>OZ014489.1:17823344-18264949 GCA_963965965.1 Trididemnum nubilum | reverse complement strand
GGGGGTCAAAAGCTCAACTTATTTGATGGATTTTTGACATCACAATTAAAGGTCAATGAAAATTTCAGGCCCCCAAATTTTAAACTGCTTATTTCCAATCGAGTTTAAACACTCAAGCAATCTATCCGTTGTGGTGTTCCAGCGTGAAGCAATACTTGCAAACTGACCTCAGAAATGACGTTGATTAACAGAGGTGGAGTCCTCGAGGACGTCCTTGGCCTCGAGGACGTCTTCGAGGACACATTTTGAAGTCCTTGGCCTCGAAGCCTTAGGTCCTCGAAAATTGCCCTGTCCTCGGCTCGAGGACAGCACTATTTTTTGAACCGTTGAAATTTCGTTGGAAAACGACAGAAACCTCGCGGAAAATTTGCGAACACCTTTTTTGTTTTCCTAACAGGGAGCATAGGCGTATGCAAGGGGAGGAGGGGCAGGCCCCCCCAATTGAAATTTCACCAATGACAAAAATGTGACAAAAAAAGCCTATTGTTTCTTCGGTTTCAGTTTCTTTTTAGCATTTTTCGCTGGCAGCAGTATAACTAATTAACAATATTGAAGACAAGGAGCGCCTGGTTCCCCTCAATTCAATTTTTGCCAGCCAATTTAAACGTATAACCCGAAGAAAATGGAGAGTTTTTGTCCTAAAACTTGCTATTTCAGGCCCACATCTGAAGCACGTTTTGGCAAAAATGCATAAACAACATTTTTCAAAAAATGAGTTTTTTATATTTTTGAAGATGTTTACTTAATATCTTTCCCCTGAGAAAAAAATTTTTTTCAGTTTCAATCAGTTTTCGGTAACAGATAGCTTTTGTTAATTTTTGTCGCCCAAAGCTGCTGAAGCAGAAACGTATAATGTGACGGACTTATGATTAAAGCAGACTACTCAGAGTGTTTGAAGAAACATCACGGAACAAGCGTTTTGTTAGGAAAAAGTTGCCTTTTTTGCTATCGTTGCTTGAACCGAAACAATGATCGATTACCTCAGATAACTTAAGAACACCGCTCTGGATGGCAAATAAATCATTTTAAAGAAACCATCAACAAGCTTTACGTTTATTTGATAGGTATTTTTGCTGTTTATTAAGACTGATTTTGTCAATGTGCGTAACTTCAAAAGTTTTTTTCTCATTATTTTGCAAAGCTTTTTTTGCAAAGCAAGTTGTCTTGCATCAAAATAATAATTCAATTTTGTAAAATGCGTTATAGCCTATATTTATCAGTACTGTACATGAATATACGTTGCGGCGATTAATAAACTGAACTTTCGGGGTGTTGAAAAACGGAAGAAATAAATTGCAGACTAATGTCTTTACAGCATTATTCGGTTGGGCTCTGTCTTGCTACAGTATACATCGGTTTTGGTGTTGAAACAGATCCATATTTTACTGTGTATATGCTAATACAATAATCTAACTCAAAAGTTTTACAACACATGAAAAAATCAGTATAATGCTTGATGTGGGCGATTTGTTCAAACAGTATCCTCTGTATTAATTTTTACAAAGGAAAGCCACTTGACACTTATTTTTTATTGGACCAAACAATTTACTCGTTGTGGTGGCCCAGCCTGACGGAAGACTTGCAAACAAAACCCCAAAAAGTGCTCAGCGTTGGTGTGATTTTGCAGGCGCAAAGTGTCTGGTTCATACAGCATACGAACGAACGAAGTATTACAATTATTTTATAATTGTAAGTTTATAATACGTAACTCGTATTGCTACAATTATTTCTATCAGCATTTTAGTATTTTTTATTAATAGCATTTTTTTACAGTGTTATAATTTTTATTGTTACAAGCAATAATAATCCAAAAAATACAGAGATTTTATGACTGTTTATTTTTCGTCGAAGCGAAAGCGGAATCTTGTAAGATTTTATTAAAGTGGAAACGCATTTAATCGAAATATCATGGTTTGACTCATACCACAGTAGCTTTGCTTCATCTTTGAAGTATAAGAAAAAGCTGCATTTGTTAATTGATTAACATTTATTAATTAAGTCCAGTCGCAACTAAGAACTCTCTTTTTCGGACAAATCGTAAATATACAGCATAGTTGTTTTGGTGCTTTAATCTTTTATCTTTCAAATTTAATCGAATGAAAGTTGCCCAATTATGAGTCTCTCAAATTTAAAAATTAACCATCAAATAGTATCGTAATGATGACAAAGTCAACACGCGTAGTATTTTGCAATCATATTATTGTCTACCTTTTAACTTAAAAGTTCTATAACAGCTGTTTTGTTATGTGGTTCTTTGTACTCGCGCGACCCTACATGGATGACGGTGCCTATTGCGTCGCTACTCCATCATAGTATTATTTTTGCTGGCTTGGTTCACACTAATTAGGATAGAAAAGCGATTCAGTTACGAAGCGTTAGCGCAGTTTTGCAATGCAATATTTTTCGTTTCATATTTATTTTGTGTATACTCTTTATTTAAGAACGATTTTTAGAAGAATGAGAGTTTTATTTTTGCTCAAAATTTAAAAACAAATTACTGGAGAACAATGTCAGCCTCAGTAATAACAAAAATTAAGATCAAACGAAAAAGATTAAATTTCAAATCTTAAAAGAAACTGAATTCTGTACTGATTCAAAAAGATGAAAGTTTAGTAATTTGCCAGTACAGTATTTGTAATGATTTTGAGACCATAAAGTTATTGCAGCGCATTGCGCAGATAATTGAAAAAATTTTTTGGATTTTGTAGAAATTACAAAAAATCGCTTGTTTGTTTTTGCAATTTCTATAATGCCGCAAAAACAGAAAAAAAATCATTTATTCAAGCTGACAAAGTTTTGCAAGCATGGTCGCTAAATTTGATATCGATGTTCTCAAATTTAAGAACAAATAAGAACAAATGAGACTGAAAATTGGCAAAAAAATAAAAACTGTCAGCCTCAGATCAAAATTTACTGAATATTGTAAAAAAAAAGTGTAGGGGCTTCTTATTTTGCAGTCTTTCTAAACGTTTTTATTTCTACAGTCCGTTTGTTTAAATTAAATTGATAGAAATGATTGTGGTTTGTGGCGTAACACTAACGTTTGTTTGCTTTTGAAAGGCCTAGCATCTTTGTTGTGTTTTATTTCAAGGGTGTAAGGGCTACCTTAAAAAATAAATGAAAAATATAGATAATTATATTGTTGCTCCAGCAAATAGAGTGGCTTTAATTTTGTTTGGAGGCGAAAGTATCCATTATTTTGCCCCTCGAACTATTCGGTTAATAGACTATACACTTTGCTTGAAACTGAAGCTTGGAGCTCGTTTTATTTTAATTTTGCAATAAGAAATGCGTTACTGTTTCAATGATGCTACCGGACTGGAGAGCGAAACGTCAACGTAAATAAAAATACATCGCAATACGTTGTTGCAAATAAAAGAACTAGACACTGTTTTGTTTAAACGATTTTAAAAGAACACGTGCCTTATTTTTGGACAAAGTTGAAGATTAAGAATTAAGAACTATGTAGCCTTAGCAGCAAAAAAAAAAAATTGAGAACAAACGAAAAAAAATTAAATCAAAATAGAAATTGTTCTAAATTTCGTACTGATTCAAAGCGATGAGATTTTAGTGTGATTTTCGAATATTTACTGGCAAAATTGCAACAATCCCGAAATTATTGAGACTGCGCACTGCGCAGACACTTGAAAAAATTTTTGATTGACGTTCAAGTTAAAAGAACCTGCTTTTGCACTTTTTGAATGCTTCAAACGCCACGAAGTTCCGATAGTTTTTACTCAGCAGACAGACCATTGGCAATTAAACAGTTTAACAAACACGGTAGCTAAAATTTTGTAGAAAATTATGTTCTCAAATTTAGGAAATGTTCCCAAAATTAGGAAATGTTCTCAAATTTAGGAAAGAATTAAAAACAAATGAAAATAAAAATTCCCGAAAAATTAAGAAAAGCCACTCTCAACTCGAAATTTAATGTTGCTTATAAACGAAAAATAGTGTAATACTTTCGTTTTCTCAAAGTGGGTGATTTTGCGGTAGGATTTTGGTAGCCAAAAAAATATAAAAGTTTTGGTTACGACTAGACTGACAAAAAATTGAATTATTGCAGTTTTAAAGGTTTTGTTGCAAGAATTTTGCATAACGTTGCCCAGTGTTAAACTCAGTTTAGTTGCTATATTACAAATTAATCTGCGTTGGCCATCGACTAAATTAATTGCTTAAAAGTTTTTTTGCTACATTTTTTCAACATTCGTCAAGAATTGCTGTTATAGCGTTGCGTTTACACCAGCGCAATTTTACATTCTGTGCATGCTTTACCGAGAATTTCCCATAATTGCAAAATTTTCGGAAAACTTTGACAGTTTTTGCTTGGGAATTTTTGCGCAGCAGTAAAAGATTCGAAAAACTTTTGTAAAAGTAAGGCCTGATTCAGTTCAGATTTCTTAATTTTTCGGTTCAGAAATATACTTTTTATGTTTTCCGCAAAAAAACTAAACTAGTTTTCAAGTTTTTCCACGAAGTAAAGAAAATAACGTTTACAGGTTAACTTCCTAGATGTTTATGCACTATACACCATACAGTGCTGTTAGTGTCTTACTTCTAAAAGAACTGGTTGCGCTGCAGTGAAGAAAATAATTAATTATACGCATGATTCAATTCAATTACTGTTGGTCGAAATTTATAATTTGCTCTGACTATTTAGAGTAGATCAGTATGATAAAAAAACTAATTTGGAATAGGTGTTTCAACTCAGATGTAATTAAATACTTGGAGTTTGAATTCAACCAATTCAAAAAAGTGCTCTCGACAGCGTAGGCCAGAGCAAGAAAATAGAATTCTTTTTGAATAACACACCTCTGATGATCCCGATTACGAAAAAAGCATACTGTAGGACTTTAAAAGTAGTTAATTTTTGACGTGCCTTGTGTTATAATTGAATATTTGAATACATAATGCAGCTGTAGTTAAAAAAATATCTTGGCGTAATATAACTGTATGAAAACGAAAACGCTATAATATTTTAAGTTATCATTTAAGACAATTATTGTTGAAAAAAATTTTTTTTATGAAAATATAACTTTTAGTTATTGGAATGCAGTCAGTAGTTAAAGCGTAGATAAATATGGCTAAAAGAAAATTGCGTTTCGAGAAGTTATGTGAAAGTATAACTACTGAAAAAATGGCTGAAATCTTGCAAAAAACCAATGAAGATGACTGCAAGAGTTCCGATGATGAACTTTTAAGTCCCGACTCTCTACCACACCACTCGTTTTCGCTGTTTTCCCCAAATTGCTTTTCAACCCCAAGATCCTCAAACTTTCACCTTTCACCTCTGTCCTCCTGTCTATCAAATCCAAATAATACAGACGACACCCCACCGGAAAACAATTTGGTACATGATGAACCTTTTATAGCGGAAGCTTTGAAAACTGAACCTCCGTCTTCTTTATCTCTTCCTCTTCTCCCCGTTCCAAACAACCAATCTTCATCATCCAATAATTCAGCATCTTTTGGCGGCTCAGCGCTGGAAAATGAATCTTTACTATCCAATACTTCATTATCTTTTCACGCCCCAGCGCTGGAAAACGATTCTTTATTTAGTTCAGTGTCTTTCGACGATCCAGCGCTGGAAAATGAATCATTACCATCCAATACTTTAGCATTTTTTGACGACCCAGCGTTGGAAAATAAATCATCACCATCCAATAATTCAGCAGCCCCAGCACTGAATAATGAGTCATCACCATCCAATAGTTCAGCATCTTTTTACGCCGAAGCGCTGAAAAATGAATCTTCACTATCCAATATTTCTGTGTCGTTTGACGCCCCAGCGCTGGAAAATAAATCTTCTCTGTCCAATATTTCTGTATCCTTTGACGCCCCAGCGCTAGAAAATGAATCATCACCATCCAATAGTTCAGCATTTTTTGACGCCCCAGCTTTAGAAAATGAATCATCACCATCCAATAATTCAGCATCCCCAGCTCTGGAAAATGAGTCATCACCATCCAATAGTTCAGCATCTTTTTACCCCCAAGCGCTGGAAAATGAATGTTTGAGATCCGGTTCAATAATTTCCAATCACACTACTTCGCTGGTATTTTCACTAAATTCGAAAAACTCACAACCTGCTTGGATTTCAAGCAATGAATCTTCATCCACCTTTTCGTCGTTGTTAGCTCCAACATCCGAAAATAATCCTTCGTTTAGATCATCTTTTTTGTACGAACCATCATTGAATAGTGAATCAATGCCAACTTTACGGGAGTCATTATCCGCACAGCCTCCTGGAATTGTATCTTTTTCTAGCTTAGAGGAACGTTTGCCAGTCTTAGAGTCGGCAAATAGAGCAAAATCAAGTTCCAAGGTTTCTAACGAAGCATACATGAATTCCTCAGCTCTATCGCCATCCGCACCTCTTCCAAACGCTTTACAGACTCAACAGTCTACTACGACATCAACAGATTACTCAAGCCCTTCTTTTTTATTAACGCTAAACAAGCTGTCAAAAAGAAACCAGTTGAAAAAAAAACGAGCTTTGGGTAAGTAAGTTGCATTATTTTTGTTCGTCTTTGTCACAACATAATATTGTAGAAGTTACTATATTACATTTACGGTCATTTAAGACTTTTCTATTGTTTTTGTGTAAAAAATTAAACATTCATTTTCTAACGGCCTATATTGAATAGGAAATATAACTTTTAAGAATATTGTATTGTAGATGATTTGAGCTGAGATCGTGAGCAAAAACACATTTAGGATTTAATGAATTCCAAATTTTTAAAACTTGAAATTTATATTAATTTCGTTTTTTTTTTGAAATCAAAATTAATATTCATTGTTTTTAAAAACCCGAAATTCAAATAAAGTACATTAATTTCAAGTTCTTAATATTGAAATTCTACAAGTTCAAATTCAATGCAATTTTATTTTGGGCTACTTGTCTTGCATAAAGGGTATTTAAAAGGGTTGCTGTCGCCGTTTGCGACATTTAAACTGTAAACATTGCAATAAAAAAAGGTTGGAAAAAAGTTTTTCAGAATTAAAAATTTCGAGTTAAACAAAACGATTTCAAAAATTTAAAAGTTTAAATCCGAATTTGAGCGAAATTTTGAGTAGATTTAGATTTAAATTTTCATCTAATCAAACTCCAATCCCACCAAAAACTACTGAAAATGTTGTTCGATGATAAAAAAAACATTTGTATGGCGCTGTCGCGTTAACAATGCACAGTAATTCTTTCATCCCCGAATTCAATTAAAATCGCCAAACATCCTTTTTATTGAAAAAAGTTCAAAATGAATGTACCAATCTAGGTCGTCAGGGGCGGTTCGTAATGGAGGTTAAAAAAGCTGCAGTTGTTAATTTTTTTTTTTTTTGATTTACATGTTTGTTTTTTTTTAGGAAATTTTTAGAATTGCTGATGTGGCCGTAAATTAATTTATCAATCTTATTCCCTCCCCGCCTGACCGCGAAACTTAGAAAATTATGGCATTTTTATAACTAAGCCTTATGTTAATAAAAAAAGTTCAAAACTCTTGAGAAAAGCGGTTCACGTTCCAGCTTTTCTAACGCTTCCAAATTGTATGCGATGACGTCACAGCTTGTCTTTCTTGACTCTCTTTTGTGATAAATGGACAAAAATAAGCTGCGCTTTGGCTTGTTGAAAAATGTAAAAATTTATTTGTTGGCGCTGGCATTGAACATGTTATATCTTGTACCGTAGTAGAATACTGCGATTAGTGCAGAGTCGTGGAAGGAAATATGCTAAACTACAGTAGAACGTGACATTGAAAGCGATATCGGGGAACTTCGCGACAGTATCCAAATTTTACTGAACTTCATTGAGCTTTAAAATAGTGATCTAATTGCGCTAAATAAATTTTTAAGTATATGGTAGTTGATAGTCAAATAAATAATTTAAATGCGCCTCTTTCAAATTTTGTTTCACTACCTTTAAGAGCTTTTGGTTATTCGCTTTCAATATTCTAAGTGTCTCGAAAAGTTGAAATAATAAAGTAACGTCATTTAAATAACTTGACAGCCAAAACCATTTACACCATCTTTGGTCTAGTTAGTATTGCAGATCATTCTTCAAGATTGAGATGCCTGTCGCTGTGTCGCATACTTTAGACTAGTGTGCTTAGTATGGTTCGGCAATTTAAATTTCATTAGATCAGATCGAAGTTTTTACATCGGCTTTTTTGTTTTTTCAAAGAACTTCATCATCAAAGCAGCAGCGATTAAAACTGCCAGGCTGCTACGAGGGATGTTATAGTGAAGGCACATTTAAATAAAGATTTAATATTTAAGGGAAGTAATGTCTATAAAGGTTTTGAAACATTTTCATGCTTTAGAAAATGATTACAAATTCAAAGAAACGAACTTGGTAATTTTTCAATGAGTACTGTATTTTGTTTAATTTTTAAAATTTAAGTTTTGAACATTTTCCGATTTTAAAATTGGGTTAATCTGTTAAGCGAACGATAATTAGTCTTTTATCCCGCTGCGAAGCAACAGTGTTTCCTATTCATATGCACGGTTACTAAAGGCAGTCATTATCAAGACTTTACTGAAATTTATCGTTTTTTTTTTAATTTGTACTTGTTGCAATGTATTTGAAAAATAGATCGGTTTTGTTTGTTTTATTACATTATTATTTTTCGTAGCACGAAAATGACAGCATAGATAGCAGATTTACGTCTGCGCCCTTTTGTTTGTGCCGTTGTGTCGTAGATCGGTTTAAACTACATAGAATGCTGTCCAGCCAACAGATTGTATTAAACTTTTTATACTTCTCGTTTTATGTGCTCAAGCTACTGGGTGAATTATTAGCTCTAAAGTGAATTCAATTTCCTAATAATAAATTTCAATAAATCTTTTTTTTTGGTAAAGGGCTGTCTTATTCCACAAAATGCAAACACTTTTCTGCGAGAAAAGTGTCTGTCAATGTTCCAAAAAGTTTAGCACACCGGTAAAAAAAAGGATTTTGGACAACTTTAATCGCCTTGGAGAACATGTTCTTCAAAATCAGTATCTTAAAGGCTGCATTAAGGCTGAACAGGTAAAGGTTATGTTTTGTAAGTTAATAGTATTAATAAAACTGATAAGGCATTATTATTTGTATGCCCAGTAACTAGAACCTGAAACATGTTGTGCCTCCTGTGGCATTCTTTATGCTAGATGTGTGTAAAGTGCAGAAGTAGGCAATACTCAAATAGAAGCGCAAAGCGCAATTTCCGCAACCTCCGCATTTGTGGAAGTTGCGTTGCTCGTTAATTTTTTATTTTAAAACATTGCGGAAGTTGCGTTGCGGACTAAAGTTTTTAAAATTTCTTGCACTGTAATTGCTTGCGCTTTCAAAAATTTTTTTGTGAAAAGCGCTATTCCATGCATTGAACTTAGTTTTGTTCCATTTCGATCGTAATATTGATAAATGTTGCCTTCTTATCAAACTATTTCCTTTTTTTTGTCTAAAATCGCAAAAAATGCGGTATTTGCATTGTGTTGTGAAATTTTAATTGCAGTAGTTAGGTTGTGCTTGAACTTGATACGAAAATGCCGTTCCGGAATTGCATTGCGCTTCAACTGAATCAAAAAGTTCAGTGCGGGAGTTATGCTGCACTTCAAAAATTAAAAAAAACTTAAATTGCGCATTTTGGGTTGCGCTTTTCCTGGTTGAAAAGATCGTTGCTCTTTGTTGCGCTGTGCTTTTGGTACAATGTTATTTGTGCCCACCTCTGAAAAAGTGTATGTATTCGCTTTGACCTGCTTCAACCTGAAGTTGATTTCTTTGACCTGCTTTGACCTAAAGTTGATTTTTCTTCTGTAAGTGAAAGGAATCATTAGAGTTGTACAGTATCCAAACTAAAAATATTACAAGGATAAAAAGCATTGAAAATTGAGGTTCAAACATTAAGATTTGTAACTTTGAAAAAGTTGGAAAGTCATGACCTAGCTTTGCTTCAAATATTAAGGTTTAGATTTTACAGTAATTTTGAATGCTTTTTACAGTATTTTTTGAATTGTATAACCCCTGATGTTCGTGATTACGGGTGAAATATGCTATTAGATTTTGCAGAATTTTGATTTTCGAATGTTTTAAATTAAAATGTGCTAACCTGCAGCTGTTCGTTATGTACTGCTGTAATTCATAACCCGAAAGCGACTGATCCTAAAAAGCTGAAATTTGGACATAACATTTACGGTGATGACTGTGGAAGCATCATACTTTAAAATTTTTATAGCGATTGGTGATGAGACCAAAATTTCAAAGGAAAAGTAAAACAGAGAAAACAGAAAACCCAATCTGACATACTATACTACTCTCCTGCCGTCTTCATGGACTGGTTTATATCCTCACATGCTTTAATTAATTATGCCTATTTTCTTTTGAAGGTCAAAAGAAGAACGAGTCACCAACGCTACCTGCTGAGTCCTAAAAGAAAGATGTCTTACTCATATTCTGTTACTGTACACAAGCAAAAGCAAAAGGTATGCAAGAAAGCTTTCCATTTGCTGCATGGAATTCGACAAGGCAGAATTGAAAAAAAAGTTAAAGACCAAGACGGTGATATTTTTGACAAGCGTGGTCGTCACACTCCAAAAAACAAGCTGCCTGATTCAATCACTGCAAAGATAAAAGAGCATATTACTTCTCTCCCGGTTAAAGAGTCACATTACTGCAGAGAAAAGAGTCGCGAAATTCTCTACCTAGATTCTACCTTCACCGTGAGCCTTATGCATCGACTTTTTAATAAAAAATACCCTTATGATCAGGTGAAATATTGGAAATACAGAGAAGTTTTCAGCGGCATGAAAAACATCAAAATTGGTTCTCCGAGAACTGACATTTGCGATACATGTGAGTGCCTGAACGCCGACATAATCAAGGCAAAAAAAGATACAGTAGAAATGGCGAGGTTAAAAACGGTTAAAGAACTTCATGTGCGAAAAGCAGACGCTTTTTTTACTCAAATGAAAGCGTCTAGGGCTCTAGCAAAACGCTATCCAAACGACACAATAGTGATATGCTTTGACTACCAAAAAAATCTACCCCTTCCCCTCACCAACACCGGAAAAGAATATTATATGCGTCAACTGTGGATGCACAATCTAGGTATTCATAATTTAGGCACAAACGAAGCAACAATGTTTGTTTATTCCGAGCATTTTGCTCACAAAGGGCCAAACGAAGTGATTAGTTGTCTAAAATGGTTCTTTGACAACAAAGTCAGCAAAAGCGTAAAAATTGTGCATGTGTTTATGGACAATTGTTTCGCACAATGTAAAAACAAGTTTTTGCTTTCCTTCTGGTATTGGCTTTCGCAAAGCCAATTTCAAGAAATCAGGCTATTCTACCCCATTCCCGGACATTCGTTTATGCCCATTGACAGGGATTTTGCTATGATTGAAAAGTGCAAACGAAGGTGTACAAAAGCTGTATTGCCTTCTACATGGGTGAAATTAGTTAAAGACGCTCAACCAAATCGGCCATTTGACGTTGTGTATGTAAAATTTCCATTGACTGATGATATGGAGCCAGACGGCACACCAGTTGTGACTGTTTCCGATTTCAAAAGCGAATTGGATTCAGTTATCGAATCGTCTGTTCCTCTTTCAAAAACCAGAGGTTTTCTGTTTTTGAGAGGCGAGTTGCCAAAATCCCGAGCAATCATGTCAGATGTACACTGCCACCACGTAAACATTTTAAAGAAAAAAGCAAGTCTAGATGATTTATCGTTGGCATTTGTAAATGCTGCTCTTTGCTTAGATCTTGTGCCTATTTCTAAACCAAAATATGATAATATTTTTACATTATTGCAAGCGGTGGCGCTTCCCGAAAACACTTCATTTTATCTTTCGCTTTTTCATACTGAATCACCACCATAGTTGCAGCGCAAGCCTACTATCATAGCCCACAGTTCTATGCAGTAGTAAATTATCATTTGGTGTAGCGATAGTTTTAATGTCTTGAGCTTTTGTGAGTTGATGTTTATGCATGACCATGAGAGGCGCAGGTCACAAATGTTTTTGGAAAATCAAAACGATGTGTTTGGATTTTGTGGGAATTTTGTGCATTTGACAAATAGTATGATGTAGACGAGCGGTAACACTCAAAAAATCTCCCAAATCGGTTTTGGAAAAGAGCAGTAAAATTGTTGTTCTAAATTTTACAGAAGAAATCTGGAGGCGCAGTCTTCAGCCGCTGATGAATTGCGCGCGGTTTAGACTTAAATAAACGTCATGGTCAACTGATTTATACAACATTATCAAAATATTTTGGTTTGTTTTTCTTATTAATTTCTGAAATTAATAGTGCTTGAAAATCGTTTCTCCAATCATGCACTAAAGGCTTTGAGAAAAAGCTTAATTATCTTGAATTACTAAAAATTTGAGAATACAATAGAATAATTTAAAACTGTATTCTGTATATTATACCATAATTAAAGTGTTTTTGATGCTTTGAACTATTGTTATGCCATCAAATCTCTTTTTTATGCCACATCAAAATGCTGGGAGGTAAAGACTCTATCAAAATTTTAGGCATTTTTTCAAAAAAGTACAATTTACTTTTACTGGTTTCTCAAGTAACACCATTAAGCACCTTTAAGTTGTCTCCCTTTTCAGATCGGGGCTCTAAAAGCAATTGTGTCCACAGTCCCCTCGATCCTTCCTTTAATATAGTGCTGTGTTTATGTCCTGGGTGTTTTCATTTTGGAGCATGTAATAACTGACAAGAATGCAAAACTTGAGTGAACATTTTTAATCGACTTTTCAATAAAGTATTCGCCTATTGTTTCATTATTAGTAGTTTGGCATATTTTTTACTCTAAGTAAATAGCATACTCCAAAACTTACTTTTTTTGAACCTCCATGCACACACAAACAATAAATTTCGCCAACATTCGGCAATCGCATAAAAATTGTTTTCACCAGAGTTTTTGTATATTTTTTACTAATTTAATGTTCAGCCCAAAGTGTTCTGCATCATCGTGAAGAAAACTTTGAATTAAAGAAAGTTTAATTTAGTCCTTGTAGTTTAATTTAATTCTTCTATAAGGATGTTGAAAAGCTTGCAAATTCAGATTCAATTTTCTAAAAGCCTTAACTAAATACTTGACTTCGCCTGCCATGCCCCCCTCTGGTGGATGCGCAACTAAAAAAGACTTTTTTCATTGTTCTGTAAAATCGCATTCTGTTTGATAAAAAGTGTTTATGTTTATCTTGGATTCATTTATTTATCTTGAATATGCTTGAGTGCTTGTGTTAAACTTTTATAAGATCGTAAATTTTAGACAGCTCAAAATGCACGAATCGGTTAGTTTTCTAAATAAAGGCTGTCGTTGAAAGAATGAGAGTTTAGCTCTACTTGATTGAAAGCAAAGTTTTGTTTGCTTCATTTCTGCGTTATTGCATGATATTTAGTTGTTGTGGCATAATGTAGAACAGCAGGCTGATTTTAGGGTGTTTTGGCGAATGCTGCCACATTGATAAGAAATTTAGCAGCAACCTTAACCAGACGCTAGCTGCAAATTTCGAATTTTGAATTGCATTCAAAAATGGTCTATTGAATTGTTTTTAATATTTGTCTAAACTTTTAGCAGCACATGATATTATTACTTCAGTTGCGATAGCTGCAGTTACTGTAGTCAAATTGCGAGTTGTATGTCTTTGCTTGTATCAATGTGTTTTGAGTGTATGGTATTTCTTTGACAGTGTACAGGATGTATTGAAATTAGAGCCCCCCTCTATAGTATAAATTAAATCATCATCTCATTTTGGATCCGGTTTTGTCCTGTCGACTTAATTGGCCGGATTTTGTATGATCATTGTCTTTACATATTTCGTTCGATCACATGCACCATTTCGTTCGCCATTTCGTTCGATCACATGCACCCATAAACTAAAATTAAGGGGATTTAAGTTTTTAACGTAGCCTTAGCTTTTTGTGGTGCCTCCACTGGTTTGCCCCATAAGCCTTAAACCTGCATTCTTGAGAGGTATAACCTTGACGAATTGCAAAAAAAAGTAGAGAATCCAAGGTTTAATTTTCCTGGCATTTCACTCACGAATCGCCGTAGGTCGATCTGAATAACTTAGTAAACCATTGCAGTTTTTTTCTCGCAATCTTTTGATATAACTACTCGTGTTTTTATGAAGATTTGGATTGGAGGTGCTAATTAAGAATGCCCAAATTTGTCAGTTCATCTAATTTTCTCAGAATCATTTGCTATGAAGGTTAATCTAACTCAGGTATTCGACATGAAAGTAAAATAAATCTAAAAGAAAAATTACTCAGTTGAAACTTACATGAATGAACTTCAAAGTAGACTACTTAAGAAAACTTAATTAATTTTCACGTAAAGTATAGAGTGGGCCCTGATTTCGAAACATCCTGCATAAACTGCATGACTACTGCTTTTCGTGCTTTTTATATTTCTAGTGTAGCCTAACTGCTAGTGGCATTCCTCTTGTATTTTTGTTTATTGTGCGATATTTGGTCGACAGTATACCGTGCATGTCCGTTATTTTCGCACTTTTAATGTTTCAAGATCGCGATTCTAAGTTTTTTTCTCTTTGGATTTTTTTTTTTTAGAAAAAACGTAGGACAGTTTGAGGTATTGTGTGTTTTGTGCAGTATACCTGTAATTAACTGACGTAACGTGTTTTGGATTTATTTTTGTAGAAAATGAATAAATATACAATTTAAAGCGATGGAACTTGAAATCATATGGTATTTGCTATACACCGACAGGCGGATACACTACAAATGCTTGACTATGGCTATGCAGTAAATATTATTTAAATAAAATGAAAAAAAATTAAACATTCATTATATTCTTTGAATTGCACCAAATCGTGAAGTTAGTTTGTACGCTTATTTCCGCGTCATTGCTTCCGCGGGTAAAACGTCAGCTCCTTCGGAAGAAATGTCCTATCGGTGGCAAACGGTTGGCAACACTGTGTTAGATAACCGGCTCGAGATTTGAAGTTAAGACCTCCCGCTCCAGAACAACGTCTTACTGCTCGACCAACTCTCTGAATTCATTTATTAATCAATAATAATTGGTGTCTACCGAAAGCTAGTTTTTGGTATTCGGCAACGTTTAAAATAACAATCGGCCGAGACAAAGGTCTTTTGTGTCAGAAAAACAAACAGTAAGGTCGCATTGAAGAAAAGTGATAAATCCTTGTAAATGACAACAACTAACAACGTTTCGCCTGCTACCATCTCTGTTGGTTTCCATTTGTGTATGACGTATTATTTTTGCTAATTTCTTCAATCTGAATTATGGAAAAAGAGTTCATTGAAAGGCTAACTGAAGGCGGTGTTATTTTGGAAATACGCTATGACGAGATTTGAAATGGTTGTTATTTCTTCGAAAGGAGCTGTGTTGCCCGGCCGCAATGACGCGGAGATGGGCCCTGCAAACTCCTCACACGCTTCGGCGTATTACAGCGAGTATAATGAAATATTTGACTAATTGATTTACGGTAAATTGTAAATACGGTGCGGTTGATGGTTGTTCAGCCAACAGAGTGATAAAATTAAGTAAAAATAATAACAATTTCAAAAGTGAGCACTTTGGTTCCTCGAAAAAGGCACTGTTTTCTAATTGCAGACTGTGCTTAATTAAATGCTTCGGTAAACGCCAAACACAGCTGAAAAAACTAGGTCGAGGACAAAAATTACCGAAGGTGTGACCAGACTTGTAAGTCGGGCTGGGGTTTTTGGGGCGAGTTTGGGCTTAAGATTGAAAAAATGTCGGGTTAAATAATTGGGCTTGGCAATTGACTTATACGTACTTAGGCCTCGAACTCGATCAACTTTTATTCGAGTTCGAGTTTAGCTTATTTTAGCAAGTTCGAGTTATCTAAATTAATTTTTTTGAGTTTTATTACTTCGACAAAATTATCAATTTTTTCGAGCTCGAGTTCAGAAAGACAAAAATACTAAATCTACTTTTCAACTTAATCACTCTCTTTTTGTACACATGCTGATATTCTAGGTTGCCACGGCGTAAACAAGCGAACGACAATTTCAATTGACATGGCACGATCAAAAAAAATATTTCTTTCTGATAATTTTTTAATGTTTAAATTTCTTTTTACAGTTTTTTCGACTTTGGAAAAAATATTTTTTCGGGTTGGGTTTCGCTGATCTGGATTACTTAACAAATATTGTAGGCTTTTAGCAGTGACGTGCGGTGTGGCTTTTGGTTGGTGAGGCACAATTTTTTTTCACACACATGTTCGCAAAAAAATTATTTAAGACAATAAATGACAAGCAAATAATTGTTTTTATAGCTATTCAGGGCCGCAGAGAGGGGGGGCAGGGGGGAGAATGACCCCGGGGCCCATGGACTTTAGAGGGCCCATGGGCTTCAGGAGGCCGTCGAGTTCAGCGGGCCCATGAGCTCGAGAAGGGGCCCATCGAAATGACACTGAGAAATCAGCATGTGAAGCCTGAAGACCTTTTTTTTTTTTTTTTTGGAGAACGCCTAATTTCGACCGGAAAAATCGTTAGAATTTCGGTGAAGACCTTTTTTGTTTTTTTGGAGATCACATCATTTTTTGGACCAAACTGACCGGAAATCCCTCATATTTGAGCTGGCCCCGGGCCCACTTTTGGTCCCCGGCGGCACTGTAGCCATTAAACGAAAACCAAATTTTTCGATAATTAATTATTCGTTTAATTTTTACTGTTCACTTAAAGCCAAATCAATTCTTGAAGTTTCGAAAATCTATAAAGGTAGCCTAGACTATTATTTGGCTTTGAATGTGGACATAATTGAAGTTTTCGTGCTTGCTAAGCCTTCTTGGCAAATTCTCCAAGTCACAAAAACCCGGTTTTAGTCCCAACATTATTATTTGCTAAAAACATGAAAGCAAAAACGAAGATTTTTATAGCGCAACCACTCTTTTCTTGAGTACGGTTCTACTCTTTCTGAATTCAGCGGTTCTTTCATAATGATGTCTCGAGCAAATCTTTTAAATCGGTTTTCTTTTAGCTTTATTCAATTCAATTCAGATTATTTGTTCACTTGAGCTCAGTTTCCAGAAACTTAACACAATGAAAAAATATATTCACGCGCACAAATAGAATGATTACTAATGCCAATAAAGGAAATAAATGTGGGCTAATTTACTGTAACACTTAACAGAAGTAATTGTTGATGAAGGCGTAGAAATTAATAGGCAATTGCAAAGTTTACCAGTACTGTAGTTTGAATCACTTACTATCAAGCAAACAGGACAGCGAAAGACCTGTTTCTGGTCATCGAGTCAAGCTGCCCTTATAACTAATTTATTATTGTAATTATAAGTTTTTTTGAGGGGGTAGCTTTTTTTAACCATTTTTAAAACAAACAAGAAACAAAAGTAAGGATTCAACCAAAAATAGCAGTTAGCATAAGAAAAGAGTACACTAAGGCTTATCTCGAGTTTATCAAGACTGTAAGTACTTCAGTAATTACTTAGCATGGACAATTTTATGTGTTTGCTAAATGAGTATTTTGGTAATTCTTCAAAAGTTGGTGAAATATTATTCCATATTTTTACTCCAATGCACGAGCAAGATCGTTGCCCGTTTCGAATTTTAGCTCGTTCCAAATAAAAATTGTCTGCAGTAATCGATCTCGTTTTATAATCATGAAGTTTGCTAGCATATTTGAAATAATTGTCGAAATTTTCAGGTTACCTGGAATGATAATAAGAGTACATAAATTTAGCAATTTCTAGAACTTCAAGTTCAGATAAAAAACTTAGTTTAGAAAGTCTCTCAGCTTTGAGACTAAATTTTCTTCCATTTTAGTTCATCTTCTCGAATTAAATTGTTTTTATTCGGCCAGAAAAATAACTTGTTCAATTTTGCAATGAACGAAAGACTACAAAAAAACTGCTTAAACTTTTTCTCATTCTATGACGTCACAGGTGAGGCGCGCCGCAAAATCAGATTTAAAAGCATTATGCGTTGACCGCAATTTGTTTGAGAAAAAAGGCATACTTTTAGTTTGTTCATTAAAATTTGCTTAGCTGAAGTGAGGCACAATTGACAATGCCTCACTTCGCATATTTGAAGCGATGCTCAATGCACGCCGTAGTGATAGCAATAATACACCGAATAGTTTGGGTGTTTTAATGCGAAAGACATAACATAAAAGCAGTGAATAGGCTGCACAAAAAAAGTAAATATGACAAAATCAATAAAGCTTTTGATAAATATTTTGATTTGTATGAAACCATTTTATTTTAATTATATACTTTATTTTCTTTTTTTTTTGCACAATTCTACAGTGAGGCACGGCCTCACCTGCCTCCCCTGACTGCACGTCCCTGGCTTTTAGATGCTACTAAAATTAAAATAACTTATTTGCAACCCAAAGTAAGAATAATATCTTAGCATTATACGTTTGTATCGCACAATCATTATCATTATATTGCGTCACAGTTGATCATCATCATCATCCATAAGTAGCTCATTTTTAATCGCATGCGAGCAATAACCGTATACATATTTTGGGTCATAAAATCGGGCTTTTTCAGCCCTGGTTTTGGTTTCAGATCACTTATCGGGTTCGGGCCTGTAATGTGCTGTAGTCGGCCTGTTTATAACTATGTGCTGCGTTATCATATTTTTTTAACCTTTGACGCCGAAGCTGAAGCTTGGTCAAACTTTAATAATAATCATGACTGTAAATTTTGTAAAGGCACAAATTTTGTAAATTTTTAGCCAAATTTTCTAAGCGCATGCAAAAAAATTAACACCAACCTTTACCTCTGGTCTACATCGAAAGTAAAATTGTGAGCGCACAAACGCACTGTACTTTATTTATGGTATTTATCTCAAAAGTATATTATTACAAACAAAAATTCGGCACGCACACCGTACCAACGTACAAATTGTCATTAAAAAAAGAAATAAACTAAGTGGTACGTTCGGAGAACGGTCGATTCTAAATGAACAAGTTATAGCTGCCCTATCAACGCCTGACGCGAGATGTATCAAAATTCTTGGCTCAAGCAGCGAACTCTATTGACTCTACATGCGTCACGTCAGTTAACCACAGCAATTTAAACTTAAGCTAAACCCCTAGAATAAGCCCAACTAGCTGTAGATACGCTATAGGTAACTTAGCGTTCCTAAACAAATAAAATAAGATAACTATACCATAACAGGCATGCAACAACAATACACTAAATTGACGTATCTGCACTCTGCGCTGTACTACTGCGAAAGGAATGAGCGACAATATGTAGCAAGAGCGGCCAAACAACCACTATGACTCAACAGCACAGTACAGTCGCGCAACAATGATTTCAGAACGAGCTAAGCAACGTCAAGCAAAGAAGGGGAAACCCAACAGGAGAAATATGTACAGTATCTAACAGACCGTATTTGAGCGTAACATGGCCGGCCCAAAATATTGAGCAGGAATACAAACGTAACCGGAGCAATATTTTAAAATAATGAAGCGAGAATACACAAGTAATAATCAACACATAAGCTAGCGACCCAGGCAATAACACCCAGAGTAGACAGAACTACTGGTATTGTCAATATTGAGAATAAGAACAGTAAAACAATACAGAACTTAAAGCAGAGCACAACTGCGCCACGGCAGCACAGTAACACACGCGTCGCGCGGCCCACGTATGATATGTAAGCTTAAACACACGGGGGGAGTGGAGGAGCATACTTGTATCTAGTATCATACGTGAGTAAACAGTCCATAGTTCGTATGCTCAGGCCGTAATATTAGGCTGCACCAAGCCTGTAGCATAAGCGTCAGTAACAGTCCATGGTGCTAAAAGTTCACAGTTTATTGTACATTTAGCTCGCCTGTAACAAAGCAAACAGTCTATAGATAGGCGGCTAATACGGCCTTATCGGGTAGCATCAACAGGGATAGGGCTGTTAAGCACTCTTCAGTGTGCCAAGTAAGCAAGTACAATGTTCATATAGTCAATATTGTTCATGTTGATGCATCCGAAATAACACACCGCACAATGTGCTGGTATGTAACAGACTTCATCGATGTAGACAACTAAGTGTCGCACTCCAAAAGGCAGAGCTTTCTCACATCTCTTGTGAAAACCTTCCCTCCGGCAACTCGGATCTTCACCCTTCTCACCAAATTATCACGATCTGGCATGATCTCATTCACTATTCCCTTTGGCCAGGAATTCCGAGGTGCACTCTCTTCCATCAAGAGGACAAGGTCCCCAACTGCAAAGTTACGTTGAGGGGACAGCCATTTCTGACGGCGTTGAAGGAGGGGCAAGTATTCAGATCGCCATCTCTTCCAGAATTGATCGGCCTGGTATTGACAAGCACGCCATGATGAACGTAAGCCGTCTGAAGGAAGGAAAACATCCGAAGGGTACCCAGGACTAACACTTCCAGTAAGAAGCATCGATGGAGTCAAGGTTTGCAAATCATCTGGTTCTGTTCCCACTCTAGTCAGTGGTCTGTTGTTCAGAATACACTCAATCTCTTTGAAGAGGGTTACTAAACCTTCATCGGATAAGCTTCTTACATGCTTGTCAGCCATCATGGAACGCATGGCCTTGCGAAACAGTCGGATAATCGCTTCATAGATTCCACCCTGGTGACTGGCAAGGGGTGGTGCATGTTTCCAATCGATCCCATGAGGACCCAGGTCAGCCATAATCTTATGGTTATCGAGACGCTGCAATCCACGCTTGAGTTCTGCATGGGCACCCACGAAGTTTGTAGCATTGTCGGAGTAAATCACACGAGTGGAGTGGCCGCGGGAAGATAGAAAACGACGCAAGCCAAGCAAGAAAGAGTCTGTAGTGAGACTGTATATCATTTCCAAATGTGTAGCTCGGGACGCAAGACAAGTAAAGACACAACAATACCGTGACAAGAGGCTGCGACCTTGTTTGACTTCCAGGGGCCCCATGTAGTCAATCCCACAGTTCTCAAAGACAGGCTTACCCGATTCAACACGAGCTGGTGGAAGTGGAGCCATCAACTGTGTACCAAAGCTCGCATCTTGATTGCGGCACACCATACAGTTCTGCTTAATATAGTGCTTCACAGTTCTCCCTTGGCCAATCACATGAAATCTTCCACGGAGCTTATTCAATACATATTGCGAACCGTTATGACCGCTGTTGCAATGTGCATCCATAATCACAAGTCCAGTTACATGATGACGTTTGGGTAGGACTATTGGGTGCTTGAAATCTGTAGGATAACTGGAACGCTGCAGACGTCCTCCTATTCGAATTACCCCATCTTGCACTATAGGGCAGAACCTCAGCAGTGGTTGCAGTGATGCCTTTGCTGAGTCACCATGAGTTCCAGCCATTACTTCATACCAAGGAACCTTTTGCAAAGTATCAAGAAGGTCCGGCAATGCCTGTTGCTGTGAAAGTCGGATCAAGGAAAGCAATGCATCATCAAACTCTTTGCCCCCAACAGGATTCATAGGGAATGACCAGCCAACACGGGTAGCACGGTGGTGCCAAAAGGTCTTCATACGTAAAAGCCAAGCTACAGATTTTACAGCAGTCCGGAGGGTGCTGTAACAGTTAGTGAGTCTCCACAATGGGTCCTGCTCCTCATCACCTATTGTAAAACGGGTACAACAGATTCCACCTTGATCAAAACAACCGGAAGGATGATCGACGGTAGCAGCCGCAGTTGGATTGGTTTCATCATCTCCATTCAGTACTTCTGGCTTCGCTTTTGGCCATGTTGACTTATCTTGCAGCAGGAATGATGGAGCATGAAGCCATTTTTCAGCCTTACGAACCTGTTTCGGAGACACTCCCCTCGAGTACAAATCTGCGGGGTTCCGTTGCGTGTCTACCCACCTCCATTGCTCCGCTGTAGAAAGTTTTCGAATTAAGCTAATTCGGTTGGTCTCAAAGGCGGGTCGACGCTTTGAGGTGTCCCTCAGATAAGCGAGTACCGTAGTGGAATCAGACCAATATGTGACTTGGTCTATGGTAATGTCATGTTCACGCATAACTGTCTTGGCCAAGCGAATTGCCACAACTGCAGCACAAAGCTCCAAGCGTGGAACGGAAAGCTTCTTTATAGGGATAACTCTTGACTTGCCGATGATGAACGAAGTTGAAACCCTTGCGGCTTTGCTGACCCAAAAATAACACACTGCTCCATAGCCATTGCAACTCGCATCTGCAAAGCAGTGCAGCTCTATCCTGTCGGCGCCAGGAAGGTTCTCATATGCACGCGGCATGGAGATCTGATCTAAACAAGGCAAAGCATTGAGCCACCTTTCCCATTCAAGACGATCAGATTCAGAAATCTCTGAGTCCCAGTCCAAACCTTGAATAGTCAAGCGTTGCAAGATGAGTTTAGCTGGTAGCATGTACGGTCCAACCATGCCCAAGGGATCACAGATGCTGGCCATGAGTGACAGTAAACCGCGTCGAGTGAAGGGATGGCTGCTACCAGTCACCTTTATACAAAGGAGGTCATCGTCCGGGTTCCACACCAAACCCAGAGCCTTGTGTGAGGGGAGATCATCTTCATGGAGATCCACCTGATGAAGCTGAGGAGCAAGTAGATCTGGAGGAACGGCTTCAAGGACTTCCCGGCGGTTGCTTACATATTTAGCCAACTGAAAGCCACCACTGGCAAGGAGATCATTGAGTTCGGCGAGCAGACAGACTGCCGCCTTGCTGTCAGGAACGGAGATCAACAGATCGTCCACATAAAGATGACGAGAGATAGCTGTCTTGGCTTTCTCTGAAGCATTGGTGCGGTTCTCTTGGGCAGTCCGGCGAAGAGCATACCCCGAAACACTGGGTGACGAAGTCAGGCCAAAGGTATGCACAGTGAGTTGATAAATCTTGGTCGATTTAGAGGGATCACCATCTCCCCACCATAGGAATCGCAAGGCAGTCTGATCGATGGGATCAACATTAACCTGGTGGAACATGTTACGGATGTCGGCCACCAAGGCAACACTGTGAGGCCTAAAACGAAAGAGAACCCCAAGTAAGGTGTTAGTGTTATCTGGTCCTTGTAAGAGTTGCTTGTTCAAAGATGTTCCACCGCAAGCAGCAGCACAGTCGAAAACCACCCTAAACTTCCCACCAGTAGAGTGATGCGGGATGTACCAAACTCTACCTTCTTCTGGGGGTTTCATCTGATCAGTTACCTCAAAGGCATGACCAAGCTGGATCATATCATCGATTTTGGCTCTATACTTCACATGCGTCTCTGGGTCGCGTAGCAGCCGACGTCCAAGGCTCTTTAGTCGGGACAGTGCAACGGGGTAGTTGTCTGGAAGGTTAGGACAACCTTTTCTCCAGGGAAGTCTCATACTATAGTGACCGTCTTTCCAAGTGCAAGAACTCTGCATCAGGTCCGTAGCCGTCTTATCATCCTCAGATGGTAGTAGTTCATCGGGGTCATGAGACAAATCCACAAAGTCAAGTTGACAAGGGCAAAGCGCCTCCGAAACCCGTTCTACATCGCGTGATGAAATCAGATTTACATGATCAGTCCCAAGGGGTTCTGGATCGCAGCCAAATAGCACCCATCCAAGAGGAGATTTGCCTGCCCACAGATTTGAATCATCACCTTGGCGTACCTCAGAGAAAACATGCAATGCAGGTGAGCAGGTACCCAAGAGCAAGTCAACCCTGTCTGTTCCAATCAACGGAATATCAACATCTGCCAAGTGTTCATTGCACGCGAAGTCTTTACCTGAAGGTATACTAGCGCTGCAGTCAGGCAAACCATCCACCACCCTGACGCCTGTCAAACTGAAGACTTCCATTTCATTCATCCCACGAACAGTGCACTCGGTATCCACAGTATTTGATACCTTTACACTACCGTCAGCTAGCTGCAGACTGGATCTCACTGGCCAACCTTTCAGTTCCAACTCATCAAACACTTGTTGGGATAAAAGATGAACATCTGCGCCGGTGTCAAGTAGCGCCAATATATCCTTGCTCTTGCCACTAGTGGGATTCGCAATCCGTACTGGCAAGACCTGAAGTCGTCCCCTAGCTTTAGAACCACAAGCGTAAGCATTCTTAGTTTCAGGATTTTCTTTCAAGCCATTTTCGGACGTACAGCCACGGTCAGCCTTCGGGCCGTTACTGGAAACAGGAGACCCTGAGCTTAAAGATTCATCACCTTTGGTGCCACCCGGTAGATGTAGCAAGGAGTGGTGACTCTGCTGGCAAATTCGGCACCTGGCCTTACTTGGGCATTTTGAGACAACATGACCACTTCCAAGACAATTGAAGCAGAGTCGCTTTTGTTTAATAAGGGTTTTCCGTTCAGCAACCGATTTCTTGTTGAACTGCTCACAGCGCCAAACGAAGTGACCAGGAGCACCACAGGCTGTGCATAGCCGATCTCCTTTGACCTTTTGATCTTCGCGTTTCGGTGTGACAGGAACAGATGAGGTGGGTATGTCACGGGACTGCACAGCATGAACCCTGGCTGGCTTGGACCTCGACCATCCGCTACTGCGACGTTGAGTCTTGTCGTGATCTCTTGGAGCTGCCATAAGTCTTCCTAGGCGTGAGCTGGCCAAACCTTGAGCCTGATCAATGAATTCGACGAAGAGGTTGAACGGTACAACATCCATGTCATACCCTCTCTTCATGGCCAACTTGGCAAATTGTTCCTGGTAGTGCCGGGGTAAACGAGAGAAGATACCATCGGTAGTGGACGTTGCATCCAGCTGGTTTGCTGCATTGGCCGACTGGAGGACCATTTTACAGTTAATCAAGTCTGCATAGAATTCTCGGAGACCTTTCTCATCGGAACGGATTAGGGGTCCTTCACACACGAGCTTCAAATGAGCCTTTATTGATACCGAAGGAGAGCCAAAGGCTTTGTACAGCAAGCTAAGAGCCTCTTGCAGCCCCTGGGCGGCTGGCAACATTACGCAGTTGCTAATCAATCGCCTGGCCTGCCCAGCAGTAGAATCTAGGAGCATTTGCAGAGCATGGGCAGGATCCGACTGACCGTGTAATCTAAGGATTCGATCTTGTATCTGACGAATGAAGATATGGTATTTGAGAGGATCACCATCAAATTGCTGATCCTGTGTTAGTGCACGCGAATCTTGGCAGCGTACTATGACCTGTGCCAATTCTTTCAGGTCATTGGACCTTTCTCTTTGAGCGGGAGCTGATGGTTGGGATTCAGAAACAGTGGGAAGCACACGAGGGGTTGGGAGAGGGGACCCGGAGACCAAAGTACACCCAGAGGAAGTGGATACGGGGGCCCCAGGCACCTGTGCACATGGAGAATATGCATACCCAGACGAGGCCGGCCCAAGGAACACTGGAGCAGTGGAGGCAAACGATGATAGACCGGCTGTGACAGGAGACGAAACAGGTAAAACCCAGGGAGATGGAGAATGGGACCCGGAAAAAGGAGGTGACACAATGTGACCACTGGATAAAGCCGGCCCATCTAGCAATGGCGTCTGATTGGATTCAGAAGAAACTCCATGGGTGTATGGACTAGAGAACCCAACAGCTGTTGACGAAGATGCAGCAGGAGGAACCTCCACGATGCTGATACCTAGCGGAGAACTGACCACCGTAGGAGGTACCACCCAGGATGCAGCATTAGAGTTCAACGATTGTACCGGCGGAGTGGTATCCGTAGGTAGTAAGTTACCAGGCTCACTGGAAGAGCCAGAAACTTGAGCAGCATTGAATGGCCCTGCGTCCTCATTAGGTTCAACTAGGCTAGCTACATAGTTGCTCACCTTCTCATGAGCTGAAAGAGATGGCGCGGGATTATCTTCATCTAGATCTAGCAGACCATTATAAGCATCAGCCATGACTTTAGCCTTGGCTAGGTCAGTTTCTGCTTGTACGACTGCCTGCTCAGTTTCTGCTTGTATGACTGCTTGATCGGCGTCGGCCTTAGCCTTAGCCATAGCCTTGGCCAGAGTCTGGTCCCTTTTAGATTTTTCCAAATTTATTTCAGCGATTTGCATTTCTAAGCGAGCCCTAGCTACAGATGACAGCGAGGTACGAGAGGTAGTACTAGAGCCCGACCTAGAATGACTCTTCTTAGGCCGATAAGATGTAAAGGAGCCTTTGGGGTGAGTAGCAGCAATTTCCTCTACGGTGGAGGAGTTACCAGGTTCACCCAAGCCTTGTGCATTAGAAGCACCTTCCTGATGTTCAGAGACAACTTTCTGAAGCCGTTTAGGCGCCCTTTGTATTTCAACTATCGACGCTGGGGAGCCTTCTGAAAGAGCGCGACCTGAGTCGCCACGTTGCTTCGAACTACGAGTGTTGTATAAACTCCTAGACATTATCTTGTCTGGACCAGCAAAAGAAAACAGCTATATGACTACAATAGTTACCTATAGGAATGGTACGTTCGGAGAACGGTCGATTCTAAATGAACAAGTTATAGCTGCCCTATCAACGCCTGACGCGAGATGTATCAAAATTCTTGGCTCAAGCAGCGAACTCTATTGACTCTACATGCGTCACGTCAGTTAACCACAGCAATTTAAACTTAAGCTAAACCCCTAGAATAAGCCCAACTAGCTGTAGATACGCTATAGGTAACTTAGCGTTCCTAAACAAATAAAATAAGATAACTATACCATAACAGGCATGCAACAACAATACACTAAATTGACGTATCTGCACTCTGCGCTGTACTACTGCGAAAGGAATGAGCGACAATATGTAGCAAGAGCGGCCAAACAACCACTATGACTCAACAGCACAGTACAGTCGCGCAACAATGATTTCAGAACGAGCTAAGCAACGTCAAGCAAAGAAGGGGAAACCCAACAGGAGAAATATGTACAGTATCTAACAGACCGTATTTGAGCGTAACACTAAGGATTCATTGGTACGTTCACGATTTTACGCATATAGTGTAGATCGCGCCTTACAGTTAACAAGCAGAGGCGCCCACGGGGGCAGGGAGGCACTTTCCCCCTTGAAATTGAAGATTTCAATTATTTTTTATGTTTAAATTCGCAAAACGAGACAGTTTAAGCATGTATACACTGAGAAATCAATCTTTTGTGTAGATTTTTCGCAATTTTCAAATTGGTGCAGGGAGTGGGGGGCAGAAGAAACTAAATTTTGGAATATTATTGGCCTACTGCATTTTATCATAGCGTAACAAAATGGATATTATTTCAAAACTTTTTTTTGCCTTGTAGCAACTAAATCTTGGCTAAGCAAATAAAATATAAAGATATCATTTGTTTAACCAAAATTTTGGTTGACCTAATACGTGCGTAGTGTTTCAGATCGCTATAAAAACATAATCAAAACAACTTTGCAACACTGAATAAAGACTTCATTTAAGTATCGATACATTTATTAATCCTAATCGATTATTAATCTTGCTTTGCAATTCTTCAATAAATTATTCTATTTAGTAGCAGCAGACCTGAGTTATAAAGGAAAAAAGCAATTATATTATCCGCTTACGTTTTTCAGATCTAATTTCACTGCAGTGCTTTTAGGGGGCTGATTTAAGCTTCCAACCATTTTTCTGGTTTGGACTTGAACTTGACGGCTTGATTACAACTCTGTGATAACAGCTACAATTACATGACAACATTATTCAAAAGGAAAACAAGTTTTTTTCTGTGTTTGTTATTTGATAATAAAAAATTCCATTGCGATGCAAGCGAAAATAGCCGGATGATTAAACTTTAAATTGCTAATTTATTATTTAATCACAATTATGAAACGCCTTAGATCAAAAAGCAACATAGCATTTCAAATCAAATCTTTCATTATATTTGTAATATTACGCCGAAGCGTGTAACGAAATTGCGGAGTTCATTATTCCGCGTCATTTCGCCCGGATAGCATAGCTCCTTTCGAAGAAATGTCGCAGCGGTGGCGAGCCGTTGGCAGCACTGCGTCCAATTTGACCGGACAGAGGTTTGAACTTTAGATTTCCCGGTGCAGAGATGAAAGCGTTATCGATCGACAGCTGACAGAACGGTCAAGTTGCTCAGTGACAGAAATTATAACCAAACTTGCAATTAATAGCTTCGCCATGAGAAACCCATTGGCTTCAAAATAAAAAAAGAGTAAATAGTGGGGGAGCTTTTTAGCGTTTAATTTTGATAACTTCCAATCGCTTTTCTCAAATCTTGTTTCATTAGTTCTTTTTCTCAAATCTTATAAAATGTACATGATTTAGGTTAATACTTGTTCGATTTTTCAAATTATCCTATTTTATGATTTACGGCTTGTAATAAAACGACTGAAATTTTACCTCTATACTACGACCCACGTATAGCCGATTTTCTCAGCCGGTTTAAATATGCATTGCATTTACAGTGCTACTTTCTATACCAAAATCTTTTGCAAAATTTCACAAAATTTTTTGTCGTTATGAATAGTTTGCTTATTTTTGTTAATTGTTTAATTTTGAACTTCCCAAGGAAATTCGTTCAGCAATAAACCTTTTGTGTTGATAGCAAAAAGAATAACTATTTTGTAAAATTTACTGTAGTAATTATTCCAAAAACGGTAAAGCGTCTCTTCTTGACAGGGTGAGTGTCGAGCGAAAACAAAATTAATGGACTGTAACTGAAACTACGCTTGAATCAATAAACTGTTTACGAACGATGTTAACTGTCATCACATCAAACAGGCTTCAGTTGATAAATCGAACTGTCACCAAAATGCGTAGGGTTCAAACAGGTTTCGATTTTTGAGTTAACAGTTGTCAGTTTTCGACCCCAAAAGTTTTACTATGACTAATCAAAAACAAAAGCTTACATGCCTGGATTGAAGAGCAAAGGTTACTGAAAACCGCGATTTAAAAGAAAAAGTTTGTGTCGAAAAAACTTTTTCGGTTATAACTTTTTTATTTATTCACCTAAAATATTGAAATTTTCACAAAACAAGGACCAAATCAGACACATCATTACTATGAAAAATATTTTTTAATAATATGCTGTACTTGACCACAAAGTCCGTTTGAGAGTTTTCAAATTTCAAACGCGATTTTCTCGAAACGGCGAAATGCGACTTATCATTTTCTGCCAAAACGTGCTTCATTTGAGAAAACTTACCAAGCAGGTATAAAAGATGCAGATCAATCCAATTGAAAGAATCGATCCCCATAAACTGAATCCTGTTACTAAAAATATTTTATGCAATAAATACCAAAGCAGAACAAAAATTCCTTCAGATGTTAATGTCTTGCATTTATGATAAATTTAGGTTAGTGTATTGTAAAGTAGATCGGTATCATTTTGTAAGTTGTTGTTGAATCCTTAATAGAGTTAATTGGAGTTTTTATTTAATATAAAATGAGCATTTCTCAATGTTTAGTACTATTGTTTCCCAAAACTTTCAACAAATTGCAAATAAAATCTTTCTTCATACTCGATGTACTACGGCAAAGTGTGTAACGAACTGGCCGGACCCATCTCCCCGTCATTGCGCCGGGCAACACTGCTCCTTTAGAAGAAATGACGCAGAGGTGAGGAGCCGTTGGCAACTCTGCGTCCGATTTGGCCAGCCCGAGATATTAATCTCAAATCTACCGTTCCAAAGACAAACGCGTTACCGCTCGATCAACTAAACGATGTTTACTGTAATTACATTGTTACAAATATGCTTTGACTAAGAGATAGCACTGAGACTTTTTTAGGTCTTCTAGTCAAGCTAACATCTGTTTATCACACACGATGATGGAAGAAGGTTTTCACTGTCTTTTTTTTAATTCCTATCGTCTAGCAGGAAAGTTGCGAATATCAATATTTATTGTCTTTGGTCGGACTGGACCAAAAATTGCTTCCCAGTCTACTGTATAATTTTAGTACGAGACGCTTTATCCCATCAACCATTACCGGGCGGCAATAAACCATAACTGTAGTGCAACATTCACTAAAAAGTTTCTTGCCATTCAAGGTGCTGCCAGCAATTTATATTACAAGGTTTTGTCTG
The DNA here is from genome assembly GCA_963965965.1 of Trididemnum nubilum. Classification (NCBI taxonomy): domain Eukaryota; kingdom Metazoa; phylum Chordata; class Ascidiacea; order Aplousobranchia; family Didemnidae; genus Trididemnum; species Trididemnum nubilum. The sequence goes on along the minus strand of OZ014489.1, from coordinate 18,235,045 downwards.
TACTAAAAAAAAATGCTTAATACACACAGTAATTACTTTATGTCATACACAAGAAAAATGCTCAATGTTACAATGAGGTCCAGAGCAGTTCAAATAAACAAACATATGGCTGACACTGCAATTGTAAAATAAATAATGGTATTATTGTCAGCATAAGCCTGTTTATTAACAATATCATAAGGTATAGTTCTGGCGAGTAAAACGTTGACAGGACATTCTTCCACCAAATTTCATTATTTCTTTTAAATACTGAAATTGTATGTTTCAGTAGCTGTGAGAGAGGCTTTGGCAATCAGTAAAAATCTAACTTGTTCCCGTGGCAAAAGTGTAAACAAAAAACACTCAAAAATTTAATGAAAATACTCAGAAACCTGCACTTAAGGCCAAAGCTGGAGCATAAACAACAATTCCATTGTAAAAAAATCCTCGAATTAAGTAAAGGAAGCTTGATAGAAGTCTAACAGGACGGCTGAATCTTCTTTCCAAAAACTTGAAATAAATTTAAAAAATAGTTGCCGGTATTGAGTTTTGTGTTGCTTCATAATGTTTAACACAGTATAATTTTCTACTACTAAACAAGTATGAATTTTGAACGTAATTTGCGTTCGCTACAGTTGACCATTTTATTTTCATTCAGCACAAGTCTTTAATATTTATTACAAAAATCACCTCTTGCATCCTTATGAAATCATTGGTCTCTGGTGCGCAACTATGTTTCCTGATACTATTCACAAACCTTTATGCGACGTGATGTTAGCAATTCTCCTACCACATGTTTGTATGTTATCACAATCGCTAGCATAATGCATTTGCTCATAACTGCTTCATAGAGATATGAACGATTAAACACTCTGGTTGCGGTGAAAAAAAAAATTCAGTTTCACAAACCTAAAAAGTTTTAACTGCCTATAAGTTATTGTAACTATTGGTAGTACTATTTATAAGCACGTTTGAATACACTAAGCTGATGAGTTTCAATAAAGCGAAACGTTTTGGTCATACGTTTCTAATAACATCTATTAAACAAACTATTTTATTGTCGCGTTATTTTTTTCATTCAGAGAGCTCGATGAAACAAGCTGCATCAGAGCAGAAACGTATTTTGTTCGAATTGGTCAAAAATTAATACTTTATTTCATGTCGTAATTATGGTGACTTTTCAATAATCAATAATATTCTCAAATTTATTTAAATTTGGATAGGAAAACTAATGATATAAATCCGGGTATAAAGACTCACAATAAACGTTAACAAACTTTTGGCAGAAAAGCCAGTGAAATGATGCCATCAGATGTTTTTTGTGACGTTGTTATCTTTTTTTGGATTTTTATCTTTACACGAAAAAAAGAATCAGGCTAAAAATTTAAGCTGTCTTTGACGTCATAAAATTACTTCATTTTTCACAAAATTGAAAAAGAATTTTACAGTAGGTCACTGCTGTGATGCAATCTAGTCAAACCAAGTTTACTGAAAAATTCGAAAAAAAAAAGACCATCAGCACATTCACTAATTTTGTATTTGTTCTTCCCTACTTCAAATAAATGTTTAAAACAAAACTAAAAACGAACAAAAGTATAGTATGTTTTTATTTACCGGTATTTGAATTATTGGTGCAGTAAAGCAAAATTTTATTAATGTAATTATGTTTAATAACTTCGTGGTCTGAGATTATAGTTTTATAACAAAAAAATACATTACCTCATAAATGCTGAAACTTTGTAATCTGAAGAAAAGTGGAATGAAAATTTCAGCATTAATTACGGCTGAAATCAGGGTAGCTAGAGGAAACCTGCACAGAAGATAACAAATTACTGTGAGGTTAAATACCGCATTAATTATGACCATTGCACCTTGAATTTTACGACTTGGCGGAAAAAACTTCTCCTAAAATTGCTCAGAAACAAAAGCTTCACTCCCATCAAATAAGCGTACTATCTAAAATATCTTGCCGATTGCACCACCTACAGCAGTGCAATACCGTGCACTTAAAGTAGCTGTACGTACCACATATACATTGTTCCGAAAAAAAAAATTTCAGTCGGAATCCCCATTAAAGTTACAGCGGACATGAAGCTGACAGTCATTGAGAAAGCCACAGGAACGATTCCTAAGGATCTAGTAAAAATACAAAAAAAAAAATAATAATAATAACCGAATGTGTCGAGTAAAATATAGAAGGTTCTTGTATTTGAGTTAAAAACACTACAAGTATTGAGTGAACTAAATGGAAATGCCTGAAATGATACCACACTGGCCATTTGAACTGGTGACGTAAAATGTACTGTAATGAAGCATGAGACAGCCAGTTGAACTAATGGCCTGTTGGTTCCGAGGGTGAGAGGGGAAAAATGTCATTTTACGCCACCCTGATCGCATAATCGAAGAACTTGGTTTTTAAACCGCACCCTTAATGTTCTTGCGTCCTTGGATAAGACGCTTTACAAAGATAATTTAAGCTTGTTGGCTTCGAACAAGCAGCAAGTAATTAGCCATTTTAAAGTTGTGTAATATTAACTTTGGATCCGCACATGTATTGTCTGTAATACAAGATGGTGGGACTTAAGCTAATATAAACCATTTAATACTTAGGAGAAAATATCAGTCATGTATGAAAACAGCTACCAATGTTTGGAATATTATTAGTGTTTTCAATTGTTGCTGATATTGTGTTAACTACTGATTTTCCGTAGCTTCTGATTTTCTGTAGTAGCGATTTATATCGAAACATTGAACTAAAATACTAAACAGAAGGTGAGAGGATTTAGCATTACGTATTGAATTACCTTCCTCCCAACATATATCCTTCCGTTCCTTCTCCAGATCTCCTGTCCTTAATCGCAAAGAATATGCCAATAGCAGCTGAGATTCCAAGAGTAACTCCAAACACAGCATAATCGGCAACTGCTAATCCAGAAAATGTTTCTTGAGACATGCTTATTCTCCTATTCCTGCGCTAAATATTTATTTTTCAGTGAGACACAACGTGCCAATCTGATGTATTAATTTCGCATATTTAATTACCCTTTTTTAAAGAACGACGTATTTTCTTTCAAACAGAATGCCATGCAAAGCCATGCTTAACGTTGCTCTTTTGCCCAGTCTCAGTTTTTGAAGAAAAAAAATCGAAGAAAAATTGTTCAGCAAAATTCATTACCGAGATTTATAATCCTTGACTACTGTATTGCAGCAAAAGAGCTTATTAATTTGTTACTAACTTAAAAACTGGAAAGCAAAGTGGAATAGTGACGAGTTTATTCAAATTGGTCTCGACAGTTGCATAATTATATAAAATCAAAAGTTTTAAACTTTTTGCGTGCTTCTGGCCTAAAGGCTACCAGCTCGGAAGCCTAGGGAAGAGCCACCAGAACGGCGACTACTTATAACAAGCAATGCGAAAAATTGTCTTCCCACAGGAATCGAACCTGCAGCCTTTGGATTACCGGTCCACTGCTCTACTACTTGAGCTAGAGAAGACGCCTCAACGCATGCTTAATTTTGGCTATTTAAACCCAGCAATTTGCTTGTTGTATGATTGTAATAATAAGTCAATTAAGATGGGTTTTTTTGACGTTTGCATGCCAGAGTTTTAATATTTTAATCGTTTTGCGTGTATATTTTAATCGTTTTGCGTGCTTTTAGGCCTTTAGGCCAGAAGCACGCAAAACGATTAAAATATTAAAACTCTGGCATGCAAACGTCAAAAAAACCCATCTTAATTGACTTATTATTACAATCATACAACAAGCAAGTTGCTGGGTTTAAATAGCCAAAATTAAGCATGCGATGAAGCGTCTTCTCTAGCTCAAGTAGTAGAGCAGTGGACCGATAATCCAAAGGCTGCAGGTTCGATTCCTGTGAGAAGACAATTTTTCGCATTGCTTGTATTAAGTAGTCGCCGTTCTGGTGGCTCTTCCCTAGGCTTCCGAGCTGGTAGCCTTTAGGCCAGAAGCACGCAAAACGATTAAAATATTAAAACTCTGGCCTGCAAACGTCAAAAAAAACAAAAAACATCTTAATTGATTTATTATAAAAATCAAAAGTTATCAACTTTATTTTGAATTTTTTTAAAAATCTTTCAATCTGGTGCTGAATAACCTCCGAAATCTTTTCAGATTTAAGTAAACTTCTTTGCAACAGACTTTTATAGATGTCTCTAATGTAAACTGAAATTACTTTGTAGTTTTCAGCCAATTCCACAGTGCAGTGCATTTGTACAAATTATACAATCTGGTGCTGAATAACCTCCGAAATCTTTTCAGATTTAAGTAAACTTCTTTACAACAGATTTTTATAGATGTCTCTAATGTAGACTGAAATTACTTTGTAGTTTTCAGCCAATTCCACAGTGCAGTGCATTTGTACAATTATACAATCAAATTCTTACGATAGCAACGACAAGCTACACCTGTTTTTTCACAAAATAATATTCATAAAATATTTTGCTCTTTCTTTAGCAAATACATTTAATAACGGCGATGTTTGCACAAATAACCTTTTTATAAAAGCAATTACTTTTCATATTTTTCTTTCATGCTTTAGTTTATGCATTAATACAATATTAATCGTGTCGATTCAAATTATTGGTCATGCCCTTTCATTGTCCACCTGAACAAGAATTACGTCTTCAACGACGCATGCATTTATTTTGGAATTAGAAACGGTTAAAAAAATAATAGCGTTTTATGAAACGAGATAATTGGATTAAATCAGCGTTTTGCTTTCAGGTTAGCGTCAGAAATATTTGCAAACAGTTCGTTGAGTAAATTAGCTGACTGTATTTCATAACAGATGAAATATGCTAGCACCTAAGCGCGAGATTTGATCAAGGCAAGGCAGAATCTTTTCTGGGGCCATCTCTCATTTGTTAGGTGTAGTTGGCTCAAGGAACTAGCAACAAATTACACTTAAACTAGTTCAAAGTCAAACGCCACAGACATAGTTATTTTTTTAATTGCTATAAAAAATAAACAATTGTTTTTGCTAAAAGTATGAAAATTTTCTGACATGCTGTTTTGACTTTTGAACTACCCCTCGTATCAATAGTTTACGTAAGTGTTTAAATCAAAATAGAGTTTTGTTTCAGCGATTGAAACTGCAATATACCACTAAAATGTAAAATGCTTATGAATTTCATGTGTAAATAGTAGATGTAGTAATATTTTATTTCTGGCAATTATACAAAAGCATGTGCTGTAAAACATGCGACTAAAAAAGTAATGAAAAATTTAATACATTAACCGAAAAATTACTCGTATACTTTGTGAAAATTTACATGACGTTTGCGATAGAATCAAAATTTAGAAATTTTTTACTTTTCCTTCAAAGTGCAGATTTTCTGTGCGGAGCATGGGGTCAATTTAAATAGATTATACGCAGTAATAATACTGTTAGTATTCAGCCATGTCACAGACTACATCAGGTGCTGAATTAGTCGCTGACGATTATGCTGTGCTTAGAGTCAATTTTGGAATCTCAACCGTTATCGATGTCTTCTTTGTTATAAGGCTTGGAAATCACATGATGGGTTAAAAGGATATATGATGGGTGAAAGGAGGGTAATACCCCTTTTTTCATGTTTTATGCATCATAATAAACTATTCTAGTTAAAAGAATGACGACGAAATATGATGGATGACGTCATCAAATCTATGTTGGCCAAACTTCCATAACTGAACGTTACATAAGGATTGACTTGATGAAACACAAAAATGAGGCACGTTATCGTTCGCATCAACTGATGATACGGCAAATAAGATTTTTACTTTGTTGCGTCGCAGGTTAGTTTACTGAGATTCTTACAGCAAATTCAAAAATTAATGCAATACAAGTTTTCTAAAATAGTAACAATTAATTGCAACTTTTTCTTTACTACTGATTTTACAATTGCTGGATTATGTAGTATTAGCTGTGATACATGCCTAAAGATTCGGACTGTCAAATTATAGCAAAAGGAGTGAGAAGACGGGAAGAAATATTTTAACTACTATAGGGCTATATTAATGGTTAAAAAGCCATTGTTCGAATCTTTGGGAATGATACTGATAGCATTTTCATTAACAATTATTTCCTTTGTAGTACACCAACAGTTTAACATTGTTTGTACCTTTTATTAAGGCTTTAAAAGACTATATTAATGACTCTGAAAATAAACAGGAATAAATACTCATACTTAAGAAACATAATAGATACGCAAACACTCGTCAATAAACTGATACTATGCTTAACGTGTCTTCTAAAACAACTGTGTGATCTGATAATCTGGTACGGTACTGAACTGTGAAAAGCGAACAAACGTAAAGGTGAAAAAGACAGAAGTGGATTACGGTTACCAGAAACTAATTAAATGACGTAACATATACAATGCGTACAAGATAAAACAAAAGACTGGGTTCAAATCTTATCACCGTCGGCAATTTCTGCTTCAGGGTATTTCGTCTAAAATCTACCATCACGTAACTAAGTTTTAAATTCGCAAGAATTTTCTAATTTTTCTTTATACTCGCTGCATTACTTCGAAGCGGATAACGAGTTTGCAGGGTTCATCACATCATCATTGCGCCGGCGGAAAACACGGAAATATTGAGGAATATATATATAGTTCGAGGAATAAGTTCGATATAAATATCGCAGCGGTGGCGAACCGTTGGCAACACAGCGTCCGACTTGATCGACCGGAGATTTGAACCTCAGATCTCCCGCACCAGAGACAAACGCTTTACCCCTCAACCAACTGCCCGGTTTTTCAATTAACAATGCAGAATTGTAAAACCAAGCTTAAACCTATGGACTTTTTATAATTTTTTTTTTTTTTACCAAATTTTTCATAACAATCTTGCAGCTTCTAGCAAGAGAAAATACAGAAAATAAAATGTACATTAAATATAAAAAAGGTATTTTATCCTTCATGTGCTGCAGATGACGCCATTAATAGATAATTTTCTTGGAAAAGAACCTCATGCAATTGATATGTTTGCCCGACTCGTTCCAAAAGAGATTATTTATCTTAAGAAGTAAAATAAACGCAATGTAAAGTTTTGACGGGCCTGCATGGCACAATGTCCCCTTTAATACGCTGATTTATTTTGTAGTAAACTAAACTTGTTTTGGATTGCCAAAAAAATGAGAAATAGAAAAAAAGATTTGAATCTTACTCTTCCATTTGAGGCAAACTTGAAGCTACTCCGAACTCGTTATATATTGATTCGAGCGCGTTAGCATTTATTGTTATTTTCTTCATTGCCATAACCTCTGCCATTGATATCATTCTGCTTTTTGTAATCACTTCATGGAAGCAGGGACTGTAAGCAGAGTGGCTGATAGTGTAAAAACGTGGTTTTTACGACTACCTTGATGCATCATCTGGGTTATCCCACACCCATGGTCACGTTTTTACGTTCCTAAATAAGGCTCTTTACGATGATCGTCTCCGCTTGATGGCTTTGAACAAGCAGTAAATTCATTGGATAAGAATTTGAAGAAATTCATAGGATCATTACCTCACTGAAACTTCCTGTAAGCATGTACGAATTTGTCCGATTGTGAAGTAATTATCGCTATGAAAAATGAGCAAATTTTCCAGTAGTTGCGTCTGACGTGGCCTGGTGACAGGAGAATAAAATATTCAACTACAACACCAAACTGTAAATTCGAAATAGCTACTCACTTCACATTTCAAACAAAACTGTAAGCTTAAGAATATCGTTTTCGACCTTGGCATAGCAAGCATTGGAGCTAAAGACTACAGTTAATTACTGTACTGCGACAGTTTTAGATTTTGTACAGGTATAGCAACTTGTGTAACTATTGGCAATTGCAACTTTAAATCATTCTAGACAAAAAAAGATTACGTCATATAAGAAAAATCACCACGACAGAGACTAATTAATTTTTGGTTTTTGCAATCGCTAATTTTTGGCCTAACAACCCGTGGTCAGTCAGTTCAATAACCAAGACAACTTGGCACCTAACGATATCAACCCAACGGCCATTAAATGGTTTATAGTCCTGTCAGCAAATACGTTAAATTGCTGCAATATTTGCGCTAGACTTCTCACAAAAGCAATTACATTTCTTATTATTTACCATGCATTAGCCGTACGTAAAATTGCATTGTTTCTTTTTACATTTTACGTTACTGTCAAGTTTCACTTAAATTGCATTAAATTTGTGTATCACGACAGGGCTTCAAACACAAGCTTGTGCAACTGCTGACTAGTCACAACTAGTTATCTACAGTTTTAGCAATTTAGAAACAATGTTTTTTTGAAAACTTTTAAAAACAGCTGCAACTGCAGTAATATACAGAAAATAAACCAGTCGCAGTAATATTGTTATTACTAAAATAAAAAATAGCCGTTCCTTTTTCCTGCGCTCTCCATTCTGACGATTGTTCTTGACAAGTCTGAGACGCAAAGCTTCAAAGATATAAACGTTTTGATTAACGGAAAAGGAACAATACAATGATAAAACATCACGACGTAAAAAGTAACTAATGTCATCTTTAGCTAGATTCTTACCAAATATGAGATACAGCGTCTACAGTGTACTTTACTGAAGTTAAATTTGGCATTCACAGCTTCTTTTCTGACGTTCAGCAATAAATAAACAACGTTGTAAAGTTTTCACTGTATGTGGTAGGGAGACAGACAGGCAAGCGGAATTCTGATTAGAAGACCAAGAAGTACTTTTCGCTGTTTCCTGATTCAAAGTTACTTGGTAAATAAAAATGTAGTTATAATATTAATTTGTAGTAAGTACCTGTTAGCATACAGCCTTGTTCTAAGACCGAATTTCAGTGTAATTTTGAACACCTTAGAGTTGAATTTAACTCTCTGAAAGTGACGTTAACTGACCTTTAGTACCGGCATTACTGCCCTAGAACATTAAAAACTTTCCTCGTAATTTCGCTTGGAGCTTATTAATTTCTTTATTAGCAACTAAAATTAAATTAATGATATACTTTATCGTTTTCATTTTACACCAAAATTGCTTTTTAGGTGCATATTTTTCTGCTTCCGGTAGTGTTTTTTAATTTGTAGCAAACACCATTATCCATTCAATCATGTCGCAGCCAAGGGTATCCGCCAATTTGACTGCCGCAGACTACGCAGTTTTCGGAATAACTCTTGGAATTTCAGCTGTAATTGGTATTTTCTTTGCGATTAAGGCCAGAAAATCACGCGATGGATTAGAAGGATACATGATGGGTGGACGGTGAGTAAATCTGCAGTTCTGTAGCCAGGCTGATAGCAAAGTTAATTTTATTAAGTAAACTGAGTAAGTAAAGGTGTTCCGTCAAGAAATTCTTTGCGGCCCCAAACAGTAGTAAAAACTCTGGAAATGCGTAGTAATGCAGAGTTCTTGGTTTTGACTTTGCTTAAAATAACTTTATCTCTTTTTGAAACGACATCCACAGTAATTCCGACAAAGGATGAAACAGTGAATTTTTAGTTTTTACCATTATTTGAGATGTACACTGCATTGTTTATGATGAATAACACACAACCCCAGTTACCTTACGACTAAAGACGTCATAAAAATATCAGGTTATAGAAAATTCTTTTTATGCCGAAGTTTGTACCCGCATCGTCTGACAAAATTTAACATGTAGGGATTTTGTCTCATCCAATTCATTTAAAGTCTTAACAATTAGTTTTAACCTGAATAAACTTAGTTTTACTTTGCTGAATATCCGGCAACATGGTATTCTTTTTCCTGTTTTTTTTTTTAAATAAAACTTCATTCTTTTAAATATGATTAGGCAAGAAACGAAAGTAGTTAAACCTTTTCTTTTTCAAAATTTCTGGAAAGTAAGTAGCAAAAAAAGGTATGCGTACTTACCCCTAAGCTGAAATTTCACCAAAGCAATACAATCAGTCAAGTAGTTTGGATAAATTGTTTGGATGCAATCAGTCAAGTAATTAGATAGTTTGGATAAAATATTGAAATATTAGTTTTCCAAAATTTGATTGTGCTGGCACAGGTTGAAAATTAATTTTCAGCAAACTGGAAGCTAAATACATTTAAAGTATCTTTTGAACAGATCCTTGGGAATGATTCCGGTCGCATTATCATTAACAGTCACCTTTTTGTCAGCCATTGCTGTTCTCGGAATTCCATCTGAAATTTACAATTTCGGAACGATGTATGCATGGTAAGAGAAAGAATGAAACCGAAAGGAAAGTGTTATCATGCAATGTTATAGCCTTTTAGAAAGATTTACATGAAAATATGGTTTCGATTAGACAAAGAAATATTTCAATAATTGTAGCTGGTCGTTGAGAATAATTGTTTTTACAGTTATACCAAATTCATTTTCAATTACACAAATTGTTCCCCCATCATTCTGGATACAGTAAGTTTTTTGTTGCTGTAAACTACCCATTTTTTTCCAGAATTTTACTTCAAGAGAAAAATTGCTGAAAAATATAAAATGAAAAGTAATAGAAATGTAACTCAAAATAATCTTCGCTTAGGTTTCCAGTTTCTGCTTTCATTACAAGTGTAATTGCATCCGAAACGTTTCTTCCAATCTTCTACAGACTGCGTTTATCAAGCACATTTGAGGTTTGTTTGGTTGATTAATCAATCTTATTGTAATTGCGATTACAGTCTTTATTCATTTATAAATGCCGTGGTTACGAGGCAGCCAATAAGCTTTGTGGTCTTTGAGTCAAGCTGCCACCAGCCCAGCTGTCAACCACATACTGTATAGTGGAAGCTTCACACTATCCCTTTCAATGCTGAACATCAAGCAGAAATGCTACATGTAAATACCTATTTTTTGTAGTCTTTTATTTGACCCGACTGAGAATCGAACAAAATCTACAATTTCAATAGCAGACTCTCTATCCAATGACCACTGATCTTTAACATTCGCGCTTTTTTGTGCAAAAGTAATTACGGTGCAATGCATTATTCTTAAACTGCTTTGGCAAGTAATTATGTTGAAATTGGCATGATCAATATTCTACTTTTTTTCTAAGACCGTTTATTGTTTGTTAGTATTTGGAACGACGATTTAGCCGCGCAGTTCGGCTATTTGCAACTATTTGTTATCTTGTTTGGATCATTCTTTATCTTGGGATTGTTATTTATGCTCCCTCATTGGCATTAAATGCAGGTAAGTTCAAATACCGCAATTTCTCATGATAAACCGAGTTAAAATATGGTACTTGTTTGTTTGCAAATCTTCCTTCCTCGAGTTTAAAGGTGCAATTACATTGGACCCGAAGCAACTCGAAGCAAAGTTTGGCAACATTCGCGAGTGGTCGCTCACGTCACCTGCTTAAAATAAGTCAACCATTAAAAAACAATTTTTTCTAAGCGAGGTTAAGCAATCGCTCGCTAAGTTTGCAACCGATTAATATCTTTCCGAAGTTGTCGATGACGTCAAACTTTGGTTGCTTCGCGTCCAATGTAAATGCACCATAAAGGTAAAGATACTAAACCAACGGTATTCATAACCCTATTCAATTTTTATAACCCTATTCAATTCAATTTCAACGGTATTCAAATTCTATAGCATCAAAAATTGATCTGTACAGTACACTGTGTAAAGTGTTTTTTGCATAATTAAAGGGCTTTACTGAGAAAAATTTCAAGACAAACGCAGTCAACAGCTGCACTACTGTATAGCATGTTATGTGGGACGCGCAGTGTACAGCAGAGTTGTAAATCGGGCCGGGCTTTTCGGGTCGGGTTTGGGCCTAAAGTTGACAAAAATTTCGGGCTTAATTCGGGCGTAAGACGTACTTTTTGTCTTAGGTGCACAAAAATATAATCAAAATAACTTGGCAACATTGCAAATTTTTTCAGACCTAACTTAACTTTCGGGTATTTTCGGGCATGATTTGGGCTTGATATTAGTTTTTGCGTTCGGCTTATCTTTTCGGTTTCGAGCTTGGTTTGGGCCTGAACTATTTGGCCCGTTTACAACTTTGATGTACAGTAGGAGAAAAATACTTGCTAGAAGTTAGTATTCTCTAAATACCAAAAAGATATAGCATAGTGACACTCAGTCTATTCAGTAGCAGTGCTCAGTTGCTTACCTCTTTGATAAGTTAAAAAATTTCATCACGGTTTATTTAATTCAATATGAGTAACATTGCAATTTAAGTAATACCCGAGAAATTTTAAATGAATTGCTTGCCATTGTTGTGTTTTAATGATCCGTCGATGGCAACGAATTAGCATTTTGTAGCAACTTTAGAACACGACATTTAAAACTCAATCAGAAGGATATAGCGTTTTTTGATGTTATTTGATGTATGCCTAATACTGTCATCTTACCGGTGCTGTATGCGCTGTTTTTACGACGATTCTGATCGCAGGACCTCAGTTGAACCCGTACCCTGGTCGCGTTGGTGCGTTTTTGGATAAGACGCTTTGCAAAGATTATCTCTGCTTGGTAGCTTCGAGCAAGCAGTAAATTGACGTGGAAAGAAGTCAAACATCAATATCTTGGAACGCGGAAACCTTGGATTATGGTCGAATCCTTTGTTCAAAATATAAGCGTGCGACAGAATTGTTCTAAATAAAAGCGCCACTATCGTATCCTCTTAGTGGAGAATAAATATGAATCAATCAATCAATCAGTTTTTTGAAACATGTTATGTTTAGTAACTGGATTCAGTTTGTGGGGATCAATTCTTTCCACAGGAATTGTTTGTATCTTTTATACAACTTTGGTAAGTTTTTTATTCGTTAAGCATGTTATCAGCATTTGCTAGTTGTTACTGAATGCTATATTCTGACAGGGCGGGATAAAAGCAGTTGTATGGACAGATGTTTTTCAAGCAATTGTTATGTTGATGGGTTTCCTGGCAATCATAATTGAAGGAAGTATTCAACTCGGAGGATATGGCGAAGTGTGGAGAATATGCTCCGAAAATGGAAGAATTGATTTTTTAAAGTAAGAATTTAATTTAAAATTTAAAAACAATCATTATTTTTGTTAAAATCGTTATGTTGATAAACTTGATTAATATAGACACATCTGATAAAATTTTCTGTCACGAGAACGCAACGCGACCGCTCTATCTTTGGGCGGTTCCCACCAATTAGGATTCAACGCTTTTTCCAGTGTGCCGGTTGAGGTTTGATTTCGTATGCAAAGTTGTTGCTTGTTCGAATTCCCCGAGCAGCGATAATCATCGTAAAGTTTCTATCCTAGGATGCAACAATTTGACCAAAGCAATAGTTAAAAAAAGTAATCACGCGATCGGATTTGTGGTAGAAAAGAACTCTGCCTCTACTCTCGCTCACGATGCCGACAAATACTGTATACCTTCAGAGCAAAAATTTCTTGAAAATGCTCTAACGCATTTTGATACGCGCAACCATTTTGAAAATATTGTTGTTGTTACAAACCAGCTCTTTTTCTAGTGTGTGAGAGAATGGTGAATCAAGAATTATTCACCACAAAACCTTACCCTGCTGGAATGGAAAACTCGGAAAACGGCCATTTCCACACCACTCAAAGAGGGGACCCTCAATCACCACAATTCACGCAAGTGGCCAACACTGATGGGTTCCCATTCGTCGGCTTTTTCGATCGGCTGATTGGGCGGCTTCACTATTTTGCCCTGAATGATGCGCGAGTTAAGCTGAAAATGCAGCTTTAACACTGTAGAGTGGTTGCAAAAATGAACTGGTGCTGCTTGTTTTGATCAAATCTTGTCTTTGATATTCAAGTCGAAAACTGTTAGAATGTGCAATGGCTTACCAAAATCGATTTGTTGCTGATTATTATCATTATTTTTTTACATAGCAAAGCCGTAATTTCATCAATAAATGTAGATAGAAATCAATAATGCTCATTTAAAATTTTATTTATATTTCAGTTTTGAGACGGATCCTCGTATACGTCATACCTTTTGGACCATCGTGGTTGGAGGAATATTTTTGTACCTTAATACTATCGGAATTAGTCAGGGGCAAGTACAAAGGTATCTCTCGTGCAAGAATGAAGCACAAGCAAAAGGGTAATGACTTTCATCATGGTGTGATAATTTCTGTAATGTAGTGTCTGTTTAAAAACTGCCAATCCGCCAAGATAATTGCCTAAACTATTAATTCTTAATCAAGCTGAGTTTTTTATAACAATAATAGCGTTTATGACTCAAGCTTTATTTTGTTGAAAAAAGTTTTGAAACTTTTTTTCATGGTGGTTCCTTCAAATGCTGTTAATTGAAATACTAACATTTTTACTTAAAAAAAAGTTTTGAAACTTTTCTCAAAATATCAAAAACTGACTCAAACAATTTTGACAAGGTACGAATTTTATTTTTGGCAATGTTTTGATCATTAGTGTTGATTTTGCAATAACTGAAAAACTGTTTATGGTGAAAATTGCATTCAGAAAACCCTTGAACTGGTTAGATTAATTACGCCTGCATTCCTCAATTAATAACACGTTTTGGTTGAATTTGATTTTAATTTTAAACTTGATGGAAGCACACGACCAAATGAAACGAGGAAAACGAATTGACAAAAAAGGTTTTTGAAAACGCAAAACTTGTGAAAAACTATTGTTAACACGTTAACACAATAAATCTATAATGGATGAAAATAACAATTCAACTCGCGTAAAAAACTACCGATTGCACACAAAACTCGATTTAGATAGTATACGTAAAGTATACGATAATTTTATCTAGAACCTTCCAATAGCATTATTTAAAGTCTTTTGCAATATCTTAAGTGCTATAAGCAATATTCATTAATCAGATCAACCTCAGAGTAAATAAGACAAAATAATTAAGCAATTTAGTCACCCGAGGAATTTTTGACGCAGTCGTAATAAATTCCAAATTTGATCGGTAATTTTGAATTTGCATCGAGAAAGCAGACGAGTGACTGGCGACTAATCCAAATAGAGAGAGAGGGAAAGCCATTTAAGCGGAGGGCATGTAAAACGGCCACTGACCGAGCTTCTTCTCTTAAAAACTAAATTAAGCAACAAAACTCTGAATAATGGACAATTTTTCAGTCAATATCTAGTCTCGATGACCTTGATAAATGCCACGCTAAAACTTGGCTCCATTTTAAAAAATTTTACTTGCATGATTCTTTCCAAAAGGGCCTCTGTACTTTGCGGAAACCAAACCAGACTTTATTATTATTTATTATTTTCTGGATATTGGTGCTTTATAACAGCGGTGGTTTAGTAGCACCATAAAAAAATGATTTGCCGCTCTAAGGTCCATACAGCTTGCAAGAATTACAAAGAATTTGCATGTAAATTTAACACAGAGATTTTTTTTGCAAAAAAGGGTAATCTAATATGTCAATAAGTTTCACGCCACGAAGAAATATTTAAACAGCTATTGCGCAAAAGAACATCATCAAAAACGGTGCGATCTGCTGCAAATCAAAAAAATGTGCACTTAAATGCTGCTGCTTCAAATCTTGAATGAAGCAATACAAATAAAAAAAAAAATCGGCAATGCAACCCTCATATCTTTTATTTTTGTCACGTTAGTTCAGTGAAATCTGGAAACCTCAGAGTTGATTTAGTTAATATGAGCGTTTTTTGCGATTGGAAAGATATTTCTTTTTTCTTTTTTTTTTTTGAATTTTGCACTTTTTACTGTACAATAAAACGTATATCCTTCATCATTTCTGCATTAACTCTGTTTTCAGATCGTTGTTTTTCTATTGGTTTGGTGCAACGGTCATCAATTATCTGTGTGTTATAGCTGGCACAATTATGTATGCTTATTTTCATGGTTGCGATCCTTTGCTATCTGGAGAAGTGGGAGCAACTGACCAGGTTAGTAAAGTTTATGACAAAAAGTATTAAAAAGCATTCATCACTTTCTGTAGTTTGGAGCAAAATTTACTATGTTAAATGAGAGCATAAACCTATCAACAAACTATTGGCTTTACATTTGCACTGGCTCTGCTCAAATGAATACAAGATAGTAAAATATCATGCACAAATAAACGGACAATTGACTTGGCTTCACTTTGGTGATTCGAAGGTAGTAGAAAAACGAAAAAATTAATAAAAAGAACATATCGAGAATTTAGGCTGAAACTTGACACTGCATCCAAATAACATGTAATAGAAGTGGTATAAGACCATGATGCCTCTGCTCAATTTCCTTCTACATTGCCTATGTAAATTTGCAACCTATTTGAGGAACAGCGAGCAATAAAAGAAGGATAAGCAGTAAATTAAAACAAAATGCATTTTTAGATTTTTCCATATCTAACATTGCAGCTACTATCCAAATATCCTGGCCTGCCAGGTTTGGTTGTTTCATGTATCTTTTCTGGTAGTTTGAGGTAAGTAAAAAAGTATGTCGAAGTCAGAATTACAAACGGGCCGACCAGTTTAAGCTCGAACCCAGTCCAAATCTAAAAATAAAAGCCCGAATCCGAAAAATGATTTGAATCCCAAACCATGCCCGAAAAGGCCCAAAGGTTAAGTTAGGTGAAAAAACGTATACGGCAGGGATTTCCAACCTTTTTCTTGCTATGAACTACTTATGGACTTATTTTGTAGCTGCGTACCAACTGCTTTTGAATAACGTTTGATCATACAGTAATTAATGGCATAAATAAAGAACTGTGCGAAATCGTTAACAGACACAAAAATATACAAATATAAAAAGTAAATAAATATGCAATTAAAAAAGATAAAAAAAAGAAAAAACAATGACCATATACATACATGTAAACATAAAAAAGCAAAATATATAGTTTATCAACCAATAAATACTTGTAAGACTGTGGCTGCGCTTGCGTTTCTTCGACTAATTTTGCAAGCCGTAGAGATATTGTGCTCACAGAACATAGAAAATCGTGTTCTGGGTTTACCAGGCGGCTTCTTGTTTTCGACTTGATTGAAGAAAAGTAGTTTGTATTCCCATGTTTTTGGAAGTACGAGAAGCTGATTAATTGCATTTTTGCCAAGGACAGGAATGCTTGGGGCCCAGGCCAAGGACCAAGGACACAGGAGGCAAGTGTTCTCCAAAAAAAAAAGGGTCTTCAACCACAGTTTTCATGCGATCTCCAGAAAAAACGATCTTCAAAAAAATTTTTCAAGCAGTCTACAAAATTTTAACGTTTCCAAAAATAGTGCAGTCCGCTAGCCGATTACCGGGCAATTTTTGAGGACTTGAGGCTTCGAGGCCAAGGACTTCAAAATGTGTTCGCGAGGACGTCCTCAAAGGCTCCACCTCTGCTACCTTGACCTTTTGTTAGCACGTAAATGCAATGCAACAAATTTAATCAATCAAACATTCTGAGCTGTTTCTAAGTTAATGCTGTAGTTCGATTATAAAACGATGCATGTCACATTTCAAACATAAACAAATTTGAAACCTCACAGACTGTTTCATACGTAATCGGGATGATCAGAGGTGTCATACTTTACAGTAATAGAAATTATAGAATTTAACTGTTGTTCTTATGAAAAAGTGAAGGGAGAATAAATAGTTTAAGTATTTTAGATTGTTCACGTTTCAATAAATTTTATTAGAAGCTTCATCATTTTTTCCCTTAACAAACAATTTGTTTTTATTTGCTTTTCATTTTCATTTGAAACAACCAAACATTATTTCCATTCCTACCAAGCAAGAGTATTCAGAAAACAGAAACATATTATGCTCATACCTCTTTGTTTGAATGGTAACTTCAATCCAGGATAAATATTGGCTGGCACAGGTGCGTAGCCAGAAATTCGCAAGGGGGAGCTAGTTTGGCGGAGTTAAGTTCGCAAGGGCGGAGCCCCAGCGCTCAAAAATTTTGCATTTTTGGAAAAATAACTTAATTTTGGGGTTATTGTAATAAAAAAGTAATGTTTTTAAAACGTGGCATAGAAGTTGGCAGCACAACATGATTCAACTGGTTGCATGAATGGGCTATGTGGAGGTGGCTGATGATAACATTGTGGTTCTCTTGTTTACATGCAGGTGTAAATTATAAAATCCTATTATTCAATAAAACTTACTTGGAGTAATATATTTCGTCTATATTTTAAGGAAAAAATAATTGTGGAGGGGGCTAATGAAAAAATAGTTTAGAGAAGTGATTGGTAATTAACTAAAACTTGAACAGCCCCTCTTATTCCTGACTTTATAATATATTTGTTGATAAAACCTATGATTGGCGTTTTTACACTAGCGATCAAAGCTAATTGCTTATTTTCGGGCATTTTTCGAAGTTTTCATTGATTTGTGGCTTTTATTTTTGACAAATTAGCCCTTCCTCTTAATATATGTTTCAAAAGATGCTTTAAATCACTTTTTGGTCCATTCCAGCGCAAACAACAGTCTCAGAAGAGCTAAAAACGTGGTATTTTTCTTATTCTGCAGTTTGGTTTACAGGCCAATTTGGGGGAGCTATAGCCCTCCTCGTACCCCCCCTGGCTACGCTACTGGGCTAGCGTTTGTAACTTATAAGAACTTCAAAAGCGAAGAAATTACGAATGCAAAGAAAGTGATTAAAGTTTGCTCTTTTAACTGTACCTATAGTTGCATATTATTCTGTTACAGTACCGTATCTACAGGAATCAATTCCTTGTCTCTGGTGACGGTTGTAGATGTTATAAAACCATTCACAAATTTGAGTGAGAACAAATATACTTGGATATCAAAAGGTAAGACTCCTCAATTGTTTAGCATTTACAGGTATTTACAACCAGTGGCAAGCACATTGTAAAACTGGTGAACTTCAGTGGTTAAATTATCTCTAGATATATTAACTTATGGTTTTATGCAAAAAATTGGGCGGAAAATGAAACAGCTAATGAATTGCCTTTACAAGTATTTGACCAAATAAGTTTGCTTGATGATCTTTTGCGATTGAAACACTTTTACTCTGAACGTGAACTGTTTTACTGCACTGTAATTGTTAAAATTCTAATAGTTTTGTCCAAATGGTGATTTCAATGCTTTCGCCAACGTTTTGCCAGCCCATTTTAGGTGGCTTTGTGGGGCGAAACGTCGGCAAAAGCCTCAAAAACCCAGTTGTGCATTACCATTGGAATTTGAAAAATGCCTAGGGTACTTAATTACAGCCTATTTTAATTGTTATTTACAGGTACTTAGAACACCTTGTGTCTGTAACATTATAAAATCACTATATTGCTGCTTTTGAAGCCTTTGTTCTGTTGTATGTTTCTACTAATATAAAAATCTTCAATTCAAAGAAGTCTATATACAAGCTTCGTGTAAATGCTTTGAATAAATCAATTATGGCACTATTTTCAGGGCTTGTGGTGGTATACGGCGGTTTGGCTGTAGCAATGGCTTATCTCATATCGGAGTTAGGAGGATCAATTTTACAATTATCATTCAGCTTAAGCGGAATTTTCGGGGGACCAAATGTGGCACTTTACGTTCTTGGAATTCTCTTTCCTTTTGTTAATTCTTACGTAAGTTTACCGTAAAGTTTTATTTTCCTGATAACATAAAGATGATTTAGATGAAATCAATTTACGTTGTCAAACGCCGTGTTAAGATCGATGAACGTCGTGTAGAAAAATTTTATACTATTTTCTGTACTTCTCTTATAAAATATGTTTAAAGTACTGAGGTCGGAGGTAATTCAAAAAATAAAATTGCGTTCAGAAGTTTATTTGATATTAGTTTTGCCATTACATAATGCAAAAAAGGGGATTTTTTTGTGGTTGCCGCTTTTCTACTAAACTGCTATGCTACCTTTCCTTCTATGCAGTAGTCAAAGCATTGGCATTTCATGGCATAGCATCTTGTACAAGACAAGTTTCTTTTTCAAAACAAAGCAAAATTTTGATAGTTGGCAATTGAAATTGATGGTTGGCAACTTGAACAAAGAATAAAACCATTGTATGAAAACTATGATTTTCTCAATATTAACCAAATTCACTTCTACGAAGTAGCCAAATTTAAGTATTACTGTGTGCATCATCTAGAACCTGTGATATTTGATGATTGCTACAAATTTGTGACTAATGTTAGAAGACACCGCTTGAGAAGTGTGGATGACGAAAAACTTTATTTACCCCTGTTCAAAACGAAACCTAGTCAAAACTCAATAAAATACAAAGGGGTTAAAATCTGGAATTCTTTACCAAAAAACATAAGAACTCTTTGCTTTATGAAATTCAAAAAGAGCTGCCGTCAATACGTAAAAAACATCACAGAATAAGTCATGCTTGCAAAACCTTGCATGAGTTGTAATTCATTAGGATGTAAAGCAGTGACTTCACAAACCACAATCTTAATTTAGCCAATTGCATTTGCCAACACGAGTTTATTGACCCGAAGACAGAAAGTCCCTTCCAGACTCTTGGTGGCGAAAAGTTTATATTTATTCACTTGTTGTTAAACGTTAATTAGTTACTCGAAGTTGCACGTTTGTGGCGAAGTAAATGTCTCTGTCTGTCTGCTGTCTGTCTGTCATAAGACTTTAGATAAGTCTATAATGCTTTTGTTCCGTAACAACTGTTATATTAAATTGCTTTTTATGTAATAGGGAGCTTTTTTTGGCTATGCTGCTGGACTCGCATTTACCATATGGCTTTACATAGGCAAAAGCATCTATCCCACTGGAATAGAATTCACTCGAAAACTGCCTGTATCGACAGCACAATGCATAGTAGTAAGTTAGAGGGATGAAAGCTTCATGGAGTGATGGATTTTTTGATTTTCCTAGATTTTTCTTTGACAATCGTGAGACAACTGATTCAAAACAAAGAATAAACATTAAATGCTATGATTAGACATGTTAAACTTTTAAGTAATTTCAATGTCTTATTGTTAATTGGAAGTTTTATAACATCAAAATTCGACTTTGATGAATCTTTTTTCAAAATGCATCAATTGAAGGTTTGATTAAAACTCACTCAGTATGTAAAAAGATCAGACTGTGATTGTTATGAAAATTTCAAAAATACTCAAAAATAATTGTGCTGTATTTGCAAAAATTGTTTAGAAGTACCGCATCAAAAAATAGCTATACTTCTGTTGTTTGCAGCACATTGATTTACTTTTATAGGCTGGGAATTCCTCAACTTTTGGTGACGCCACCACAATATTTTCCACTCAACCACCAACTGATGTGCCTCCAATAGCAGATTTCTATCACATTTCATATGTATACTACAGTTGTGTAGGAGTTGCAGCTGCTGTCATTGCCGGACTAATTGTTAGCTTGATAACGAGTAAGCAGCTTCAAAACGATCTAACAAACTATCAACCGAGAGGTTATTTAGAACCAAAATCCATTTGGAACCATTTAGATTAAAATCAAATTACAATAGATTCAGAAACCTTTTTCCACAAGATTATGCTATGTATGTGGTGAACAACTGAACATCGAGCTGTTTTTTGTGTGAATAGTCAAAACTGCAAAATATTCTGTACAATCGTTAACCTCCCAATTAGCTGGCTTAAAAAAGCACTATTTATAGGCTAAAAGCATAGGTGGGCAAGTTAATGCAAAACGTTAGCTTCGTTAACCACAAGTCCGTTACCAAACTTCACACCTCCGTTAACGTTAATCCGTTATTTTCTGCTTTAATTAACGGAAGTTAATAAATTCCGCTAATTCGTTAACATTTCGCGTGTAATTTACATTTCGTTTTATTCACTCACTTCTACAACACGTATTGACGCTGTTGAGCTGATTGTAAGGAAATATTTATTGCTTTGGTGGTCTTTTTGTGTTTTGGAAGTTACATTTTACAGTCTAATCTAATTTCAAGATAAAATTGAGTTCAAATGCACGAACGAAGCTGCGATCGAAAAATCTTTGGAAATTGTAAACAGCGATAATTAATAAACCTCTGAGGCTACAGCTTATTATTTCTCACAAAAAAGAGCTCCTTTCTTCGCTCTCTTCTATAAAACTTTTGCTAATACGCACCAAGTGCTACCAGTGCAAACTGGTTTGTACCGGTACGATGAATAAATGGTGCGAGATATTAACAATAAAAACCTTAACGGAAGTTAACAGAACTTAACGGAAGTTAGTTTAGTCCGTTAACAGAACTTAACGGAAGCTAATTTAGTCTGTTTGCATGAAAAAACTTTTTAACGCATTAACGAATTAATGAAAAAGTTAGCTTCGTTATTAACGGATTAATGATTAACGGACTTGTGCCCACCTATGGCTAAAAGTAATCAGTCTAGCTGAAGTTTTTTGAGCCAATCAATGTTGCTGTAATGCAATCCAATCAACTGGTGATTACTGAGCTGATGCACTTTGTGCTTGCATTAGCGAAGCTCATGTTTGTCGTCATTTTATTTGCCCACTTACATTACTGTAAGTGATTTGAAATTTTTGATGAGAAAGCTTTGGTAAAATTAACGACTGAGTCACCCATACCTAATAAACTTCAAGTTCTCAGAGGTCACTAAATTGTGCATCATTTTGCCTTAAAATCAGCTTTAGTTGGAAAAAAAATGGTTTGCCTTGTTCAAGTTATGGGGAGATTCTTGGAGTGATCAAAATGAGTATTGCTCCACCTTTCTCTGTTAAAATTTTGTAAAAAGAGGACTAAAAGCAAAATCAGTAGGGTATCTAAAGTTAGGCCAATCGCATTAAACTGGAACGGCGTTGACTACATCCTTCTAGACCCAGCCGTTCCAGAGATATTCTACTTCAAACACGACGTCGGGGCCTTTAATGTTATAAATTGTATTATTATTATGGGCAAAACTAACGTTGATCGCCTTAACGTTTTTTGCGGCGCCGTCCTAGTTCTTACCTAAAGCAACGCCGTTATTAGGCTACTGCATTGAGTCGTTTCGCTGCACACTAATTGGTTTGATCTTGTCAGCAGAATAAATCCAAGCTAGGAAAAAGAATAAAATGCACGGTAGCCTAGATAACAAACTTTTTAAGAAAAAGCGAAAATAAGGTTAGCGGAGTTATTAGGGTAGTAACCCATTGTTTGCAACTTAAATGGAAAAATTTATTCTAGGGTCACGAAATACTGTAAGCAAATACGATAGGCCTACTCAAGTACTGGTAATCTTATTATCAGGTATAAGTCTGTACTTTTTAGCCTAGTAATAAAAACCTTATTGCCTGGCTAGCCTATGATTTAGACTGAGATATATCTGACAGCTTGAGGTTTACTGAGATCGTTAGGCAACCAAAAATTCTACTCTTTTTACCAGCCGAATCGGTTGTGCTGACAGCGAAACGACTCAATGCAGTAGCCTAAAAGCGGCGTTGGTTTAGATTACAACAGGGAAGGCGTCGCTAACAACTCTTAACGCTATCAACATCAGGGCTGCCAGTAAAAATTATTAAAATTTCTAACACAAAGGCCTCGACTTTGTGTTTCAAGTTGAATTTCTCAGGAGCGGCTGGGTCAGAAAGGATGAGGTCAACGGCAATCTCACTTAATGCGACTGGCCTAACTTCAAGTACCCCATTTATCGTGCATTTAGCCCTTGTTCAAGGTATGCCGTAAGCAAGAATCAACACGGCGTTTTCCAGGAGGTTGGAGTCACAGAAAGCAAGTCGATCCTGCGTTGCTCCACTTCTTTTTTGATCACTGGATGTTTAAATGGTTGCCAAAAAAATTCCGAGATTTTATGCGGTGTGGATTGGAGCCTTATGATTTTATTAAAAACGAAAAGGAGCAAAAGGTAAAAAGCAATACAAAATTGACGTAAAAATTTGAAATTGTTTAACGTAAATTGCAATGATTGCAGAACTACGTTAAACATACGGTATACTAATTGTCACTTAATTCTCCTACATAACCGATGATTACTTATCGCTCTCCTCAAATCTTGAAGACTACGTAAAGAAATTACAAGTAATTTTGGTAGACCATTAAACTGCATTTAAATTCTTTTAAAGAATGATTTATTTTACTCCTGAAATAATAAATAAGCAGACAAGACTTTATTTGCATTTTCTTTTTACTGTGAATTTATCAATTTCGAACGATTTTGCTTCTTTACCGATTTAGATTGAATTCGAAACGTCTTTGGCAAGATCAAGCGAAAGCCTTTCCACCAAAGATGATTTGAAAATGCACTACGAAAATCATTCGTTTTCCAATGCAAAAGAGAGTGTAGATAATGTGCTAAGTAAAAGCGGCAAGCTAACTGCTCTTTAACTTCATTGAAGGCACTAACTGTCTTTTTTGTATTATTTGTCATTGAATAGAATCCATAGCATTTTTTATGTTGTTTTGCTGTTGTAATCTAGTCTATTTTTTTCGATTAGAATGAAAAAGTGCAAATTGTTTTAATAAATTAAAAAAAAAAAACAGTTGTTTTTGATGGGTAAACCAAAGTCTTCGTCACTTAGTTGAATCTAACTTTAAATTAAAGAAGTAAAAAGAATAAGTCAAAATGCGTTTTGATGAGAAATAGCCTCCCTTGCTTCTGTGTGACTCACACTTGGAAATTTTCCTGATAGAATCTAAAAAATGCCAAGTGTTTCCTAACTGTATTCAAATGTAGCAACAAATGCATTCGGAAGGCGGTATGCAGCTACAATATTTAGAAATTAGAATTGCAAGTCGGTTCGAGTTTTGAAAGACGAAGTGGGCTTAAGGTTGACAAAATTTCTGACTTCATTTTGGCCAAATAGTGTCTTGTGATATATTTGTTATAAAACTAGTCCAAATGAATTTGCAATACAGAATGTTGACTTGATTTAAGCATCATTACGATTATTGGAACATAATAATTATTATCATCAACCAAATACTTTGTTATACTTGTTGTACAACGCCGAAGCGTGTTACGGGTTTGCGGGGCCCATCTCCGCGTCATTGAGACCGGGCAACACGACTCCTTCCAAAGAAATGTAACGGCGGTGCCAAGCCGTTGGCAACACTGCATCCAATTTGACCTGCCCAAGATTTGAGCCTCCCGCTCCAGAGACCGTCGCGTTACCGTTCGACTAACTCGCCGGTTCAATTACATCACAATTTATCGACAATCATCAATAAGTAATTTTTTTAGTCACATAGCAGAATAACGTTATTTAAAGGAAAGTACAATTATCGGTACATTTTTAGACCTATCTAAGCTGTCAGGATTTTTCGGGTTCGCGCTTGAATTTGCCCACCCGTTTACAGGTCTACTTCTACTTACGTTCAGTGCTGAATAAAATTAAACGGTTAAAGCACTGACCACATTAAAAAGACAAATCTAGATTAGAGCACTGGGAACTCGTACAGAACATGATGAAATTATCATTTCTCAATCGACTTTTAGAAGTAAATACAGTACGATGTAACTTGCAATATATTTTGATTACATTTTGAAGCAAAAGCAAATACCGCTAAAACCATTATGTTTTTAATATAAAACCAAGACAACTGGAAACATAACTTGACGTTTCGTGAAACTACTTTCCACATTGTCAAAAGTAATAAATGGCAAAAAAAAGGACAGTTATTTAACAGGTATATTTTACTGCAGCTGACGTTTTGAGAAGTAACTTGTCTCGTTTTCAAAACTGATGTAAATTGCCTTAACAGTAACTCAATATCTAAATGGTGTCAGCTTTGACAACGCGATAAGTTAATTCTCAAAACGTTAGCAATAAAACATGTTGGTTTTAGTATATTGGCTCTTTAATTGCTTCATCCTGCTAAACAATGCTTCTTTCGACTGTTAAGCTCTATCAAAAACTTTCAAACAAAATGTTCTTTTTCACACAAAAAACTGGTAAAAGCAACTTAAAACGCACTTTACTCGCCATTTGAGCTATTTAGAATATTTTATGTCAAATTCTATTTTTTATTCGCAGTAAAATTTTTGGTTTATAAACAGCCTATACTGACAAGCATTTCAAAAAAAGATTTGTTAAATTGACAAAGGTAATTTTACGTTGTCCTTAAGTTGGACGTAAAAATCCCTTCCTCTTTACTGATACTATAGACATATCAAACTTGAGTTGGCCATCGTGTTCACAAAATCCTTGTTATCTCTTTGAAAAGAAATACAAAGATTAAACAAGTTAGCAAGTAACTTGTAGTACAGTAAGTCAACTGAAGACATGACAATGGCACTCACTACACGGGAAAAATACTGCCGGTAAAGCGGAAAGAAGATTAAGAAAAAAAGCGGTAATTATTTTAGCAAACAGCACATCAGTATAAGAAACATAGGTTAAAAATTAACGCAAAAGTTTACGAGGCCACGATAGCACGAAATGATACTCACGAAAAACTTAGATTCGAATCTATAGTGCGCAACACTATGGATACGCACGAAAATCTTAGATTCGAATTCCTGGTGTGAAAATGTAAATGAAACAACACAGAAATCCTAGAGATATAAATACCTCATACTTTATTTCCTCATAAGTTTTTACACGTTACTGCATAAATTTTGATTCATGGTTTATCACTAATTGAGAGTTTATTAGTTTTTTATCAGCAGATTCAAAAATAAAAGAATGTGGAAGTGACCATCATCACGTTAAAATTCAGACTAAAAATTAAACTGTCATGCTTTGATGGCTTGTCACTTAAACTAGTTCTACAAGTAATGCACTCGCAGTCTGTTGATGCATGGGAATGAACTCAATGTTTAGTAGGAATCAAGCAAGTTCCAATTTTACCAGCACAAAATTCTGCATACCAGGCTGCATTTTACACCAAAATATATTTTCACTGAATTTTATTTAAATCGGCAAGCTTAGATTGTTTGTGGTCAATTTAGTCAGCAGCAAACTCAACAAGGCGTGTTGGCACCTGTGCTATGAACAGTCTCTTAATATTTTAATGTACTTTTTGTAAATACATTTAATTGCCATAATGTTTGCCTAAAAAGTTCCAGATAAAAGAAATTACATTTTCTGCTTTGAAGCATTATCTACATCAAATTTTTCACCATGACCTAATAAATGCGGTAGTGTATTTAAATGCACTCGTCGCCTTTCTTTGCTCGCATGACCACAGTTGCAAAAGGTAAATTTCTAGCTGCATTCACACGTACGACTTTAAGCTGCGAGAGTTGGCATTTTGCTTTTTTCTTTCTCGATTGCTCTTTTTTTTTTCTCGATTTGAGATCGAAAAAACGCAAATGCCGATTTTGGCAGCTAAAAGTCACCCATGTGAATGCAGCTTTAGTGATACTGTATATAATTTTGCCCGTAGTATTTGTACTTTTTTTAGTCATTGAAATGAACTAGCAACGTTCCAGTAAAATTTGAAAAGCGATAATTTGTTGAATAATTAAAATAGCCTACATATGATACCACGGTTTAGTTTCGCCTATTAAGCAAATAAAAGCTGCAATGCCATGACTTTTTTTGAAAGCGGTGTTGTAAAAAAGTTTAATAAATAGATAAACGATGTAAACTATAAAAATTTTAAAAAGCTTCAGAAAATCTTAAATTTTTACTTTTATGAAGTGTTTTTGAAAGCTGCATAAATTAGTGACCAAAGAGCTGCTAAATTGTAAAATTTTAAAAATTCCGAACAGCTTGTTCGGAATTTCTACTCATAAGGATGGCTTGCGTAGTCTCAGTCTAGTCAGATGAATGCACAGTACACTGTACGCTGTTCGAAGTCTCAGGCTCATCAAAAGAATGTTCAGTCTTGGGTTCATCAGAAGAGTGTACTGGTATGTAGTCTTAGACTCACTAGGAGGGCGGGGGCATTCTTAGACTAATCACGTAGTTTAATGTTGTCTTGTTTGCAAAGAATCAACAATGTATAGCTATTTTAAAGCAATTATTGTACTTTGAGAAATCTTTTCACTATCTTCCCACAGATATTGCCGAAGGTCTAGATGGCCTACATTTAAATTGAATGTTACTACGGATAACATAAAAATTTCGCTAAAGATGCTAATTCTATTGGTGATGTACTACACTATAGATATGTACCGGTAATAGATACGGTAAAATCAGCGTAGTTGGTTAGCCGTTGCAATGTTTAGACGTTTGGCCTATTAGAGGCATATTTCTCTAGCTCTAGCTTACCATTAAGTCTAATAACCTTAATGCTAAACTTAACTTAAACACTGTTCTAATCTCAGAGCCTAGCTGTTCAGACTCTCTCACACCGCGCGTGGTTGTCTCGGGCCTAAAAGTTCTGCTTTATAGATTGGTGTGACTTTTTAACAAGGTGCATTGCTTTCCTGGTTGGTAGTTTTATCGTACTGCATCTGATCTTATTCAGCCATGTCAGGAAAGATATCAGCTGAATTGTCTACAGCCGATTATGCAGTTTTCGGAATCACTCTTGGAATCTCTGCCGTTATTGGAATCTTCTTTGCGATTAAGGGCCGAAAATCACGTGATGGGTTAGAAGGGTATATGATGGGAGGAAGGTGAGTTGATTAAGGTGCAAAGTTATGAAATGGATTATACATTATTTTTAGATTGAGTTTTTTAATTATCAGTAACTTTCAGTAAAATTTATACGTAAATAACAAACCATAAAACCTAAATTTGCTTTGGTGTATATTTCCAAAAGTCGGTAACCCATCAAATCAGTTACGATCATGTACTTCTTAAAAACTAAAAATGCTTGACGCCCATCGTACCGACTGCCGAGAAGTTCTAACGACTTCCACTAGCTGTTAGGTGGCAGTTTTAACCACCAACCCTACAGCTGCAAGCAGCTCCGGTCAATCATGCACAGAGCTCGACAGCACGGTTTCGAGCTTTCAGTTCCCATCAGCAGTACTCGGCTCATCTAAACCAAAAGTATTCCCTGCTTCCTCTCGGCCAAACTGGGCAAACTCTAACGGTCAAAGCCTCTGCTACTGCACGAGCCATTAAAGTTTGCGCAGTTTGGCCGAGAGGTAGCTATGGGGAATACTCTTCGATCGTTTAGATGTGCTGAGGGCTGCTGATAAGAGCTAAAAGCTCGAAACAACATTGTCCAGTTCTGTGCAATGTGCATCATACGGTTTGTAGGGTAATTTAAATCCTCTTAAATTTTAAAGTTTTGGTAATGCTGATGAAGAAAACCTTGAAAAGTTTGAACCGTTGTGATCTGTCTTTTTGCAGCTATATAACTCTGTGAAGTTATGTTCTTTACAAACAGATCCTTGGGAATGATTCCAGTGGCCTTTTCCTTGACAGTCACGTTTTTATCCGCAATTGCGGTACTTGGAATTCCGTCTGAAATTTACAATTTCGGAACGATGTATATGTGGTGAGTTGAGGATAAGAATACTCGTATTCCTACCTGATATATATATTAAAACTAATCATCCTTACATTTACATACAGAACATATTGAGAAAATATATTATGGTTAATAGTAAAGCAAAACTTTCAAAAGCACATTCAAGAATAATGTGTTGTGGCTGTTGTAAAAAAAAGCAACAATGAAGATATCTTACGGTAAAATAGCATTATCAATAAAGTATAGAGTGTTGTTAAATTTGTAAGTACATTAACGCACAATTTAGTATTGGCATTGGTTATATAGTCTTGAGCAGGGGTGCCGAAACAAGGGGGGGGATGGGAGGGATATATCCCCCCCAATAATTTGGCTGTATTCCCCCCAATAGTTTGAGATTGGTCCGCATCTGCATCCCCCCATTAATTTGAATGGGTGTACAACTGAGCGTAAATTTGGGGAAAAAAAGTGTTCTATTTTTGATGAAGACCTTTTTTTTTGGTCTCCATCTGAATTTAATTGGGGAAAAAAGTGTTCCATTTGCTTTTTTTTTTGTCTTCACTAAATTTCCACACCTGAACGAAATCGTGGTCGAGGTTCATCCCCCCAATGTTGAAAATTTGGCAAAGTTGGGGTAAAATTGCTAATTATCCCCCCAATGCTCAACAAAGATCGGCACCACTGGTCCTGAGAATTATTCGCATCTAAAGAATAAAAACGCAATTGAAATATTGAATGATATATTTAGGTATCAACTTGCTGTAATCATCGCTAGTGGAATTGCTGCAGAAATTTACATCCCAATTTTCTACAGACTGCGTTTGTCAAGTACTTTTGAGGTTTGTTTTTTTGTTTGTTTCAGTGCAGTTTGATGTCATACATAACATTTTACTTTTTCTTTTTCAGACCCGGTTTTCGGCCGAGCGCCTGTTTTTTACTGAGTCATAGAAAAAAGTGCCACACTACAAAAAAAGTTTGCAAATTAAAGATTTTATATGTTCGCGAAGTTCTTTTGTAAAACTCTTTCATTTTATAGATTTTTTTTTTGAATTTTGAAGCTTTTTTGCATAATTCAGCAATAACCAGGCATGGGAACAAACAAACGGACCTAAAAGTGGACATTTAAATTGTAAAACGCTAATAGTGCTGAAGCCAAAAGTTAATACATGGCTAATTGACTGCGAAATCGAAAAAAGAAACATTGTCGAATTTATTCTTGCAATAGATTAATGTTTCTTGTATATTTTGTCAGTATTTGGAAAGACGATTCAATCGCGTTGTTCGGCTTTTCGCGACTTTTTCTTATATTGTTTTGATTATTTTGTATCTTGGGATTGTAATTTATGCTCCATCATTGGCTTTAAATGCAGGTAAGCCAAGTTAAAAAATCTAAGAGTTTCGAGGAAAACTGCCTCATGTTGTTCATCAGTCTATTGGCTAATTGGAAAGGAATTAAAATGACTAAAACAGCATGTTATATTTTCCAAAATTTTGTTTAGTTTCTTCTTTCTAATAATCTAATCATTCTACGGTGTAATATGTCGCAAATGCAATTTCTGGGTAGCTGCTTGACTAGAATACCTGAAATATTGGTCACTTCGCGGTCTCCCGTTGAGACTGTTTTACGTTTCATTTTTTATGTTATCATTTGTTCAACTCGGCAAATAAATTAGGTATTTCTATCTGTATGTATTTGTAGCGCTTAACATAATTATTTTTTGAGTTTGCGAGTAAACTTGAAACAAGACAAGTAGAAACTTCTTGTTAATTTTTCTTTTTAGTAACTGGTTTCAGTTTGTGGGGATCAATTCTTTCTACTGGAGCTGTTTGTGTCTTTTATACAACTTTGGTAGGTTCCTTATCATATAGATGACTTCTATTTAAATCCAAGTATTGCAAACACTATTTGCTTAAAAATTCTAAGCACTAATTAATAAAATTAATAATGCCTTGCTCAGAAATCAAACAAAGTAGACTGGTCAAACACTAGTAACTATATGCACCAACAGAAGCAGCAAGTTCTTGAACTGACCATAACAACCAATACTTAGCCTTCACTAATCTTTGACAAACCTTAGAAATACTTTGCTTTGGGATAAAAAAATTAAGTTTGCCTTTTTTGTACTTGAGATGCAGTGAATCTTAGAATTTGGCCAATTTTGATTCAAGATTTTTCAAATGCACCACACTTACTCGTACGCTTGTGTACTGGTAACTGGTGATGCACGAAAACTTTTAGGAATCAACGATCCCACACTTCGTGTCAATCCACCCAAAGTCCACTGCTTTGAAGTACAGTAATACAGCAATTTTCTCAGTGCTGGACTGTTGATACCTGGTATCGGTAAAATAATTTAGCGACAAAAAGCTTATCGGGCTCATACGAAATCAGTCGTAAATTATATACTGTTGTATAGGCCTTGTTACGCATAGCAAAAAAGTGCTTAGTTAAGGATTTTCGTGGCACCCACTTCGGAACAATCTGAAATTTGCAACAAATGTGGCGCTTGAAACGCTGAATCGAAATCCACGTTTCTTCAAATGCGCAAGTGGGCACCTCGTGACCATCTGACGTCATATTTAGGTCATTCTGTCAAAGCTAAACCTGTTTCATGCATTACTTCATTCGCATCTCATTTCTTATCTCGTAGGTGCCCGAATTTCAAACTTTTTCCAAATTGGTTTGTTAACCAACCTACCTTAAACAATGAAACTTATGACGTCACAGACGATGGCATCATAGAATTAACTTCTGCTTTATGTAGAAAGCTAAAATTTTAAGCATTTTGACGGATTACGTTTGTTCTGATTTTGAAACGTGACGGAGCAACACTACCATAGTGATTTTAGGGGGAATCATAGGTCCTTGACTACTAACTTTGCGGGCTTTGTTGAATTTAGGCCACATCTTCAGTTGATATTCATCAATTATTTCAAGCCACCAAATTATAACGTGACATATATTTTGCAAGATAAATCGCGTATGAGTTGTAAAAATAATGGTGAAACTTTCTTCTCCGGGCTTAAGTCGACTGCTACAGTTTATGGCACATGCAGAAAATTGAAAAAAGTCAATGACGTCATAGAACGATGACGTCATCAGTCTTTGGTTATCGAAATATGCACTCCATTGTGGCTAAAACTTAAATGCAATTTGTTTTTATTTTTTTATGTTCACTGCTTGATACAAAACCCTCAAACATTGTCAAAAGAAACCATGTGTAATAAACTACTTAGTCATCAATTTTCATTGAGCTTTGTCAACGTTTTTTTTATTTAAACTTATCGACCATCACAAACTGCATGCTTGTCACGTGACATTTATTCCACACGAATACTTTCGGTTATCAGCAAACTAAAACGAACCCGAGTTGTACAACTCCCATCTGTAACAGTATGAGACATAAAAAGTTTGCAAATTTTCACTGACGTTGCACTCTGATGACGTCACAATTTCCTAATTTTGATTATATTCATGCTCTTTCCAACTCACTGTGTTCAATCAAAGCCATTACATAGTTTTAGATAGTAAATGATTTCGAACAACCTCTAACCACAGTAAACCGGCAATTGACGTCACATGCCAATGACGTCATCATCTTGTTTTATCTTGCGCAAGCTGCATTTTACTCTAACACTAAAAAAAAAGATTTAATTTTTAAGACTAGCAAGTTGATGATTGTATTGTTGCAAATATTTATTGGCAACCTTGCTGGGCGGTAAGCAGTTACAGCACCTTTTTAAGACCGAATAAGACAGAAAATAATGGTTTTTGAGTGATAGTTGTTTGAGCATTTTTTCTCTTTCCTGTACAGCACTAAGCTTGTAGTTTTATGAAATGAAACCGAACCAAGCAGGTATTGTTTTTCGAAACCCAAAACTTAACTTAAAACAAGTACGAGGTTTGACAAAAAAGTCACTGTAGGCTACAGTAAGCAATTTTCATGTTTAAAACCAATTCCTTCATTCATCTTTAGTCACACTTACAATATTTTCCAGCAAAAAAAGACATGCTATGAAAATTCAGTTGGTATGAAACTTGAAAATAATTTCTTCTTCCAATAAATAGACAAGAAAAAATCCTTTACAAGTTTACAAGTTTGTGCGAAATCTTTCAACGAGCACAGGCTGGCTCCCTATCGGGATGCGCTGCTACAGCACTCGTACAGAGCAAACTATCAAGCAGTAATTGACCGAAAGGCAATTGAATAGGGATGGGCATTTCAGAATAGTTGGCTATTCTAGAATTATTCCGAATAGCTAAAGCCGAATCCAGAATACCGCATCCTTTTCTGGTTTAAAATTAACTTAATTTGCTAAAAAAGTGAACAACCAGTCAACCACCACCGATATCCAGGAAAAGTTTATTTAAAGATTTGCTTAATTAAAGTAGCACTTTAGCACAGTGCATGACATTGAGTGCTTCTAAATGTTCACCACTTGGTCGGGTTCTTAATTCGCTCATAGTCAAGCTTGCACTGGAGAAACACCTTTCAAAAGAAGCTAGATGTTGCAGGAATGTAAAGATATTTTGAAGCAAGTTGCTTTAAATGAGGAAGTTGGACCATCATTTCATGTGTCCAGCTTAAAACGTTAAAAAAATTGTATTTTAGAAGGCCACGTTTGGGGGAAACTTTTTTTCATATTTGCCTACCCTGAAAATTCCATGTGTCTAGCGTGAGTGGTAAAAAGTTTGAATTTTTGTGGGCCCGTTTGGTGGGGCCCTCATATTGCTACCCCTAAATTTTGTCTTTCCTTGATATTGACTTACCTTAAAAATTTCATGTGTCTAGCTTAAAAGATTAAAAAGTTTGAATTTTGGAGGGCCCGTTTTAGGGGGAAACCCCCATCGTGGCACCCCCGATTTTTGTTAGGGCTAGTTTATTTTTGATATGTACCTCAGAGATAGAAACCGGTCGGGTCGACCGGCGGGTCGAGATTTTTCGACCGGCCGGTCAAGCCGGTTGAAACACCGATCAAATTCTCCTTTCTTGCCGCTAAAAGATATTTAAGCACCAACCGAAATATACAAGTATATTTCATTATAAATAAAACCTTTTATAAAAAAAAACATTATTAACAGAACACACCTTTTAAAAACACTTGTTGAATGGTTTCAAGCTGCGACTAATATGCTGTGACCATTAGGATATCCACATCCAGGGGCGTATTTAGGGGGGGGCCTTGTGCCATGCCCCCCCTTCTCTTTTGGGCCACGGTGCAAAGCAAAAAAGCGCAAAATACACGTTACAATGGCCTAATCAGATTATAATAAAACATGTATGTGATAAAGGCTTACGCTACCTGGCATTTTAGCATCATTTTAATCAGCTTGAGTGTAGAAGTGGCTCAGATTTCGGATTTTTTAGTGCATGCTAAAATCTTGCAGCTTTGAAAAGCTTTTTTCTACTTAAATTTACCACACTCTACACTGGGCAAGAAAGACATAGCTTTTACTTTTTAATATCTAACTTGCCATAGCTTGTTGTGAAGTAGTATTTTTACAAACTGCTGGGGCACATTATATTTCGAATGTTTTCTAGCCAATGTCATAACAGCTTAGTGTTTGCTGCTCGGCAAATGGCAAATAATCTGTCTCCATTTTAGCAAAAAAATTTCAACTTTTTTTCTAGGCCTTACGCATAATATCATTAGAAAGAACGTCTAATAATTTAGCTTGCGCTATTCAGTTCTTTTTATGCTTATTTTGTGTACGTTTTGCGCTGCTCAAAACAGGTCTTTCAAACCGAAATTCAACCTAAAAAGGCATTAAAATCGAGCTTTTTTTGCAAAAAGCAAAAAAAAATTTTTTTCGTTTTTTTTTTGAGACCACCGTCCGGAGTCACAAACTTTAACTCTCATTTCAGCGCCCCCGTTTGAAAATTTTTCCTTAGATGCATTGAACAGTGAACAAAACTCTTAAAAAAAAAAAAAAAAAATGTCGACAGGGTCGATCAGAAACTGGTCAACCGGCGTAGATTTTGAAGTTTACCGGTCGGGTCGAGGCAATCCTGACCGGTTCCATCTCTGATCTACCCATTCCAAAAATTTGGTCCATCTAGCTCTAATGGTTTAAAAATTCAAATTCTGGAGGACGTGATTAAGGGGATCCCTCAACCTGGCACACTCGATGTTTGTAGCACAAAAGTCCTCCCTGATATCTTCAATCGTTCAAACTTTAAATACAGTACGTTTAGCGGTTTAAAAGTAGATAGCGCCAGAAAAAAAAAAAACAGGAAAAAAGATGCAAAACAAGAAAAATTGTATTCAAGTTGCGGTAAACGAACATAACCTAAAAAAATTTGCTTGATAGTGTTCTCAAAAATCACTAACCATTTTTAGCAATACCGGTAATTACTGAGATATATTGCTTCAATTCGTCAACTTTTTGCCAATTTTCGGCTCGTAAAATTTTGTTCACTTGACTGGGCATCCCCAAACCCGGTTTGCATAAAGCATTAACAAGCACCCACATTGTGTGTAAAGTTCAGCTTCGCACGCCGAGTGGTTTTTGAGTTATACGCTAATTAATAAATTTTCAAGCCAAAAATCGCCGTTCTTTATGGTTTTTGAGTCTCGATTCACGATCACGTGACCTACGATCCCTAAAATTGGCACACATGACACTTTCATTAATTCTTATGTTGAGTTTAAATTTCAACTTTCTAGGTTTTACCGGTTTCTAGTTATAAACAAGTTAATCCGTATCTGCTAAAATTCGCGAACAAAAACAAAGGTACTACGCGCTCGCGCGAAGTCCCAATTACAGAACAAACGGCTCACTATACTTGTATGCCAGAATTAACTGTAATCAATTTTTACCAACGTAATTGAGTTGATTTAAAACCGGTTCCAATCATCCGGTTTGTATTTCAATTAGGATTCCGGATAGTTTTGGATTACGATACTTTTGGATTCGGTAATCTGAAATGCAAATTCCTACACTCGAACCATTCATTGACGCTCCAACACCGCATGAAAGAGGCTGGATAATTTCTTCTAATAAAATTTCAATTCGTAGGGTTACTCGTAATCAAGCTCCCACAGAGTGAATGAAACATCTCGCTTGCAAATGCAAAAGAACACATTGTAACACAAATCAGTGTTCCAGGCATTGCGCAAGCGTCTCTTGTACGGAACTACGCTGCTGTGTCAATTGTAATGACACATCAATTACAAGCACTGAAAATGAGCTGCTTAATGAAGTAACGGATGCAGAGGATGAAAAAAACTAAGCTTAAACAAAACGCTCATTCGCAAAATTTTCGTGTTAATTGTTTGTTTGTTTCTGTTATTTTTAGTTTGAATATTTTTCATATTTTTGCACGTTATCGTTTATCAAATTTAATGGATATTTGACTTTATATTCGAAGTTGCCTTAAAAGATTTTTGGATTGGTCCTAGAAAGGATTGGAGATACTTTTTTTGTTTATAATTTTTTTGTTTTTATTTGGTTAAAAACATCTCTCAGTTGAACTAACTTCACGATTTCTACTGAGCAATGCACGTTTTTATAAAGACACTGTATTAGTTATTAGTTGCCTCAAAATGGTTTGAACAATATTTAAATTGTTAAGCTTCTTCATGAAATGATACCTTTTATGTTTGTATGATATATCTTGTAATGTATGTATGTATGCATGTTTATAATTTATTCAAATGATATCAAGCATGAGTGACCATGACGTCGTCTGCATGTGACGTCTGTTGCCTGTTTAATTTGCGCAAGATAAAACAAGATGATGACGTCATTGGCATGTGACGTCAATTGCCGGTTTACTGTGGTTAGAGGTTGTTCGAAATCATTTACTATCTAAAACTATGTAATGGCTTTGATTGAACACAGTGAGTTGGAAAGAGCATGAATATAATCAAAATTAGGAAATTGTGACGTCATCAGAGTGCAACGTCAGTGAAAATTTGCAAACTTTTTATGTCTCATACTTTTACAGATGGGAGTTGTACAACTCGGGTTCGTTTTAGTTTGCTGATAACCGAAAGTATTCGTGTGGAATAAATGTAACGTGACAAGCATGCAGTTTGTGATGGTCGATAAGTTTAAATAAAAAAAACGTTGACAAAGCTCAATGAAAATTGATGACTAAGTAGTTTATTACACATGGTTTCTTTTGACAATGTTTGAGGGTTTTGTATCAAGCAGTGAACATAAAAAAATAAAAACAAATTGCATTTAAGTTTTAGCCACAATGGAGTGCATATTTCGATAACCAAAGACTGATGACGTCATCGTTCTATGACGTCATTGACTTTTTTCAATTTTCTGCATGTGCCATAAACTGTAGTAGTCGACTTAAGCCCGGAGAGCCATAAACTGTAGTAGTCGACTTAAGCCCGGAGAAGAAAGTTTCACCATTATTTTTACAACTCATACGCGATTTATCTTGCAAAATATATGTCACGTTATAATTTGGTGGCTTGAAATAATTGATGAATATCAACTGAAGATGTGGCCTAAATTCAACAAAGCCCGCAAAGTTAGTAGTCAAGGACCTATGATTCCCCCTAAAATCACTATGGTAGTGTTGCTCCGTCACGTTTCAAAATCAGAACAAACGTAATCCGTCAAAATGCTTAAAATTTTAGCTTTCTACATAAAGCAGAAGTTAATTCTATGATGCCATCGTCTGCGACGTCATAAGTTTCATTGTTTAAGGTAGGTTGGTTAACAAACCAATTTGGAAAAAGTTTGAAATTCGGGCACCTACGAGATAAGAAATGAGATGCGAATGAAGTAATGCATGAAACAGGTTTAGCTTTGACAGAATGACCTAAATATGACGTCAGATGGTCACGAGGTGCCCACTTGCGCATTTGAAGAAACGTGGATTTCGATTCAGCGTTTCAAGCGCCACATTTGTTGCAAATTTCAGATTGTTCCGAAGTGGGTGCCACGAAATGATACAATTTTGCCCAGCGTAACAAGGCCTAGCATGTTATTTACCAAAATCGATTTCATTCCATCCGGGCATTATCAGCTAAGCGTGAAATCGATTTCAGTAAATAAAATATAGAGGTATATAATTTACGACTGATTTCGTATGTGCCCGATAAGCTTGTGGCTAAATTATTTTGCTGATCCCTAAATGCGAAATCGTCGGCGTTTCTTCTTTTCTCTCATGCTGGTGATTTCCATTCAAAGCATGACCTCAAACAATACCTGGTATTTGTGCTACCTGACCGAGTAGTCAACCTCAAACACGTTCCATTCTGAAACAGCTGTACTATGCACTATCTATACGAACTGCTGGTCGGTAAGTGAATAGTGGTAAGAAAGTAGTTGTTTCACCAGGGTGGAATGAAAGCAGTTGTGTGGACAGATGTTTTCCAAGCGGTTGTAATGTTTGTGGGTTTCCTGGCAGTAATAATTGAAGGATGTATTCGACTTGGCGGATATGCTGAAGTGTGGAGAATTTGTGCTGAAAACGGACGCATTGACTTTTTGCAGTAAGTTTTTTTTAAATTAATCGTTCTAAGCTGCTTGAGCTAAGCTAATTAATGTTTACCCTGCCACATGTCCAATAAAAGGCCACATTTTTAATGAAATATTTAACTTTCCATCAAGACCGCGGTATTTCATTGGACATGTTAAGTCGTCAACCAGGGTTCAGAAGGAAAGCCCGGAAAGCCGAAAAAAAAGTGAACAGGAGCACCCAAAACAACCTGAAGACCTTTTTCCGGACGTTATTAGCTTCTTGACAAAATTTCTTTTTTAAAATAATTACTAATAATAATAGCTTTTTTTCATTATTCGACCAGAAATTTTGTCTAAACACAGTTTACGTATATCGAGAGATGTCTTTTACCTTTGAGGCCTACTTAACACATCTCGGATATGAACAAGCTAATAGAAGAGACCATTACTGTTTTGTCTGAAAAGAACAATTTTAGTTTGCAAAAAAACACAAGTTTGGCAAAGCCGCAGAAAATATAGAAAAAAAAAACGCAATTAACCGCTTTACTGCAATCGCTAAATATTTTTATTTTTTGCCAGTTTTGAGGCGGACCCGCGTATTCGTCACACTTTTTGGAGCATCGTTGTCGGAGGCATATTT
Source organism: Trididemnum nubilum (assembly GCA_963965965.1). NCBI lineage: Eukaryota > Metazoa > Chordata > Ascidiacea > Aplousobranchia > Didemnidae > Trididemnum > Trididemnum nubilum. The sequence goes on along the minus strand of OZ014489.1, from coordinate 18,195,910 downwards.
CTTAAAGTTAACTCTACAGGAGTAAACCAGGGGCAGGTGCAAAGATATCTTTCATGCAAAAGTGAAGCACATGCAAAAGGGTGTATATTTGGATTGTAATAATTATTTGTTAGAAGTTATTATTGTTAAGTCGTTATTTCTCTTCGAGTTATTTTTTTTATTTTGCTTGCATTTATCCTCACAATATGTATAATTGGATAAATTTTGTAACTGACTTAGCTAAGGAAAAAGCAAGCCATGCTCATTACCGCTTAGCCTTCTCTCCCTGCTGGGTACAATACTAATTTCTCTCTCATTCTACGAACTAGAATAAATTTATCGTAACATAGTATGCTTGAATGTTTTTGTTAGTTTAGGATACGTGAATATGTCTCTTAATAAACAAGAGTGTTGATTTGAAAAAATGTGTCCTTTGGTTAGTTATAATCGTTTGGCATCTGATATTTTTTGTGATAATTTTCAGTTTTCTAATTTTTATTTGAATTAAAAAAATGTGGAATTCTGGGATTTTATTATAACAAAATAAAAAAGAAGTAGAGAGGTTCAGAATTTGGCGAAACTTTGTTAAAGTTAGTTCACCTGTGATGTAATATTAGCCCAAGCGATAGTAACATCTATCTAATATTTTACAATATTAAAATATTATCAAGTAGTGGGTACATACATATAAATACAAGGCTAGTAGAAGGCTTAACTTGCCATTTTATTAGAGTTCACTTTTATTGTTTTGGAATAATTGCATCGTTGAAAATGGATTAATCTATAATTGCTAACAGAACTACAGTTCTTTCTATAATTGGGCCTTTTTTGGTGCAGATCTGTCTATTTTAAGTGGCTATTTGAAACTATCATCGTTTATTTGTGCGTGATGGCGGGTACAATCATGTATGCGTATTTCCACGGATGCGACCCGTTGGCGGCTGGGGAAGTTGGCGCTACTGATCAAGTTGGTAAAATATACAACACAACCAAATTTTTGTTACATTTATCATTAATTTTTGTACTGATAATTGCTTTACCTAAACTTGCGTTACCATTATTTAAAGTGCTCTGTAATTTGTAGTGTAACTATACTTTTATTTGAGCCTAATGCAGTACGATTCAGATGCCTCAGTCAAGAAACATTGAAACTGCCCACCACGCACGGTAAAACCTTGGCACTGCCCCTTTCAATGCTGAAGTTCAAACAAGGAAAATATAAATCACAGTTTTTCAATTTTTGATATGACCTGGTTACAAATCAAACTTGAGTTGTTCAGTGGCACTCGCTTTATCCACACGACCAGTAATCTCTTTCGGGTTTCAAGAACAAACCTTCAAGAAGAAACTACAACATTAATTTATAACTTTTTTGATTGTTAATTTATAGATAGGTTTTATTAACTTTTTTTCTATCAAGTTGCTCTAATTAAAATAGAATTTGCTTGAACTTTCTACATGTTAACAACCATACAGTTAACAATCACAGAGATCGACGGATCTAAGGCTTTTGGGTCCAAAGAAAAAATTACAAATTTGGGCCATTTTTGATCTTCAAAATTGCAAAGGCCGAAATAAAAGCAAATAAAACGTTCTTCAGTCTCGCAGCTAGAAGCCGCTTGTTCTGGAAAAAATTAACAAAAGGTATATCTTAGCATCCTGAAAATAACTGACTCACTTGCCTACCATAAGATACCGTACTCTTCGATCATCATAAAACAGGATTCTAAGTCATAGCAAGAGTGAAGGAGAAAGGAGAAGGTAAAATCTAATTCTGGTCATTGTCTCTGTTTTCGATGTGGCTGACACAAATAAATGAAGCCCCAAAATTGAAGTGAAACCCCAAAATAAATGAAAACCCTAAATCGTAGTAAAGTCCTAAATAAAGGAAACCTCAAAATCGTGATCTACTCGGGTAGTTTCCAAGAAATGGACAAGATCTACCCGTAGTTCTGTTAACCTAAAATTTTTCCTGTGTATACTCTGTACAGTATTATAATTGATGCTGTTTTTCGGAAAACAAACTCTTCACTTTTCATCCAAATTTAAAACAAAATGAAAAAAATATTTCTGTACCAACTAGTTAATAAAGAACAATATATTTTCAGCTTTTTCCATTACTGACACTGAAACTCTTATCAAAATATCCTGGTCTGCCTGGCTTGGTTGTCTCTTGTATTTTTGCTGGTAGCTTGAGGTATGAGAAATATTTGATGCTTAGTTTCAGTTATGTTGCTTAAATGTCCTGTACGTATTCATAGCCAGACATTGCTACGGCACTTTAAGCACGGTCGTTAGCCTGCACACAAAAAACAGTACCGGAAAGTTTTTGGGAAGCTCCCAGAGCAAAAAGCAACATAGGAAAAAAAGAAATATGAAACTATTATTATAAATAATTAATATTGTATTTTTTTATCAGTCAAAGGGTTTAAATTTGAAGCTCGATTTTGATTCTGAAAAGTCAAGTGTTTTATTCAACGATTAATAAACTGCTTCTACTGCATTAACATTCTGCAGTCTACATGAGTGTAAAAAAAAACATAGCCTTCAAAATTTACTCGTCCACTATAACTTTTTCTTTTGTCTAGCACTATTTCATCTGGAATCAATTCAATGTCCCTTGTGACCATTGTGGATTTCATAAAACCATTCACACATTTAAAAGAAAGCACATACACTTGGATGTCTAAAGGTTAGAACAAATATTCTCACAAGCAAAATATTTTCTGAATGCTGTAAGCCACGCATTAGGTTGCATGAAATGTGGATTAACTTTGATCCGCGGATTAAGGAAAAGTTTTCAAAATTGCTTTCTTCATTCTGGGATTCATCTTTGAATCCTTTGAATGATTTCGGTACCCTTGAAAAAGGATGTTGAAATTCAAACTGCTTTCGTCTCGCCCGTGTCAAGAATTAACGCGAGAATAAACGAGAGTTGAAAAAACGCGGTGTTTTATAGTTTTTCGAAACCTAGAAATTTCCACCAAAAAAAGAAAAAATATATCACGTGAATAATTTTGAGTGGAAGATTGTTAAACTGCGTTTTTCCGCCATCTAATGATTAATCATTGCAAAATTTGAAGAAGGTAGACGAATTATTCACGTGATATATTTTTTCTTTTTTAGGTGGAAACTTCAACGTCTCGAAAAATTATAAAACGCCGCATTTTGCCAGCTCTCATTTATTCTCGCGTTGATTCTTGACACGGTTGAGACAAAAACAGTTCAAATCGATTTTCAACAGCCTTTTACAAGGCTACAAATATCTTCAAAAGATCCAAAGATCAATATAATCATCAAAGCAATTTAAAGATTTTGGACCACTAAACACTAACAGCTGTTTTAACAAAAAGTTAATCCAAATGGCGGGAAAATTGCTAAAACGTCTGATCGCACAGTGACGCGATCGTCTCTGGAGCGGGAGATCTGAAGTTCAAATCTCGGGCCGGTCAAATCGAACACAGTGTTGCCAACGGCTCGCCACCGCAGAGACATTTCTTCAAAAAAAGCTGTGCTGCCCGGGTGCAATGACTCGGATAGGCGAAACTCGTTGCATGCTTCGGCGTAATACTTAGCGAGTACAACGAAAAATTTGATTGATAGGATTTGATAATATAATTTGAGGATAACTTATCTAACCTTGCGATACAAGGTTATTTTAATTTAATGCGTTCAGCGATGAAGAAAACACAAATTGGTGATCTACACATCAAGTTTAATCTACGTAGTATACATTTTAGCATGTCACACTGCTCTTAGACTTTGGAGAAGTTACAAATCAAAACAAACCGACTTAAAATAATCCCATATCACCAATAATGTAATGATAGGCAAAAAAGCATAAAAATCGTTTTAAAGGTTCTAATTCGCTTATTTTTTAACTTCTTTTCAAGACTAAAATTAAATTATTCAAGAATTTCTTGCATTCCTACTTGATAAGAAGTAAAAAGCTTGTTAGTTGTGAGGTATACGATTTGTTTTTGTTATTGCGTTCATGGCAGAGCCAGACCTTGTTATATCTGATAACAGAAATTTGGATTCGCTTGATATAGTGCGTATACGTTGCATTTTTTTCTAATATCATCATAATCAAGACGTGAAAATGGCAAAATTGGTAACTATGCGTTTTAAATTTCATCTATTGAGTGAAAAACGTACTTTTGGTTGGGATAATTTACAAAGAACTCTTACAGGGCTGGTGGTAGCCTACGGTGCTTTGACTATTGGCATGGCATACCTTATGTCTCAACTTGGAGGATCAATTTTGCAAATATCACTCAGCTTGGGTGGAATAATAGGAGGACCAACGTTAGGCCTTTACACGATGGGAATTTTTTTTCCTTTTGCAAATTCCTATGTAAGTTTTTAGTTTTTGCTTAAAAATTTAGGTTACTGCAGAGCTAATATCAACGAAGTTTGTAGTTATTATTTTTGAGGTAAAACAGCTTTGACCATAGAATCGATTAGCAAATTTAGTTTGCTTGAAAACGGCAAAAGTTACTTTTTTGAAATTCAGCCGAAAAGATTTAATTCTTCGAAATCTCTTAATGATTTTTTACTGTGTCAAAAATTATAGTTAAGAAAAACCAAATTAAATGGCCATATACCAGTTGTGTGGGATTGAGATTATAAAGCAAGCTGGATTTTTGTCACCTCTTGATCTTTATTGGAAAAGCGATTTTGGTTAGTAATGTTAATAAACATTCAACGATTTGAACTGATTTGTGCTGTACCACAATCACTCACTAACAATATGCATTAAAAAAATACCCGCATGCTGTATTGAAGAATTAAGTTACGAAGATTTGCACCTCTGCAATCGTTGAATGCCAACGCACTGATCTCATTTTTAGTAAATTTGATAAGATTTATGTGGTTGTTGTGATTACAAGTACAGTTGGTGTTGTAGGTTTGTGGTACCCATTTTTACTAATTTCAGCTTTAGATATCACACCAATCAAATAAAACTATGTTGTATTTTCTGTTAAGGGAGCTTTTTTCGGTTTTGTTGCTGGACTTACTTCAACCACTTGGGTCTACATCGGAAACAGAATCTATCCTGTTGGAACAGATTTAACACGAAAACTGCCAGTCTCGACAGCGCTGTGTGAAGTGGTACCTGTAAGTTAGAAAACTGGTAACAAAATTTTATTTCGGAGCAGAATAACGGGACGATGTGAAGAGCTTAGACAAAAAAACCAGAGCCAGGATAAAATGAATCATTCTATTTCGAGACGTTTCGACTTAAACTAAAGTCATTATCAATCTATAAAAATCATGACGTTAGAATTGTTGAAAGACCATCAATATAGACCAAAACGATAAACCGGAGGTAGCAGTTAATAACCGGGTCAGGGGTAAAATCTAAAACTAAACCAAAATAGAAATGGAAAAAACATGTTGGTAATTTGCCACAGATAACCCAAATTTAATGAATTTAAGTAAAAAAAAACCTTCTAACCACGATGGTTAAAAAATAAAAAATAAAAAAAAATTACAAAACTTACCTTGGGTATTATAATTTCAAGTGAAGACCTGGTTATTAACTTATCTCTCTTTAAATCTGTACTGTACTCTCAATAAAATTTGGCGCTAAATTCAAAGATCTACAGGTCAAACTGGCAACTAACTTACAGTTTAGAGACAAGACTAATAACTGAACTAATCAAGTACTCTTATGGAACAGTAAAATTTTCAAGAACTAAGATATTTAACAAATCAGAGCTCTAAAATTTCTCTCAAAAAATTAACGGTGCTTACTAACCTGTGCACTTTTGCATTTAAATCATAAAGGTAGTTAAGTGATACGCAAAATATTCAGTAATTTTCATAATATGACATCATAAAGAGACAAGGTCAAGCGGAAAAAAAAAAAAAAAAAAAAGGAAAGGAACATGCGACAGACATTAATTCCAAAAGAGAGGGTAAAAAAAAAAAAATACTAATGGAAGGGGAAGAAAGGACAAAAAAAAAAAAAACTTAACAGAATTGACAAAATGTTCGAGCCACATTAGCTATTGAATACATATAGTGGAAATGAAGATCCATCTACATTAATATCTGGTTGAAATTGCTGAATTAATAAAGTCTCTTTTATTAATAATTCCTTCGTGTTGTGAGCTGAACATAAAACATCTGGATCATTGAAATCAATAATATGGTTGGGATTGACTTGACATCAGATGAACGTTCAGCTTTAAACAAGGGTCTTAATTTTGGCATCCTTCCACTTCACTTTAATTTTCTGAAAATTCAGGCCAGTTTTGAGCGTCTCTATCACGAAACTCGGTCACATTTGAGCTTCAAAAACAGAATCGAATTTAAACGAATGATTTTCAACCTGTACAGTAAATATAAATCTGGGTACTTTTATGCCAAACAACAGAAGCAATTGAATTTAAGCGAAGCAGAATTGGACGCACTCAAGAATCTTAGTAACAAGCCATCAATAGTAATTTGCAAAGCGGATAAAGGAAATGGAGTGGTACTGCTAGACAAATCCACTTATCAACAAAAAATGGAAAATATCTTGAAAGATAAATCTAAATTTAAACTTGCTACAAATAACAATTTAAAACAACTTCAAAAATTTCAAAACTTTTTGGCTCGTTTGAAAAAATCAGGAGCAATTAATCAGGAGGTATACCGCAGAATCCGACCAACAGCTACTTCAATTCCAACTCTTTACGGCTTGCCTAAAACTCACAAAGACAACACTCCACTTCGACCAATCTTATCTTCCACAGGCAGTTATAACCATGAGTGTGCTACTTGGCTTTCAGAAATTCTTACCCCTCTCCGTGATCATCCTTCCTCACTTAAAGATGCATTTAATTTTTTGGACAAAATCAAAAATCTAACTTCCGGAAATAAATTAATGGCAAGTTTGGACGTTAAAAGTTTGTTTACCAATGTACCTGTAAATTTTACAATTGGTTTGATTTTGAATAATATTTTTAATAATGGAGTAAAAGATTTTAATGGGTTAAACCGGCAACAAATGAAGAAACTTCTAACCTGGACATGCAAAGGGACAGTATTTCAATTTGGGGGGAACATTTATGAACAAACGGAAGGAATAGCTATGGGGAGTCCCATCGCTCCGTTAATGGCAGACGTTTGCATGAACTGGGTGTTAAACGAAGTTTCTTCATTTAACCCAAAACCTTACATCATTTTACGTTATGTAGATGATTTGTTCTGTGTTTTTAACTGTGAACGTGATCTTGAAATGTTTTTTGCCAAAATTAACACTATTTATGCCAATATTCAGTTCACCAAAGAGTTGGAACAAAATAATCAACTACCCTATTTAGATGTTCTAGTCACGAGAGCTGATGTTAAGTTTAAAACAACAGTCTTTCGAAAGAAAACCAACACTGGTTTATACATAAAGTGGTCGAGTTTAAGTCCAGTCAAGTATAAACGTAATTTAGTGTCGTGTTTATTAGATCGTGCTTATCGTATTTGCAATTCGTATAAGGCAATGCATATTGAATTTGAAACAATTACGGATATGCTACTTAGAAATGGCTATCCACTACCCTTCATTCAAAATCAAATACGTCGTTTTTTAAACAACAAGCATTCCGATCTTAACATATCAAAGAAGGTGGATAAACAAGCTACTCGTTTAGTCTTACGATTACCTTTCATTGGCAATACATCTCTTCATATAGAAAAAGAATTAAAATCGTTTTTTCGACGCCAATTGTCAGGAAAATTAAGTTTAAATGTTGTGCATGATTGCTATAAAATTGGTGACATGTTTAAGCACAAAGAACTGCAACCTAAGCTTTATCGTCACAATGTCGTATACAAACTGACTTGTTCTTGTGGTAGTGTCTACATTGGTCAAACCCGACGTAATTTGCAATCACGGTTACACGAGCATAATCCTGCAACTAGTCCCAACCAGCATTCAGATGTCACCAAACATCTCCTTGAAAATCCCAACCATATTATTGATTTCAATGATCCAGATGTTTTATGTTCAGCTCACAACACGAAGGAATTATTAATAAAAGAGACTTTATTAATTCAGCAATTTCAACCAGATATTAATGTAGATGGATCTTCATTTCCACTATATGTATTCAATAGCTAATGTGGCTCGAACATTTTGTCAATTCTGTTAAGTTTTTTTTTTTTTTTTGTCCTTTCTTTCCCTTCCATTAGTATTTTTTTTTTTTTACCCTCTCTTTTGGAATTAATGTCTGTCGCATGTTCCTTTCCTTTTTTTTTTTTTTTTTTCCGCTTGACCTTGTCTCTTTATGATGTCATATTATGAAAATTACTGAATATTTTGCGTATCACTTAACTACCTTTATGATTTAAATGCAAAAGTGCACAGGTTAGTAAGCACCGTTAATTTTTTGAGAGAAATTTTAGAGCTCTGATTTGTTAAATATCTTAGTTCTTGAAAATTTTACTGTTCCATAAGAGTACTTGATTAGTTCAGTTATTAGTCTTGTCTCTAAACTGTAAGTTAGTTGCCAGTTTGACCTGTAGATCTTTGAATTTAGCGCCAAATTTTATTGAGAGTACAGTACAGATTTAAAGAGAGATAAGTTAATAACCAGGTCTTCACTTGAAATTATAATACCCAAGGTAAGTTTTGTAATTTTTTTTTATTTTTTATTTTTTAACCATCGTGGTTAGAAGGTTTTTTTTTACTTAAATTCATTAAATTTGGGTTATCTGTGGCAAATTACCAACATGTTTTTTCCATTTCTATTTTGGTTTAGTTTTAGATTTTACCCCTGACCCGGTTATTAACTGCTACCTCCGGTTTATCGTTTTGGTCTATATTGATGGTCTTTCAACAATTCTAACGTCATGATTTTTATAGATTGATAATGACTTTAGTTTAAGTCGAAACGTCTCGAAATAGAATGATTCATTTTATCCTGGCTCTGGTTTTTTTGTCTAAAATTTTATTTCTTTAGCCTTTAGGAACTTTATCTACGTACGTGTTAAAATAATCAAGATCACAATAAAGACAGTCTTGTTGTCTTTCTTTTATTTTTTATTTTTGCGATCGAGCAAATTAGGTTATTTAAAAAATGTTCCACTTTTTATTGAGATGTAGTGTGTAGACCGGTGTCCGACTACAAACATGGTATCTGTGGAAATTACTAGACGTATTTAAATACGGATCTTGACTTGTGTAGACAAAAGTTTCAAGGTTTAGTGATTGAACTTACTTAATGATAAGCTACAGACAGTATCCAGAGTCGTAGAGGCACAATCAAACCTAGGAATAATAACCTAAAATATACTGTTTCGGAATCGATTTTCGTTTTTTATTCCTTGTCAGCATAGCAAGAACTTCTAGAACAAACATGAGCGTAGAAATGCAAAGAATCGCAAATTAAACAAATCATAACAAAATACGAAAAGTTTTTTGTTTTTTTTTGAAAATATGAAGTAATTTCAATATTACAAGAAATGTACCGCAGTACAACATAATTTCGAATAGCATGCATTAGAGAGCTGTTATGCCCAATTTCAGGGCTCTTCATTAAGGCTAGCGAGACCAAAATGACAAATATCACCAGAGATGAAAACTTTAAAACATTGATCGTTATCAATTTATAAAATATTCATTAATTCATTTCATCATACGAGTAAAATACTTTCCAAAAAATAAAAAGAACTTTTTGTATTTTGTTATGATCTTTTCATGATCCGATTAATTTGCGATTCTTTGTCTTTCTACCCTTATGTTCATACCTGCAGTCCTATAGCGATACTAACGAGAAATAAAAGACGAAAGTCAATTTCGAAACAATATGCTTTACGCTGTTAATTATGGGCTTGATTGTGCCTCTACGACTCTGGATACTGTCTTTAACATATCATTAATTTCTCTGTACATTGTTTTAATAAATTTACTTACGTTCTTAAAAAAGGTCTGGGGTTGATATCAGGTTTTCAAAAAATGCTCTACTACAAAGAGCGAATATCACAGCAAATTACCAAAGTTCTAAAACATTAAAAGCTAAAATTTATTCAAACCCAACAGTCTGTTTCAATCATAAACTGGGTCATCAAGGGTGTATCTTACCCCGGATGACCCCGTTTATATGACATATCCCTGAATCTTGATAATCCGATTCATGGCTGAAACAGGCTGTTGGGTTTTAGTAATTTTTACTGTAGTTTTTAATGGTTTAGAACTGTGATAATATGCTGTGATAATTTTTTAAAAAATATCTATTAAAAACATTCAAGTTTATTGCATCTTGCTAAAGATCAATTCTACTTTAGAATGGAAATTTTACCCCGTTCTCTGTGTCAACTACAATGCTACCAACTCACACCCCAGCTGATCAGCCTCCAATTGCAGATTTCTATCACATCTCATATGCATATTACAGCCTTCTTGGAGTTCTAGCTACTGTTGGCATTGGACTGATTGTCAGTTTCATAACGTGTAAGTACTCAATGATAAATTTTTAATAACATCAAATGAAGCAAACTCCATGGCGTCGAAAACTTTCGACCGTCATTTGACGAGTTTGTGTTTACCCTTTATAACCATAGGTGGGCAAGTTAATGCAAAACGTTAGCTTCGTTTACCTCTAGTCCGTTAACAAACTTCACACCTCCGTTAACGTTAATCGTTATTTTCAGGTTTAATTAACGGAAGTTAATAAAGTCCGTTAATTCGTTAAAATTTTGCGTGTAATTTACATTTCGTTTTATTCACTCGCTTCTATAATACGTATTGAAGCTGTTGTGAGCAGATTGTAAGGAAATATTTATTGCTATGGTGGTCTTTTTGTGTTTTGGAAGTTACATTTTACAGTCTAATCTAATATTCCAAGACAGAAATAAGTTCAAATGCACTAACGAAGCTGCGATCGGAAAATCTTTGGAAATTACGAACAGCGATAATTAATAAATCTATAAGGCTGCAGCTTATTATTTCCCACAAACAAGAGTTCCTTTCTTCGCTCTCTTCTGTAAAACTCGTGCTAATACGCAACAAGTGTTACCAGTGCAAACTGGTTTGTACCGGTACGATGAATAAATGGTGCAAGATATTAACAATAAAAACCTTAACGGAAGTTAACATAACTTAACGGAAGTTAATTTAGTCCGTTAACATGAAAAAACTTTTTAACTAATTAACGAGTTCAAGAAAAAGTTAGCTTCGTTATTAACGGATTAACGGACTTGTGCCCACCTATGTCTATAACCTATCACTGTAGCATAAATGCTATAGAATTTTGTCGGCCGTTAGTAACACTGAGTATAAAATAGTTTCTTTTTCATTTTTTGCTTGTAATGTCTCGTTTACTAGTGCGTTGTCACAAAAAGCAAAACTACATGACAACGGTTTCAAATCAATGTTGTAATACAACTTGCAAAATGGCTGCCTCAAGCTCTTTTCGCTGGTGTGAGTTCCGATAATTTTGTTCTGCAATTTTGGAAACTTTGTTGCAAAAACGAATTTTTTAGGGTTGCCTGTTCACGACTGTAATATGCAAACGTAATTTCAAAATGACAAATTTGTCATATAACATGTTGACAAGGGGTAACAAGTTAGGCACTTTTCACGAAATTGATCTGTTACATTGCTTAGTTAAGGTAAAAATTTGCTAATTTTTTTTTTCAAAATTTTGATTGGATTCAACTTTTTGACGAACCAAACTCGTCTAATTGGTGACGTTTCTCTAAATTTAAAACGTTATTATAGTATGAAATTACAATTATATCTGTATTTGCTAAGTTGCACTAACCAGAGGGAAATTATCTTTGCTATTTCTTGCTTGTGTTTGTTGTCACTTTTCATTGCAATGACTACTTCGTGGTTGGAGGAATCCGCACCTGCTTAGGAGTTTTCAGTGATCCAATGTTCCTGTGGATTTTTCGAATTCTCGTCCACTGAATTTGCTGCTTGTTCGAAGCTACCAAGCAGAGATAATCATCGTAAAGCGTCTTATCCAAGGACGCAACAACGTGACCAGGGTGTGGGTTGAACCCAGATCATACGATCACGATCGTAGTAAAAACGACGCCTTTACTCTCTCGGCCACGTTGCCGACAACTTACTGTACATTACTGCAGATGATTTTAAATATTTGATGAGTAAGCTTTCGGAAAAATTAACGACTGAATCACTTATATCCAATGAGCTTCAAGTTCTCTGGGGTCAACTTAATTGTGCATCATTTTGTCTTAAAATCAGCTTTAGTTGGAAAAAACGATTTTCCGTTTTCAAGTTATCGGAAGATTCTAGGAGTGATGAAAATAAGTGTTGCTTCACCTCTCTCTGCTAAAATTTCGTTAAGTTACCCTAAACAAGCATCAATACAATGTTTTCTAGGCGGTTGGAGTCAGAGAAAGCAAGTCGATCCTGCGTTGCTCCACTTCTTTTTTGATCACTGGATGTTTAAATGGTTGCCAAAAAAATTCCGAGATTTTATGCGGTGTGGATTGGAGTCATATGATTTTACTAAAAATGAAAAGGAGCAAAAGGTAAAAAGCAATACAAAATTGACGTAAAAATTTGAAATTGTTTAACGTAAATTGCAATGATTGCTGAGCTACGCTCAACATAGAGTATTGTTACTTACTTCTCTTGTATAACAGATGATTACTTATCGTACTTCTCAAATCTTAAAGACTACGTAAAAATATTACAAGTAATTTTGGTAGGCCATTAAACTGCATTTAATTTCTTTTAAAGAATGATCTGTTTTACTCCTGAAATAATAGATAAGCAAATAAGAGTTCATGTGCTTTTCGTTTTTACAATGAATTTATCAATTTCTAACCATATTGCTTATTTACTGATTTAGATTAAATTCGAAATGTCCTTGCCGAGATTAAGCAAAAATCTTTCCACCAAAGATGATTTGAAAATGCACTACGAGAATCATTCGTTTTCCAATTCAAAAGAGAGTGTAGACAATGTGCTAAGTAAAAGCGGCAAGCTAACTGCCCTTTAACTTCGTTGCAGGCACAAACTGTCTTTTTTTTATTATTTATCATTGAATAGAAGCCATAGCACTTTTTATGTTGCTTTGCCGTCATAATGTTGTTTTGCAGTCATTTTTCGAGTAGATTAAAAAAGCGAAAATTCTTTTAATGAATTAAAAAACGGAACAAGATGTTTTTGATGGGTTAACCTAAGTGCGGGTCACTTATGTAATCTAACTTTAGATAAAAGAAGTAAAAAGAATAAATCAAAATGCGCTGTGATGCGAGTAGCTATTCTTGCTTCTGTGTGACTCACAATTGGAAATGTTTCTGATAGAATCTAAAAAATGGCATATGTTTTCAAGTTGTATTCAAATGCAACAACTTTATTCGAAAGTTGGTATTCTTCTACAGTATTTAGAATTGTAAGTCGATTCGAGCTTGTTGGGTCGGAGTCGGGCTTAAAATTGACAAAATTTCGGATTTAATTTTGGCCAAATAGTGTCTTGCATTAATATTTAATATAAAAAAATAATCAAAATGACTTTGCAATGCAGAATAATGATGACTTGATTCAAGCATCATTACGAACTTAAGAACACAATTATTATCATCAATCAAATCTTTCATTATACTTGCTGTTTTACTCAGAAGCGTGTAACGAGAGTTCGCGGCATATTTCCGCGTCAATGCACCCTGGCCCTCCTTTCGAAGGAATGTCCCCGTCGTGGCGAGCCGTTGGCAGCACTGTGTGCGATTTGGCAGGTCCGAAATTTTAATCTCAAACAAACCGTTCCAGAGACGAACGCGTTACCGCTCAACCAACTAGCCCGTTTAATTATTATCGTTACATCACAATTTATCAATAATCGAAAAGCATTTTTTTGTTTTAAACCCGAACAAAATCATTAAAGAATAGGACAATTATCCGCACTCTCTTTAGACCTAACTAAACTTTTTTGGGGCTTTTCGGGTTTGGGGTTGAACTTGTTGGCCCGTTTACAGCTCTGCTTCTACTTAGATTCAGTGCTGAATAAAATCAGACGGTTAAAGCACCAACCACAAAAGACAAATCTAGGTTTTACTGAAAGCATTGGAAACACACACGATACTTATCAGATTGTCAATTGACATTTAGAAGCAAATACCGTGTAACTTGCGTCATATTTTGAAGCAAAAGCCAATACCGCTAAAACCATTATGTTTTAGTGCTGGCGTTTTGAGATTTAACTCATCTCGTTGTCAAAACTGATGTAAATTACATTAACAGTAACTCAAAATCTAAATTGCATCAGCTTTTTTGACAATGAAATAAGTTAATTCTCAAAACGTCAGCAGCAAAGCAGGATGTTTTAAGTAGTATAGGCTATTTAATTGCTTCATATGGCTGAAAAATGCTTTTTTCGACTGTTTAGCTTGGTCAAAAACTTTCAAAACAAAGATGTTCTTTTTCACACTAGAAATTAGTAAAAACAAATTAAAACGCAATTTCCTCTCTACTTGAGCTTTTTAGAATATGCCAAATCTCACCTCTTATTATTCGCAATAAAATTATTGGTTTGTAGATGCAGTTCAACAAAACAGTCTCTTGTAGTGACAAAGCTAATTTTACCGTTGTTTTTCTCAAGTTCGATGTAATTATAATCATAGTGTATTCACCAAGTTGCCTTGGCCAAAAGACTGCAAAGGGATTTTTCGTTTAATCGAGTCAATTAGCTGCAACCATCCCTCCTGTCTGCCACACTCCATGGAGGCTTCACACTGTTCCTTTTAATGCTGAACTTCTAGCAAAGAAGCTGTCAATCACAATTCTTATAGTCTTTGGTTTGTCCCGAATGGGAATTGAACCCGGGTCTACCAGCAGATGCTTTATACACTCGACTACAGACCGATGCCACAGCATGTAAAAATTACTTCTTCTTCACTGATACGAGACATACCAACCCTTTGCACTAACCAGCGACGTTCTGCATTATCACTCAAGTTGGGCAAAAGCTACGAAGTTTAGCAGCACTGTTTTGACTTTTGGAGTGTTAGTTTTTGTCATCGAAATCTCTCAGAACTGTGGAAAGATTTTGTTCACACAATCATTGTTATCTTTTAGGAAAGAAATTGACAAATTAAACATGTCAGCTAGTAACTAAAGCGAACTGAAGGCACGGCAATGGCACTCGCTTATATAGCAAAATACATGGCAAAAATACTGTAGGCAAAGCGGAAAGCAGTTTAAGCAAAACGCAGTAATTATTTTAGGAAACAGCGCACCATAAGAAACACAAGTTAAAAGTTAACGCAAAAGTTCACGGTCACAAAAGAACGAAAGGATAATGTACACACGTAAAACTGAGGTTTGAATTATTAGTTCACAACACAAAATGAAACAACACAACAATTTTAGTAATAAAAATAACTCATACCTGGTTCCTTTATAGTTTTAGCTATACGAGTTAAATTTATAATACGAATTAAATTTATATACGAGTAAAATATATACCTCGTACTGCATAAATTTTGATGCATTCTTTATGATTTGACAGTTAAATAATTTTTTTTTTATGCAGACTTAAATAAATGAAAATGAAAGTAAAAATCACCACGTTAAAATTAGACTAAAAATCAAACTGCCATGCTTTGAAGGCACTAAAACTAGTTCTACAAGTAATGCACTTATAACCTGTTGCAGTGGGGAATGAACTCAATTTTTAGTAGATTTAAGCTAGTTCAAATTTTACAAGTACAAAATTCTGCACACCGGACTGTATTTCGAAGAAAAACGAAATAAAATCTTTATTCAGCAATATTACCAAGTTATTTTGATTATATTTTTCTGCACCTAAGACTAAAAGCACGGCTCAGGCTCGAGTTAAGCCCAAAATTTTGTCAAGCTTAGGCCAGAATCCGGCCCAAACCCGATCCGAAAAGCCAGGCCCGACTCACAACTCTGCAGCAGCAGATACAACAAGACGTGTTGGCACCTGTCATTGCGAATAGTCACTTAATATTTTAATCTCGTTTTTGTAAATAAGTTTAATTGCTATAATGTTTGCTCAAACAGTTCCACATAAAAGAAATTACATTTTATATAAATTCCACCTAAAAGAAATTGCTGTGATGCATTATCCACATTAAATTTTTCACCATGGCCTAATTGCAAAAGTGTATTCAAATGCACTCATCACCTTTCTTTGCTTGCATGACCAGAGGAGCAAAAGCTAAATCTGCTTCAAGTCATTGATGATTTTGCCCGTAGTTTTATACCTTTTTATTCATTGAAATGAAATAGCAAAGTTCTAGTAAAATTCGGAAAGTAATGATTTCTTAAATTATAAAATAGCCTCCCAATCATAAAATGAAGGTTTAGTATAGCGTATAAATTGATTAAATGCAGTAATGCCATGACTTTTTATGTAAGCGGCCTTAAAAAAAGGTTATACAATCAAGACAATAATAAAGAAGTAATGTAAACTCTAAAATTTAAAAGATGCTTCAGAAAATTTTAAATTTTGTTACTTTCTTAAGTGTTCTTGAAAGTTGCGTTATTAGAGCTTAAAGAACAATTGAAATTGTTAAATTTTTAAAACCCCAAACAGCTTTTTTGGAATTTCGACGCACAAGAATTGTGTGAATAATTTCGAATTCGTCAGAAGAAGTGCATTGTACATTGTACGTATAGTCTCATCCAAGGATGTATATAGTCTTGGACTCATCAGAAGGAAGTACGTTGTAAGTAGTCCTAGACTCAGTAGGGGGTATACAAAATCTTAGACTCATCAGGAAGTTTTGTGTTGTTTTATTCGCAAAGAATCAGCGATGTTCAGCGAACTACATTTTTCAGTAATTGGGACTTCCGCGACGCTTTGGGTCGGAAGTCCTTATGTTTTTTCCGTGAAAAATTACGAATTCGTAAACAAAAATAAACAACGCTATAACTTTGAAATGGCTAAAGGTAAAAACTTGAAATTTACATCTTAGCTGGGGCACATACGAATAATTATTAGTGCAAATTTTGGGGGCAATCGGTAACGTGATACGGGTTTCCGAGCCAAAAAATGAAATGCCAATTGTAGGTTTAAACAGCTCTAGCTCGAAAACTAATGGCACTAGGAGAATAAAAATTTCGAATTTAGAAGCGTCAGGGCATGCCCTTTCAGCTTTAAAAAACAAACCATGACGATTCCGACACTTTTTTGTTTTCTTTATTTATTCATTTATTTATTCATGGGGACTTCCGCGACGCTTTGCGTCGGAAGTCCTTATGTTTTTTCCGGCATATTTTACGAATTCGTAAACAAAAATAAACAACGCTATAACTTTGAAACGGTTTAAGGTAGAAACTTGAAATTTACATCTTAGCTGGGGCACATACGAATAATTATTAGTACAAATTTCGGGGGCAATCGGTCATGCCATGCGGGTTTCCGAGCCAAAAAATGAAATGCCAATTTTAGGTTTAAACAGCTCTAGCTCGAAAACTAATGGCACTAGGGGAATAAAACTTTCGAATTTAGAAGCGTCTGGGCATGCTCTTTCAGCTCTCAAAAATAAACCATGACGATTCCGACACTTTTTTGTTTTCTTTCTTTATTTATTTAAGCAAATCACATGGTGGTAACAACTACTCGAAAACCACCAAAGCTAGAAACTTGAACTTTGGACAGATTATAAGTCTATACATGAACTTGTGTCCCTGCAATTTTGGAGGCCCTACGTCACGTGGTTTGTGGCATATGCACCCCAAACTTGTGACAGCGAAATTTATTATGTGATTTTAATCACACCAAAGCTAGAAACTTGAAATTTGGACAGATGATAAGTCTATACATGAACTTGCGCCCCTCCAATTTTATAGGCGCTACGTCAAGTGGTTTGGGGCATATGCACCCTAAACTTGTTACAGCGAAGTTTATTAAGTGATTTTAGTCACATAGACGCGCAAGCTGCCTTGGCCGAATGGTTTAAGATGCTAGTGTTGAAATCCTAAGATCTGGGTTCAATTCTCTACCTGGCCTTCGCTTTTATCATACTAATATTTTATTGAATCTAGAATATTACTTTTCATTTTCCATTACGAAAAAATCGTTTATAATATTTTTTGTTTGACACTACATATGATCAGAAGGTATCAGGTTTCATTCTCTGTGTAGACGCCTCAAAACGCACTTTCTTAACACCGTTAGCAAGCGCGCTACTTTTTTTGGGTGTCCGTAGAAAATTTTAGGACAAAACTATTTTGACATAATTTGAGGGGACCAACTTAGTCACGCTCGCGCGCGTGCTGATTGGCCGAATAGTTAAAGTCACCAGTGCTTGAAATCTAAGACGTGGGTTCAATACTCTGGTTGGTCATCGCTTTTATCAAACCAACATTATATTGAATCTAGCATACTAATTTTTTTTTCGATAACGACAAAATCGTTTATAATATTTTTCGTTTGACACTACATATGATCAGAGGGTATCAGGTTTCATTCTCTGCGAAGACGCCCCAAAAAGCACTTTCTTAACACCATGAGCAAGCACGCTACTTCTTTTGGATGTCTGTAGAAATTTTTAGGACAACACTATTTTGACATAATTTGGGGGGAACAACACCCAAAAACCTCAAATGGACCCGAACAAATATCAGTTTTTTTGTCGGCTTAAGCTAGGGTGCTACATCTTTGATATCAAGAGACAATTCAGAGACAAATACCCTGACGGGAGAATGATGGTGAAATGGAACTGGCGTAAGTCCCATATTATTTTCCCCTGGGAAAATGAACATCTAGTTACATTGAGAGTTTTTTCGTCATCTCCCCATAGATATTGCTAAAAATCAGGAGAGTAGAGGTCCTTCATCTACATTAAATCTCATTAAGATCTACAAAATATTTTGTTGTGTAGTACTAATTCTATTGATGATATACTGTAGGTATGCAGTGATACGTAAACGGTAATTAGATACAGTATGTGATTGGGTGATGATGATTAAATACGAGGTTGGTTTAATGTTGCAATGCTTAAGGGTTTGGCCGATTAGGGACTTATTTCTTTACTCTAGCCCTAGCCTTTAGACCTAATAACTCTAACGCTAAACGCAACGTACTATTCTTCTAATCCTAGAGCTTAGCTGCTCAGACACTCTCACACAACGCATTATTGTCTGGCCTAACAGTTCTGCTTTGTAGATTGATTGCAATGGTATTATAACAAGATGCATTGATTTCCTGGTTGGTAGTTTTATCGTACCGCATCTGATAAGTAACTTATTCAGCCATGTCAGGAAAGATATCAGCTAAATTGTCCACAGCCGATTATGCAGTTTTCGGAATCACTCTTGGAATCTCTGCCGTTATCGGAATCTTCTTTGCGATTAAGGGCCGAAAATCACGTGATGGGAGGAAGGTGAGTTGATTAAGATGCAAAGTTATAAATTGGACTATAGAGTATTTTTAGATTAAGTTTTTTAATTATCAGTAACTTTCAGTATGATTTATTAGTAAATAAGAAACCATAAAACTTAAGTTAGTTTTGGTGTATATTTCCAAAAGTCGGTAACCATCAGTTACGATCATATAATATGGTTAAAAGTTTAATAAAGTTTAACGTCTATCGTGTCGACTCCGTGGAAGTCACAACGACTTCCACAGGCTGTTAGGTGGCAATTTTAACTACCAACCCTGCAGCTGCAAACAGCTCCAGTCAATCATGTAGGGGAGACCGGGTATGAAAGTAACACTTTTTGTCTTTTTTGCGATATCTCGTAGATTTTTTCAGGTATGTGTTTCAAAATTGCTCTGGAACTATTTAGAGCTTTGCACTACAAATTGGCATCTTTAAATTTGTGCTATTGTTTTTGAGTTGACCACACGACCTCTTCAAAAAAAACTATCGTTTGTTACATCCATACCCTATAGTGGGTATAGTTGTAACAGGCCTAAGGTATGGTTGTAACGCATACCGCATTGTCTTAAAAATCTGGTTACTTCAGTTTTTAAAGAACTTTAGGTCTATTAAAACGAAATAGCAAAAAGAATGTTACGTCACTTAATCAATCATGGTAGAATTAGCAAAAAAGATACAAATTCTCTCAAAATCAATGAGCCTTGGCTATTACCGAAACTTAGTTTTGGTAGAAAAAAGTCTTGTAGCTTAAAACTCAGAGTCAGATTCACAATGCACGCAAACAAACAAAAGTCCACCTTCAGTGCATGCTTCATGAGCCCAGTGTTCACAGTAAGAACATTTCGTCCACTTCTCACCAGGTTTCGAGTTTTTGTAGGTATCCATGCACACTATACAGAACCAATCATTTTCATCGCTAGAAGACAAGGTCGAAGTAGTTTTCTTTCTAGGCTTTCTTCCTGGCATCTTCTTTGGTTTTGCTTTTGCAGGCTTACTGCAGTCTTTCTTGGGATAGATGAGTAACTTCTTCGCTTTACCATTCTTTTTTCTTGCCGCTTCTTCTGCCAACTTTTCTCTGACAGGTGTTTCTGTCAATATTTCTGATTGTCTTTTTCTACTTTTCTTTTTAGTTGAACGAAATAACATCAGCTACAAACGCACAAGTACTAGTACTCGTAGTTAATTATTGCTATATCCAAGCAATTAAAGTTATACATGGTAATCACGCTAAATAGCTAGGTATTCATCATTTGTATCAAGGTGTTGGCTTAATATACCTTGGGTATGATTGTAACACCGTGTTACAATCATACCCACGCATGTCCGCCATTTTTTGCAGGGTCTAGTGTCAAGAAAACTTACACTTAGAACTAGTTTAATATACCAAATTAAAACTAAAATCAAGCTCGTTTCAGGCATGATAAAAAATTTATGATACCTGCAGCTACTTTAATGCAAAGCAAAAAATACAAAATTTTTCAAAAGTTACTTTCATACCTGAAAAACCGATTTTCTTTCACAAAATTTTTGTGTGACTCCCAGTTGCTTCAGAAAATTGATGGAAAATGCGAGAACAAACAAGAAATGTACTAAGATAGTTACGTGGTCTTGCATTGACTACGTAAGGAGAAAAGTTGACTGTTACAACCATACCCGTGTTACGTTCATACCCGGTCTCCCCTACAAAGCAGGTCAACGCTGCTTCGAGCTTTTAGCTCTCATCATCAGTCTTTAGAACATTTAAAACCAAGAGCATTCTTTAGCTACCTTCGCCAAGCTGAGCAAACCCTTACTGTTAAAGCCTTTGCAATTGTACGAGCCATTAAGGTTTGCGCAGTTTGGCCGAGATGTGGTTGGGGAATATTTTGGTTTGGATGTTCTGGGGGCTGCTGATGAGCGATAAAAACTTGAAACAGCGTTGAAAAGCTCCGTACAATGTGCATCATACAGATTGCAATATAAACTAAATCCTCTAAATTTTAGAGTTTTGGTAATACTGATGAAGAAAACTGTGAAAAACTTGACCGGGTGTGCCTGTCTTTTTACGGCTGTATAACTCAGCAAATGTATTTTCTTTACAAACAGATCCTTGGGAATGGTTCCAGTGGCTTTCTCATTGACGGTCACGTTTTTGTCAGCCATTGCGGTACTTGGAATTCCGTCTGAAATTTACCATTTCGGAACGACGTATATGTGGTGAGTTGAGGATAAGAATGTTTCCATTCCTATCTGATATGTATCAAAACTATAATACCCATTTCATTTACTTACTGAACAAATTGAGAAAATATCATGGCTAGTAGTAAAGCAAAACTTTCAAAAGCACACTAAAGAATAATGCGTTTTGGCTGATGTAAAAAACAACAACAAAAAACAAAGATATCTTACTGTATAAAAGCATTAGTAATTAAATATAATGTGTTGTCAAATATGTCGGTACATTAACGTACAATAAAGTATTTGTATTGGTTTTGTAGCCTAGAGCATGTTTGGCATCTGAAGAATAATAACGCTATTAAAATACTCAATGATATATTTAGGTATCAACTTGCAGGAATTATTACTTGTGGAATTGCTGCAGAAATCTGCATCCCAATTTTCTGCAGACTACGTTTGTCAAGCACTTTTGAGGTTTGTTTTTTGATTGTTTTTGAGCAGTTTGATGTCACACAATACATAACATTAATTTTACAGGCCTCGTTTCAGATCCGGATTTTGGCCTTGGCGCTTGCTTTTAGCCGAGTGACAGAAAAGAGTGTCAAACTACAAAAGATTTTCGAACATCAAATAAGTTAGTTTTTATGTTCACAATATTCGTTGGTAAAA
Source organism: Trididemnum nubilum (assembly GCA_963965965.1). Lineage (NCBI taxonomy): Eukaryota > Metazoa > Chordata > Ascidiacea > Aplousobranchia > Didemnidae > Trididemnum > Trididemnum nubilum. The sequence goes on along the minus strand of OZ014489.1, from coordinate 18,173,788 downwards.
CTCTTTAATTTTACTCGTTTTTTTTTGTAGGTTGACAGTTTTGGTACCGTAACAAAGAAGCGAGCCTAAAAGTGGACATGCAAAAACGTTAATAGTGCTTCAGCCAAAAATTAATTAATGGGTTGCAAGTAACGTCATCATGCTTGTAACCAAACCGCTGGGCGTCAAAATCGCGGATCGGTGCTATAGAAATGCATGCAAAAATTGTGGTAGTGAAGATTTAGGGCGTATTTTCAGGCTCTAAATCAGTTGATTCTTTGTCACATCAAAGTTAATTGCTAGATAAAAACCTGTAAGAACTGAAAAAGGATTTAATAAGAATTCGGTTTTTTGTTTGCTTTTTTCAGTAACGTAAATTCGGCTTGCTGTCAAGTAATCCATAAGAATCGTGTAATACTGATGGTGGTAGCTAGCTTCGGTTATCAAAATCAAGGTTTACTATTGACGGTGCTGAAATAGAACGGTTGTATTTCTTTCATTCGCGACAAAATTAGTGCTTTTTTAAACTTTTGTAATTTCATAATTCTATTTTGCAGGATCTATGGTGATTTTTGCATTTCATGTTGTCATTAGCGGCTTACAGCTATGGTTGCTAGGAGTTAAAACACAGACGCAGTTGTTTTCATTGAATTATTATTTAGCAGAGATATCGTTTAGATTTTAAACTAATGATTTAACTGGCTTCGTTGTAATCTTGATCAAGCCTTAATTTGCATCTATTTCGGATCGAACTAGTGATGTAAGATATTATTCATAAACAGTACCTAAATTACTCGCTAATCTGCCACGAGGTATTGATGCGGCGTAGAATTTTATGTATTTTAGGATCTAGCCGAATTTATAAAATGAACCAAAGCTAAAAACCGGGCAAAGTGGACAAAGTAGGCTCAATGGACGACGAGATTTCACAAAAGGCATAACTTTCTAGACCCGATCAGGCGCTGAGTCATGTAAGCAACTTCAATTGCTCTTGGTAACTTTCAAGCAAGGCTATTGGCTATCTACAAATGCTTTAACTTTACAATCAAATTGTTTAAAGATGGCCCCTGAGGGAATTAAACATTGATTTACGCAGGCGCGTAGCCAGAAATTCGCAATGGGGGGGGGGTGATTTGGGGTCTGGGGGCGGAGCCCCCAGCGCTCGAAAATTTTGCATGTTTTTGCAAAAATAACTTCATTTTAGGGCTGTTTTGATAAAAAAATAATGCTTTTAAAACGTGGCTTAGAAATTGGCAGTGCAAACATGATTAAACTGGTTGCATAAATGGGCTATTTGGGAGGTGGCTAATGGTAAAACTTTAGTTCTCTTATTTAGATGCTGGTAAATTATAAAATTGAATAGTTCATTAAAACTCATACGGAGTAAACTATTCCGTATATAGTTTATAGAGAAAAATAATTGGCGGGGTAGGCTAATGAAAGAGATTTGAGAGAAATGATTGATAATTAACTAATACTGAATAGCCCCCCTTTTCCTTAGTTTATGGTATATTTGTTGATGACACCTATCTTTAGCATTTTTACTCTTGCGATCAAATTTGATTGCGTATTTTTGACCATTTTTCAGAGTTTTCATTTATTTGTTAGTTTTATTTTTAACAAATTACCCCCCCCTAAATATATGTTTCAAAAGATGTTTTAAATCACTATTTAGTCCACTTCAGTACATTTAACAGTCTCAAAAGTGCCAAAAACGTAGTGTTTTTCTCATTTTGCATTTTGGTCGACATGCCAATGGGGGGGGCAATAGCCCCTGCCCCCCCCCCCCCCCCTGGCTACGCTACTGGATTTACGGTAACGTCCAATGCTTTGTAACGGCGTTTTGACATCCAATCAATTTGGCGGGAAAAAGCTATGACGTCGCTGCAATCCATCAATACATGGCTATTTGATTTGAAAATCGAAAAAAAGAACCACTGTCAAATTTACATTTGCAATAGAGTAATGTTTCTTTTCTGTTTTGTCAGTATTTGGAAAAACGATTCGATCGCATTATTCGGCTTTTTGCTACTCTTTCTTGTGTTGTTTTGATTATTCTGTATCTTGGAATTGTAATTTATGCTCCATCATTGGCTTTAAATGCAGGTAAGCAAAGTTGAATAAATCTAAAAGTTTCGAGGAATACTGACTGCATCATGTTGTTCATTAGTTCATTGGCAAGTTGGAAAGAAATTGAAATGACTAAGACAGCATGTTATATTTTGGCAATAATTTAATTGTGATGGTTTGATATTTGCAAACCAGAACTTTAATGTTTAATCGTTTTGCGTGCTTCTGGCTTAAAGGCTACCAGCGCGGAAGCCTAGGGAAGAGCCACCAGATGGCTCTTCCCCGTTCTGGTGGCTCTTCCTTAGGCTTTCGCGTTGGTACCCGTTAGGTCAGAAGCACGCAAAACGATTAAATTTCATATTTACAAAATTTTTCTTTAGTTTCTATTTTCACTGTGCTTTCTACTAATCCAATCATTCTATATTGCAATTTCTGGTTGGCTGCTTGACTAGAATACCTGTAATAGTTGTCACTTCGCAGTGTCCTACTGAGATTGTTTTGCTTTTCATTTTTTATGCTATTGTTTACTCAATTCGGCAAATAAATTAAGTATTTCTGTCTGTTTTTGTAGTGCTGCGTTCCTGCACCTAAACATAACTATTTGTTGAGTTCGCAAGTAAACTTGAAACAAGACATACAGAAACTTCTGGTTGATTTTTATTTTTAGTAACTGCTTTCAGTTTGTGGTGATCAATTCTTTCCTCTGGAACTGTTTGTGTCTTTTATACAACTTTGGTAAGTTCCTTTTTCTGTGAACGACCTATACTGCAATTCAATCCAAATATATTACTGCAAACACCATTTGCATAAAAATTTTTAGTACTAATCAATAAAATTGATAATGTTTAATCGTTTTGCGTGCTTCTGGCCTAAAGGCTACCAGCGCGAAAGCCCAGGGAAGAGCCACCAGAACGGCAACTACTTAAAACAAACAATGCGAAAAAGTTGTAGGTTCAAACCCTGTGAGAAGACAACTTTCTCGCATTGCTTGTTTTAAGCAGTCGCCGTTCTGGTGGCTCTTCCCTAGGCTTCCGCGCTGGTAGCCTATAGGCCAGAAGCATGCAAAACGATTAAACACTAAAACACTGGCCTGCAAACGTCAAAAACATCATAATTGACTTATTATTAAAATCATAGAGTTGAAAATGTCTGGCTCAGAATTAATTAAACAAATTAGGCAGGGCAAACGCTGTTATGCTGCAACAAGAATGAAGCAGTGAGATGTTGAACTGATAATAACAGCCATAACTTAGCCTTTATTGATCTTTGACAAACTTTAGAATTGCTTTGCTTGAGGATAAAAATCTTTGTCGCGACCGTTGAATACTTGGCTAAAGTACAACCTTTAATCTCTACAATAGTCGACGTCGACTTAAACCAGAGAACGACTAAGATGTTGATTTAAGAATCGAAAATGGCTGTTGATAGTTCCTTTAGCTTCTTGAATCGCTGAAAGCAGCACACCAATCTTAAATTAAGACTTCTATTTAAGACTGAAAACAAAATAAATCACTACGAGCAAAATCGCTCCTCTAACGCTTCTCATGATCGACCAATTCAGATCGCACACTACTTATTGCGATTGACCACACAGATCGCACTGCGCACTATGGCTTCACAAGCCAAACACAGATACACAATCTCAGCAAACACTTCAAAACTAATATCTAGAATTATTAGAATCCTCCAATTTCAGAATATTAGAATGAATGGAAATAAAACGACCCATCTATTTATGCTACGGCAAAAGCTATCGAATATCCCAGAAAAATCCTTGATACGTCCCAATAGAAAAAGTATACGAGCTTACAATAACAAACTGCAGCACAATAATGACGTCACAAACTTCAAGTCTAAATGTAACAATTAAAAGCCGTAAACAATCAAATATCCCGGTGACTGTAGTATATCGTAGAACATCCTAGAAAGGAATTATCTCGAACATTCCAAATCACAAAAGGCGGCAAAACCAGTAAAGCAGTCACGATTACATTAAAGTACAGCAAATAATCATAACTCAGACATCCAAAATTATTGTATGTGACAGTCTTGTTTGCACTTGCGCAGCAGTCAATCTTGGAATTTGGCCGACTTTAATTTAAGATTTTTTAAACAAAATTTATATCACATTCACGCTTGAGCAGTGGTAACTGGTGATGCATTAAAACTTCTTGTAATCGGCGATTCCAAATTCCACGTTATGGACCTCAAATTCCATAGCTTTGAAGCAGTACTGTAATTACATCAGTGCTTGACTGTTGGCGTCTGGCATTGGATTGATCTGCCTGAGTATTGAATCTCAAACACGTTCAATTTTAAAACAGCTATACCAACTGGGCGGTAAGTTGTTTCTAACTGAATGGTTTAATTATTTACCTAAATTGAATATGCAGCAATCTTTTATAACGTTAATTTGAATAATATTCCTCTATTTCCTAGTAACGGTGTTAAATATTTAGGTATTTATATTGATGAACAATTAAACTTTAAGTGTTACATTGAAAACATCAAACAAAAACAATCCCACGCAATCGACATTACTAAACTAAAATCGTTTTTACCTAATCCGGCTCTTCCAAAATTATATTAGGCCTTGGTTTATTCTCCTTTACGATATGGTTTAGCCATTTGAGGTTCCACATTTCCCTCATACCTGAACAAACTGGCTTCACTGCAAAACAAAGCAATCAAACTTGTTGCTGGTGGCAACTATCGAGATCACGTGACTCCTTTTTTTCTCAAGTAAATGTACTCTAACTATCGGATTTGGCTAAACATGAAACATCAAAATTGTTCATCGCCACCTTTTTCCCATCTTTCTCCACTACTATTGCCTCTATTTATAAAGTCAGGTCAAATATCCACACAAATCACCTGAGCAGTCAATTTCTCATGCGGTTATACTTTTTGTATCTCTAGTAAGTATTCCACTGATCGATTGCAAAGAAGTACAACGTATAAAAGAGTCAAAATCTGGAATAATATTCCGTTGGCTATTAATTCTTTACCCAATAAACGATTTAATTTACAATACAAAAAATTTGTATTAGTTGTTAATAGTTATTTGGTCTGCTTCTCCGATGCTTCATATCTCAATCATTATTGATTGTGTCATTATTATTAATACTCCAATGAAATCATTTATACAATAGATGGCTGCTTGACTCGAAGACCGAGACCACTCGCAGCCTCCTTACTAGTGCTCAGGTAATTCATTTTGCAGTATGTTGCAACTTTCTTACACAAGTTTGTATTGCTTTTTATGTTACGATTTCCTAACATGACTTTGCAGCGCTTTTTCTATTCTGTATTGCTTTTTATGTTACGATTTCCTTCAATGAGTTTGTAGCGCTTTTTCTATTCTGAGTTACTTAGTTAAATAAATTGTGTTAACATGACTTCACCAGGGTGGAATGAAAGCTGTTGTGTGGACAGATGTTTTCCAAGCGGTTGTAATGTTTGAGGGTTTCGTTGCAGAGGTAATTGAAGGATGTATTTGACTTGGCGGATACGCTGAGGTGTGGAGAATTTGTGCCGAAAACGGACGAATTGACTTTTTGCAGTAAGTTTCTGTTTAAATTAAACATTACAAGCTGCACCTTTTAATTCAATTAACATTTAGTCTGCCAGCATATCTACCGTGTGCTGCAAAAAGGAAACATGTCAAAATTCTTGTTTCGGAAAAATCAAGTTTTTTGTGCGCTATTGTTAGCTTAATGTGACGCAATAAGTAAATTTTTTCGCAAATTTTTTCATTGTTTTTCAACAACAGAAAAAAATTTATTGAAATCGCGTTTTTATTTTGCAGCACTGAATGCTACAAAATGCGAAGTTGTTTTCTTTCTATATTTAAATGTCAAAATCGCTGAAAGTATTAAACATACAAAGCTCAAATTTTTTAATTCGGTTGAAATGAAACTGAAATTTAACACCACAAAAAAAATTAAAGGAAAATGCTTTTAAATGCTTTTTCGCAATTGATACTAAGCGTTTGCGTTTTAGCTGTTTCTTTTGACTTTTGCCATAATAAATTAAAAATAAGTCAATTAAGTTTCAAGGAAAGAGCAATCATTTCAATCTAAAAAAGTACTTTTAGTTGTTTTTGTTTTTTCTGAGAGTGCATGTTTTTTTTTTTGTTTTGTTTTTCGGAGAATGCAACAAAATAAGACGTTTTTCGGAGGAATGCATACTAAATTTTTGATAGGAAGTGTAAACGAATAATATTTTAAAATACATAAAGTTGCGCTGTAATTTCAAGGCTTTGGGCGTTTTTTATTTATAGCATCCCAAGTCCGATAGACTAAAAGATCTAACCAACTAACGAGAGTTCGAGTTGATTGACGCGATGTTTAAGTACCCGATTTTTCCTTTCAAAAATTTTCTAGGGACTAATACGTATGGTGTTTTCTAATCGTGATAAGTTTGCAGTCTATCATGACATTTCTTCTTTTAAATCTCGATGCATCCTGAAAATTCTCGAATCTTGTAAGGGGTTTGTGAAGGGGCCGTCACTACCGCGCACTTAAGCTACTGTTAATAAAGTGGCATTTGTAAAAAGAAACCATATAATAAAACATGACACTGCGAGAGATACTTCGTGGATTTCGACGAACTTTGCGGCAGTATCCAACTTTTACTGAGCTTTATTAATTTTCAAAATAGTGACGCAATTGCGTTAAGCGAATTATGGTCGCTGAAAGTCAGATAAGAAAATTAAATGCGCCCTTTTCAAATTTCGTTTCACAATCTTTAACAGCTTTGTGGTTATTCGCTTTTTAAATATCTGGAAAAGTTATCAAAATAGTTAAGTAACCTCAATCAAAAGTGCAAATATCAGTTTACAACGCCAAACTTACTCTTCACAACTTCTAACAGTTTCGAATTTATTATGAAATAACATAGAGTATATAGTCTTTAAAATTCCAGCAACTTCTCACGAAAACTTTATTGCACGAACCAAACTCATTACTAATCACCTTCAGAGATAAGCGACAATTTATGCAGCCTTTTTTTATTAGAATTACACTCTGTAATATAGCAACCAACATCTTGGACCTTGCGTATTAAGTCGATTATTTAGTACTAAAACTCTCCCAATTAAAAAACCTCGAGGCGCTAGAAGAAGTTTTTTCAACGTAATAGATGACAGTTTATTAAAAAACTCTGCAATCTATAGCTCAAATCTGTTAAAGCCAGTGAGCTCAAGTACTTCATTCACTACCTTAAATGTTAGAAGTCCATCTGGGAGAAAATCTCTCATCTTGAATTCCCCAAGTTCGTTGGTATCAACTCATTATGACTATTTTAACCATCTAGCTTACGGCAGTTAAAAATCTTATACTTTCGGTTGGGTCTATTTAAGATCTTTCAACCTGATATTCCCAAGTTTTGTCAAAATTTATCTTTCTTGTTCAGTATATTAGCCTATAATACTTAAATTTGCTTAGATGAAATCACCCTCAACGTAACACAGCATCAAATTTTGACTTCTTTCATATTTGTTTTATACTAAACTATCTTAGAAATTTATTTGTTTACCACAAGTTGGTAAAAATTTAAAATTTTTGACAGGCTCCTCGTAAACTAGGCACCACAAAAACTTTGTCGAGTTTCATCTTTTTTGTATTGATTTTATCTTAGAAATTTAACTTGTTTAAATCCAGTGATTATTTATTTTTCAATCTTGGAGGCATTGTTGGCGGGAAACCTACCAACGTGAATTCACTAAAAAGTTTCATGTATATCTAACTCACTATATATTCCAAAAATTTTATCTTTTTAGCTCAAGGGTTTAAAATGTCTTTAGTTTAGAAGGAGGACATTTCGAGAATCCCCATTAACGTGGCATCAACAAATTTTTTCATGCTTTACATTTTTATTATTTACCCATCCTAAACGTTTCGTCTGTCTAGCTTGGGAGTTAAAAAATTTTTGAATATTGTAGAACCCGTTTAAAAGGGATCATTCTCATAGTGGCACAACCACAAATTTTGAAAATTTTACTTTTCCTTTATATTTTCCTATCCTGAAAATTCATCGTCTGTTCATATCGAGAGGTTAAAATTTTTGAATTTTGGAAAACCCGCTTGAGAGAAACCCCCTATCGCGGCAACCCCAGTTTTTGCCATGTTTTACGTGGTTTCAATTCTCACCTATTTTGAGAATTTAAGCCATCTACAGCTTGAACGGTTCAAAAGTTCAAAAATTCTTGAACTCCCGTTTGAAGAGAACCCTCCAGTATTTCGCTCCCGATTTTAGGTGGTCTCCAGTTCTTTGTGATATCTATTCTACTATTGATCGAAGTTTGCCCTCTCTGAGTTTCCGGTTTAAAAGTAAGATGAAGAAAAGAAATAACAAAAACCAAAGAAATAAAAAAGAAGAAAAAAAAAAAGAAAAGTAGCCTAAATGAACACAAACAAAAGAAAGATGGCCTATAGTGTGTTCAAAAAGCACAAATTATTTTTCATCAATATCAGTATTTATCAAGATTAGCATCTGCTTTTTGCCGAATTTGAGTCTCTAAAATTGCGGTCACATGACGGCACAGCATATTTTTGAAGTGTACCTTTTCTTTGAGAACTTTGATTAAAAATCTCTCAGGCTGGCATTGCTACCCGAACCTATAATTCTAATGCAAGGCTTTGAAGAGAAAAAATAAAGAACGCAGCGCCAATCGAAATTCAGACATGTCAGACGCCGAGATGGCGCCTTAACCACTGATACTTTCCGGGTCCAGTGGTTTTTGAATTACTAGCGAATTAAAAATTTTTGGACCCAGAAATTGTCGTTTCATGCGGTATGTAGTTTCGTGAATCACGATCACATGACCTAACATCCCCCAAATCGGCATTTATGTCGCTATTGTTATTCCCAATATGTCCAATATTCAATTTTCCAGGTTGGACCGCTATAAGCAAATTAATAAATTTTGATGTTCATTGATTAAAATGGCCGAGTAAAAACAAAAGTCCTAAGGACACAACGTTCCAACTAAATTTACATTTGGTTCCGCAACCAATATTTTGATAAGGAATGGCTTAACCAAAACTTAAAATATTTTGTTCCAAACATGCATTATTTAGGTGGAGAAGCTGCGCAAACTGGAGCAGCTTTAAACATACAAAAGTCTCGGGCAATTTTTATAATTTTTCGGCAAAAATAGCCATTTTAACGCTAGTTGGATCACATTTGCACGTTTTTGAGGCTATTTAAAAGCACTAAATTGCTAAAATTTTGAAGTCATTCCAAAAAATCAAATCGCCTAGTCTGTTCAGCCCCCTTACTTATAGGTCAAGTCCAAAAACATGCTTAAAGGCATTTTGTACTTGGGGGCCAAGTTTTACAAGTGACTTGGCTTAGGGGGACAAAACGTGATAGATAAATTTGCAGCTTCTTCAACCCAACCACTGTTGTTTACACTTTGACAGGGAGGTATATTTAGCATGCGGGTCAATACAATTTTTTTTTCAGATAACTTAGAATTGAAAAGCATTGCAAATTTATGTAAGGAAGTCTTAACATGAAAAGCACTGCAAACTCATCGTCGCATAAAATTTATCTGAGATTTAGAAAGAAGCTTCAAATGGACCTCACGGTTTTCCAGTCAAGAGGGCTTTTGGGCTTGACCTGTATTAGAGAGTGAGGACCAAAAGAAGTGTCTGGGCTTAATTATTTCAAATAGCCTCCTAATCTTAGCAATTAAATTATTTCAAATAGCTTTAAAAACGTGCTAAATGTGGCCCAAATGGCCTTTAAATGATTACGTTTTTTTTTTGAAAAATCACATCAAAAGCCCAACAGCAAAAAACAAAAATAATTAATCCAGTATAGCGTTGCCAGAAGAGGGCGGGGAGGAGCTATACCCCCCCCCATTGGTCTGTCGATCAAAATGCACTAAAAAATATCACATTTTTTGCACTTCCAAGGCAATCATTTCTGTGATATTAACTCTAAGTAATTTAAAGCCGCTTTTGAAGCATTTACTAAGGGAAGATAATATTTGTCAAAAGCAAAGCTTACAAATCACGAAAAACTTTTAAAAATGGCAAAAAATAAGCAATTAGATTTGATCCCTCCCGCAAAATGCTTAACGTAGACTTCAAAAACGTTGTGTATAATGGGGGGAGGGGGCTATTCAGTATTGAATTTAGCTAATTACCCATCACTTCTTTAAATTACTTTCTCTCAGCCCCTTCTCCCCAATTTTTTTTAATACATACGAATTAGGTTAAAACCTATGTTTTTTTTCCAGATTTACCGGCTTCTAAAAAAAAGGCTGAAATTTTGCTATTAGCCATTGCCCCATACCTCGTTTACGTAGCCAGTTTAATCATGTTTTTACACTGCTAATTGTTATGCCAGGACGTTTTAAAAGCATTAATTATTACCTTAATAGGCCTGAAATTAAGTTGCCTTTGTTAAAAAAGATTGCAAAATTTTCCGAAAGTTAAGCGCTCTGCCTCCAGACCCTCGAGATAACCCCCCCTCCTGATTGAATATTTCTGGCTATGCGTCTGCATTAATCAATGATCAATGCAAATTTGTGCGCTTTGTATCGATTTAAACCAAGCATCTTGGTAGATTTAACACATATTTACAGTATAAGTTTATGAATTCCGGTTTACGTGATCGACTTTCTTCAGTCAAAGTTTGAATATTCATGACCTTTGGGCAAAATTATATAGTTTGCATCCCTAAAATTTTTTTCTCCCATACGGCTATGAGTAAACTCTTTATTGATTTGTATTATTTTGTCAAAAGTTCATTTCTCAAAATCGAAACAGTAAACGATGATATCTCATATACACATTTGATACCAACTGGTACGAACCGCAACTGGAAGTGCAAGTTCCGGCCGGAAACAAAGGTCATAAAAGAAGCTTCAAATTATATTCCTTTCGAATGCAAAGCTTTTTGCGGTTATTGTAAATATCTTTTTAGGTCAAAAGCCCTGTTAATGTTACGAAATTGAAAAAAGCACGTTTTCGCTGGGTTCCGTTCCACTACCATCGTACTAATTGCTGATAAACATTAATAGTAAACAGCCAGCCCACAAAACAAGCTTAAGACCTTTTCCGGACTTCGTTTGCTTTTTGACTCAAAATTTTTCCTATAATAATGAAATAGTAACAACGTTTTTAGTTTTCATCCAGAAATTTTGCGACATAGTTTCCGTTTATCGAGAGAGGTCTATTACGGCGAGGGTCCCCTTAATGCGCTCCTGGTGTGAACAGGCTATACTGGTGCTACAATTGTCACGTTGTCTGAAATGGACAATTTTGTTCGAAAAACAAACAAAAAAAATCACAAGTTTGACAAAGCCTCACAAAAAAAAAACAAATTTTCTTTTGTTTTCTGTCAGTTTTGAAACGGACCCGCGTATTCCTCACACTTTTTGGAGCATCCTTGTTGGAGGCATATTTCTTAACGCAAACTCTACATCTCTAAACCAGGGGCAGGTGCCAAGATATCTTTCATGCAAAAGTAAAGTACATGCGAAAAGGTAACTAATTGGTGCTTGTTTGTTAAAAGATGTTATTGTTTAATCATTTTGGCTCTGTAGAGTTAATTTTTTGTTTTGCTTGCATTTTATCCTCAGAATATGTATAATTGGATAAAGTTTTTAAGTGAGTTGGCAAAGGAAAAAGGAAGCCATGCCCAAAAACCTTTAGCCTTCTCTTTCCGGTTTCAATATTAAGAAAAAGATTTTTAAAATGCTTTCTTCAATTCGGGATTTATCCTTGGATCATTTGAATGATTTGGTACTCTTGAAAAACGCTCTTAAAATTCAAACAGTTTTCGTCTCGACTGTGTCACGAATCAACGCGAGAATAAACGAGAGTTGAAAAAATGCGGCCTTCATAATTTTTCGAGACATTGAAATTTCCACCTAAAAAAGAAAAAACATATCACGTGAATAATTTTGACTGGAAGATTGTTAAACTACGTTTGTCCGCCACCTAAAGACTAATCATTGTAAAATTTGAAGAAACGCGGTATATTTTTTCTTTTTTAGGTGGAAATTTTAACGCCTCGAAAAATAAAGGCCACATTTTGCCAACTCTCATTTATTCTCGCGTTGTTTCTTGACACGGTTGAGACAAAAACAGTTCGAATCGATTTTCAACAGCCTTTTTCAAGGCTACCAAAATCTTCAAAAGACCCAAAGATCAATACAATCATCAAAGCAATTTAAAAATTTTAGGCCGCTAAACACAAAAAGCTGATCCAACAAAAAGTTAATCCAAAATGGCGGGAAAATTGCTAAAATGGTTGATCGAGCGGTAACGCGATCGTCTCTAGAGCGGGAGGTCTGAAGTTCAAGTCTCAGGTGGGGCAAATCGAACACCGCGTTGCCAACGGCTTGTCACCGCGGGTACATTTCGAAAAAAGCTGTGTTGCGCGCGCGCAATGACTCAGATATAGGCTAAACTCGTTACATGCTTCGGCGTAATACAGCGAATATAACGAAAGATTTGATTTATTTGATTTGATGATATAATTCGAGGATAACTGATCTAAACTTGCAATACAAGGTTATTTTAATATAATGAGTTCAGCGACGAAGAAAATACAAATTGATCATCCACAGACCAAAGTTAACCTACGTAGTATACGTTTCAGCATATCATATTGCTCTTAAAGTTTGTTGAAGTTACAAATCAAAACAAACCGACTTAAAATAATCCCATATCACTAATAAATAATAGGCTAAAACGCATAAAAATCACAGGGTAGATTCTTCATTTTAAACGCGCTGATTCGCTTCTTTTTAACTTCTTTTCAATTTTAAAATTATTCAAAAATTTCTCGCATTCCTACTTCACAAAAAGTGTAATGCTTGTTAGTTGTGAGGTATACGATTTGTTTTCGTTATTGCGTTCATGGCAGAGCGAGACCTTTTTTTTTTGATTTCAGAAATTTGGATTTTTTTGATATAGTGTACATAAAAATGATAGTATTTTTTCTAATATCATCATATTTTAGGACGTCAAAAGGGCAAAATTGGTAACTATACGTTTTAAATTTCATCAATTGCGTAACAAATGTACTTATAGTTGGGATAATTTACAAAGAACTCTTACAGGGCTGGTGATGGCATACGTTGCTTTGGCTATTGGCATGGCATACCTTATGTCTCAACTTGGAGGATCAATTTTGCAAATATCACTCAGCTTGGGTGGAATAATAGGAGGACCAACGTTAGGCCTTTACACGATGGGAATTTTTTTTCCTTTTGCAAATTCCTATGTAAGTTTTTAGTTTTTGCTTAAAAATTTAGATTACTGCAGAGCTAATATCATACACGCTTGTAGTTATTATTTTTGCGGTGAAACAGTTTTGACCATGGAATTGATTAGCAAATTTAGTTTGCTTCAAAACGACAAAAGTTACTTTTTTGAAATTCAGCCGAAAAGATTTGATTCTTCAAAATCTCTAATGATTTTTTACTGCGTCAAAAATTATAGTTAAGAAAAACCAAGTTGAATGGCCATATACCAGTTGTGTGGGATTGAGATTGTTTGTTGTAGAGAGAGCTGGATTTTTGCCACTTCTTCATCAATGTTGAAAAAGCGATTTTGGTCAGTAATGTTAATGAACATCCAACCATTTGAATTGGTTTATGCTGTACCACAATCACTCACTAACAATATACATTAATCGTCGAAGAAGTTACAAAGATTTGCACCTCTACAATTTTTGAATGCCAACGCCTAAATCTCATTTTTACTTTATTCGATAAAATTTATGTGGTTGTTGAGATTACAACTACAGTTTGTGTTGGTTGTACGTTCGTGGGATCTATTTTTACTTATTTCAGCTTTAGATATATTTAAAAGAGCTAGGTCTTTGCATGGAACAAAATTCGGCTTGAAAATTTTAATTTGTTGAACCAGTTGCTTGATCTTTTAACTTGACTGTCTTAACACTAGTATTTTATTCTAGTCATAATCTGCTAAAGCTACTTTTATACACTAATCAAATGAAACTACATTGTATTTTTGTCAAGGGAGCTTTTTTCGGTTTTGTTGCTGGACTTGCTTCAACCTCATGGGTTTACATAGGAAACAGGATCTATCCTGTGGGAACAGATTTAACAGGAAAACTGCCAGTCTCGACAGCGCTGTGTAAAGTGGTACCTGTAAGTTAGAAAACTGGTTACAAGATTTTAGTTCTTAAACCTTCAGGAACTTTATCTACATACGAGTTAAAAAAATCAAGATTACAGTAAAGACAGTCTTGCTGTCTTTCTTTTTTTTCTTTTTTTTTGCGATCGAGCAAATTAGGTTATTTACAAGATGTTCCGTATATTCATTGAGATGTTATATGAATTCCGGTGCCCGACTACAAACACGGTATCTGAGGTAATTACTAGACGCATTCAATTTCGGATCTTGACTTTTGTAGATAGAAATTTCAAGGTTTAGTGGTTAAATTTACTTAATGATAAGCTATGGTAGACAGTATTAAAAGTCGTAGAGGCAAAATCAAACCTATAATTAATAGCCCAAAATATACTGTTTCGGAATCGACATTCGTCTTTTATTTCTCGTCAGTGTAGCAAGGACTACTGGTATGAACATGAGCGTAGAAAGGCAAAGAATCGCAAAATAAAAAAATCATAACAGAATGGAAAAAAAAAAATTTTTTTAATATAACGTAGCCACAATATTACAAGAAATGTGCCAGTACAACATAATTTCCAATAGCAAGCCTTAGAGAGCTGTTTTGCTCAATTTCAGGGCTCTTCAGTAAGGTTAGCAGCACCAAAATGACAAATATCATCCGTGATGAAAACTTCAAAACACATATTTTTGTCAATTTATAAAATTTTAATTAATTGATGAATTGATGAAGATATATATTTTGAAGTTTTCATCACTGGTGATGTTTGTCATTTAGGCCTTGCTAACCTTACTGAAGAGCCCTGAAATCGGGCGAAACATCTGTCTAAAGCATGCTATTTGAAATTATGTTGTACTGGTATATTTCTTGTAATATTGTGATTACTTCTTATTTCCCAAAAAATAAAATAACTTTTTATATTCTGTTATGATCTTTTCATGATCTGATTAATTTGCGATTCTTTGCCTTTTACCCTTATGTTCATACCCGTAGTCCTAGTCATACTGACGAAGAATAAAAGGCGAAAGTCGATTCCTCAACAATATGTTTTACGCTGTTAATCATGGGTTTGATTGTACCTCTACGACTTTGGATACTGTCTATAGCTTATCATTAGTTTCTCAGTACATTTTTTTAATAAATTTACTTACATTCTTAAAAAAAGGTATGGGGTTGATATCAGGTTTTCAAAAAGTGCTCTACTAAAAAGAGCAAATATCACAGCAAATTACCAAAGTTCTAAAACATTAAAAACTAAAGTTTATTAAAACCCAACAGTCTGTTTCAATCATAAATGGGGTCATCAGGGGTATATCCTACCCCTGATAACCCTGTATTTAAGACATACCCCTGATGATCCGATTTATGACTAAAATAGACTGTTGGGTTTTTTAGATTTTAGTTTTTTATGTTTTAGAACTGTTTTAATCTGCTGTGATAGTTTCTTTAAAAACACCTATAAATAGCGTTTAAGTCTATTACATCTTGTTAAAGATCAATTCTACTTTAGAATGGCAATTTTACCCCGTTCTCTGGATCAACTACACTGCTACCAACTCACACCCCAGCTGATCAGCTTCCAATTGCAGATTTCTATTACATCTCATATGCATATTACAGCCTTCTTGGAGTTCTAGTTGTTGTTAGCATTGGTTTGATTGTTAGTTTGATAACGTGTAGGTACTCAAGGATAAACTTTTAATAAGAGTGAATAAAACAGCTGCTTTTGGCACAGCAAAGAAAAATACTCTTTTGTTTAACAACTGCAATATCTTAATATTGAGAGGTTTCAATTTTCAAATCAAAACTTTTTCATTTGAAAGCGAAACTAAGTTAAAATTATTTCTTTGTCGTCAAGATGAAAAGTTAAAAATTATTCCTTGTGAAGACAATCTTTATTTCATTTAAATATTCACTTTTTTCAGTATGATTCTTGGATTTTGTTACCGGTTGTTTTTTCTGATCCTTTTCATAAAAGAAAATAAATTCGTGAAAAAATTTAGCTGCATGTAGTTAATATGTCAACCAACTACAGTATGGTATGTAAGATATGGTGCATTTTTTGGATGATGCAAAAAGAAAAAAGCATGTGCTACCTATGAGTAATGCCTGTACTGTCTCATCTCAAATCAATGTGCTTGTATTGTCTTATCGTGTTTATGGCATTAAGAATACATTCAATTTGTGCATAGTAGAATTGGCCAAAAATCATTTAAGCGCTATCAAGGACGAGTTTTAAAATAAATGTTAGGGATGAGATACGTGCTCAAAAATATTATCATTTTTAATCATTCTTGAGTTTTTTTGAGGGGTTTGTTGGCATTCGCCTAACTTTAATCATTATTATAAGAATCACTGAGAAGGTACTGTCTACTTGAGCCCAAAAACCCCGGATCAACCTCCAAAAGAGTCATGGCGTCGACAACTTTCGACCGTCATTTGACGAGTTTGTGCTTGCCCTCTATTAACCATCGATGTTGTGTAAATATGCTACATTTTGTCGGCCATTGATAGCACAGAGTATTAAATTTTTTTTTTCATCTTATTGCTTGCAATATCTCGTTTACTATAGTTTGATGTCACAATAAGCAAAATTGGATGGCAACGGTTTCAAATCAATGTTGTAATGCAACTCGCAAAATGGCTGCCTCAAGCTCTTTTACCATGTATGAATTTTGGTAATTTTGTTCGGCATTTTGGGAAACTTTGTCGCAAAAACAAATTTTGTTATGGTTGTTCGCACATGACTGTAATACGCAAACGTTATTTCAAAACAATAAATTTGCCATAACGTGTTGACAAGGGGTAATAAGTTACGCAATTTTTATGTAGCGGATCTGTTACATTGGTTAATTTGGTTAAATATATGCTAATTTTTTTTTGCGAAATTTTGGTTAGATTTAATTTTTTCCCTAAACAAACTCGTCTAATTGGTGACGTTTCTTAAATTTAAAACGTTATTTTAGCATGGTATTGCAATTGCATCTGTATTTACTATGTTGCTCTAACCAGGGGGCAATTATCTTTGCTATTTTTTGCTTACGTTTTTTGCCATCTTATTTGCCAACTTATAGTACTGTGAATGATTTAAAATTTTTAATGAGTAAGCTTTCGGTAAAATTAACAACTGAATCACCCATATCTAATGAACTTCAGGTTTTCAGCGGTCACTAAATTGTGCATCATTTTGCCATAAAAGTAGCCTTAGCTGGAAAAAATGATTTTCCGTGTTCAGGTTATGGGGAGATTCTAGGAGTGATGAAAATGAGTCTTGCTCCACCTCTCTCTGCTAAGGTTTTGTTAAGTTACCCTAAACAAGCATCGATACAACGTTTTCCAGGCGGTTGGAGTCAGAGAAAGCAAGTCGATTCTGCGTTGCTCCACTTCTTTTTTGATCACTGGATGTTTAAATGGTTGCCAAAAAAATTCCGAGATTTTATGCGGTGTGGGTTGGAGCCATATGATTTTACTAAAAGTGAAAAGGAACGAAAGGTAAAGAGCAATGCGATATTGACGTAAAAGCTTGAAATTGTTTAACGTAAATTGCAATGATTGCTGAACTACGCTCAACATAGAGTATTGCTATATACTTCTTTTATATAACAGATAATTACCTATCGTAATCCTCAAATCTTCGTAAAAAAAATTCGTAAAAAAAAAAAAAGACTTCGTAAAAAAATTACAAGTAATTTTGGTAGGCCATTAAACTGCATTTAAATTCTTTTAAAGAATGATCTGTTTTACTCCTGAAATAATAATAAGCACATTAGAGTTCATTTGCTTATTCTATTTGCTGTGAATATATTAATTTCTAAGAATTTCCCTTATTTACTGATTTAAATTAAATTCGAAATGTCCTTGTCAAGATCAAGCGAAAACCTTTCTACCAAAGATGATTTGAAAATGCACTACGAAAATCATTCGTTTTCCAATTCAAAAGAGAGTGTAGATAATGTGCTCAGCAGAAGCGGCAAGCTAACTGCCCTTTAACTTAATTGCAGGCACTAAGGTTTTTTTTTTGTTATATCATTGAATAGAACCATAGCACTTTTTATGTTGCTTTGCAGTCATAATGTAGCCTATTTTTGGAGTAGCTTGAAAAAGTGCAAATTGTTTCAATGAATTAAAAATAAGAACAGTTGTTTTTGGGTGTAAACCAAAATGCGTGTCACTTAGTTGAATCTAACTCTAGATTAATGAAGTAAAAAGAATAAATCAAACTGCAGTTTGATGAGAGTAGCTACCATTGCTTCTGAGTGACTCACAATTGGAAATTTCCTTGATAGAATCTAAAAAAGGTTAAATGTTTTCAAACTGTATTCAAATGCAACAACTCTATTTGGAAGTCGGGTATACCTTTGCAGTATTTAGAATTGTCTGTCGGTTCGAGCTTGTTGGGTCGGAGTCGGGCTTAAAGATTAACTAAATTTCGTACTTATTTTTGGCCAAATAGTGTCTGGTGTTGATATTTGCTGTAAAAAAATAATCAAAATGACTTTGCGATGCAGAATGATGATGACTTGATTCAAGCATCATTACGAGTCAAGGGTGCTGAGAGCCAAATGTGTACCCTGGGACAAATTAAATATTAAGCCCCTTTTCGGGCCCCTCCGGATTTTGAAGTGTACATCAAAATAAAAAAAGGTTTTCAGGGCAAAGTGCCACTATTTTTTTCAGATTCTGAAGTGATCTCCGAGAAATTAAAAAAAGGTCTTGATTATTTAACGAGCTGATTTTACCCGCAAATGGTAAAATTTGCACGTTGCTTGATAACATCTGCACGTTGCTCACTTTTCAATGAGATCTTGATGGGCCCCCTGAACTCTATGGGCCCCCGGGATCATTGCCCCTCCTGCCCCCTTCTCGGCGGCCCTGTTACGAATGTAAGAACACAATTTTTATCGTCAATCAAATCTTGCATTATACTCGCTGTATTACGTCGAAGTATGCAACGAGTTTGCGGGGCCTATCTCTGCGTCATTGAGACCGGGTAACACAGCTCCTTTCGCAGAAACTTCAGGCAGCGGTGGCAAGCCGTTGGCAACACTGTATCCGATTTAACCTGCCCAAGATTTGAACCTCTGACCTTTCTCTAAAGAGACGAACGCGTCACCGCTCGATCAACTTGCCCGTTTAGTTATTATCATTACATCGCAATTTATCAGTGTTTTTTTGGTCATATATCAGAATAAAGTTATTTAAAGGAAAGCACAATTATCCGTACACTTTTTAAACCTAACTAAAGTGTTAGGGTTTTTCGGGTTCGGGCTTGAACTAGTTGGCCCGTTCAAAGCTCTGCTTCTACTTACATTCAGTGCTGAATACAATTAAACGGTTAAAGCACTGACCTCATTAAAAAGACAATTCTGGATTTTACTAAAAGCACTTGAAACACGTACAGTGCATCATGAGATTGTCATTTGCCAGGTTGACTTTTAGAAGCAAATACCGTGTAACGTGCAGCATATTTTGATTATATTTTGAAGCAAAAGCCGATACTGCTAAAACCATTATGTTTTTAACATAAAACACAAAACCAAGACAACTAGAAACATAACTTAACGTTTTGTGAAACTACTTCTCACATTGTCAAAAGTAATGAATGGCGAAAAAACACAAAACACAGGGATTTAACAGTTATGTTTTTAAATTGGCGTTTTGAAAATTAACTTATCTCGTTCTCAAAACTGATGTAAATTGGATTAAAAGTAACTCAATATCTAAATCGCATCAGCTTTGACAATGTGAGAAGTTAATTCTCAAAACGTCAGCAATAAAACCGGTTGTTTTTAGTATATTGGCTCTTTAATTATTTCATCCTGCTAAACAACACTGCTTTCGACTGTTAACCTCCTTCAAAAAATTCCAAACAAAGATGTTCTTTTTCACTCAGGAAGCCGGCAAAAGCAATTTATAACGCAGTTTCCTCAACATTTGAGCGTTTTAGAATATTTTAAGTCAAATTCTATTTTTTATTCGCAGTAAAATTATTGCTTTATAGAAAGCATATACTGACGAGCATTTTGACAAAACAATTTTTTTAAGTGACAAAGGTAGTTTTACATTGTCCTGAACTTGAATGTGAAGATCCCTTCCTCTTCACTGATACTAGACATGCCAAAACTTAAGTTGAGCAAGAGTTACGAAGTGTAGCAACACTGTTTTAGACTTTTGGAGTGTTAGTTTTTGTCAACAAAATTTCAGAAATGTGAAAAGATTGTTTCCACACAATCCTTGTTATCTTGTATGGAAAGAAATATATAGATTGGACAGGTTAACTTGTAACTTGTACTACAGTAAGTCAACTGAAGACAGGGCAATTGCAATCGCTTATACAGCAAAATACACGGCAAAAATACTGTAGGCAAAGCGAAAAGCAGTTTAAGCAAAAAAGCAATAACTATTTTAGAAAACAGCACACCAGTCCTGCAGGCGCGTAGCCAGAAATTCGCAATGGGGGGGCTGTTTTGGGGGTCTGGGGGCGGAGCCCCCAGCGCTCGAAAATTTTGCATTTTTTTGCAAAAATAACTTTATTTTAGGGCTATTTTGATTAAAAAATAATGCTTTTAAAACCTGGCTTAGAAATTGGCTGTGCAAACAAGATTAAACTGATGGCATAAACGGGCTATTTGAGAGGTGGCTATTGGTAAAATGTTAGTTCTATTGTTTAGATGCTGTTAAATTATAAAATCGAATAGTTCAATAAAACTCACGCGGAGTAATTTATTTCGTATACAGTATATAGAGAAAAATAATTTGGGGGGGGCTATTGAAAAGAGATTTGAGAGAAATGATTGGTAATTAATTATTACTGAATAGCCCCCCCCCTATTTCTTAGTTTATAGTATATTTGTTGATGACACGTATGTTTAGCATTTTTACACTTGCGATCAAATTTAATAGCTTATGTTCGACCTTTTTTCAAAGCTTTCATTTATTTGTTAGTTTTATTTTTGAAAAATTAGCCCCCCCTGAATATATGTTTCAAAAGATGTTTTAAATCACTATTTAGTCCATTTCAGTGCATAAAACAGCCTTAAAAGTGCTAAAAACGTAGTGTTTTTCCCATTCTGCATTTTGGTCGACATGCCAATGGGGGGGCTATAGCCCCCCCGCCCCCCCCTGGCTACGCTACTGCAGTCCTGGAAACACAGGTTAAAAATTAACGTAAAAGTTCACAAGGTCACAATAGCACGAAATGATAGACGTGAAAAACTTAGATTCGAATCCATGGTGCGCAGCACTAAATGAAATACGCAACAATTCTAGTGATGCAAATAACTCATACTTTATTCCCTCATAGCTTCATAAACGTTAGCGGTACTACATAAATTTTGTTTCATTGTTTATCACTAAGTTAGAGTTTACTAGCTTTTTTATGGGCAGAATTAAAAATAAAAGAATATGGAAGCAACAATCATCACGTTAAAATTCAGACTAAAAATCAAACTCTCATGCTTTGATGGCACTTAAACTGGTTCGAGAAGTAATGCACTCGCAACCTGTTGCCGTATGAGAATGAACTCAATGTCTAGCAAGTATCAAGCAAGTTCAAACTTTACAAGCACAAAATTCTGCACACCAGACTGTATTTACACTAAAATGTATTTGCGCTGCATTTAACTTAAATTGGCAAGCTTTAGATTGTTTGTGGTCAATATTTGATCAGCAGCAAACTCAACTAAACGTGTCGGTACCTGTCCTATGAATAATCACTGAATATTTTAATGTAGTTTCTGTAAATACATTTAATTGCTATAATGCCTGCCTAAAAAGTTCCACATTAAAGAAATTACATGTTATGCTTTGATGCATTGTCTAAATTAAATTTTTCACCACTACCTAATATTTGCGGAAATGTATTCAAATCCACTCATCGCCTTTCTTTGCTCGCATGACCACAGTTACAAAAGGTAAACCTACTTTAAGTGACATATAATCTTGCCCGTAGTTTGTACACTTTTTTAGTCATTGAAATAGCAATGTTCTTGTAAAATTCGGAAAGTGATAGTTTGTTAAATTATTAACATAGTCTCCATATAATATGATGGTTTGGTTTCGCTTTCACTGCGATTAAAAGCTGCAATGACATGACTTTTTTTGAAAGCTGTCTTGTAAAAAAGCTTAATAAATACGACGTAGATACATCATGTAAATAGTAAAATTTCAAAAAACGTTTGGAAAATCTTAATTTTTTTACTTTCATAAAGGGTTCTTGAAAGCTGCGTAAATTAGACACTTAAGAGTAGTTGAAATTGTCAAATTTTAAAAGTTCCAAACAGCTTGTTCGGAATTTCTACTCATCAAGATGGCTTGCGTAATCTCAGACTAGTCAGATGAATGCACTGTACGCTGTTCGTAGTCTCAGACTCATCAAAAGAGTGTGGCAGTCTTGGGTTCATTAGAAGAGTGTACCGGTATGTAGTCTTAGACTCACCTGGAAGGAATAGGCATTTTTAGACTCGTCAGGGAATTTAATGTGGTCTTGTTCGCAAAGAATCAACAATGTTTAACTATTTTGATGCAAATTATTACTGTACTTTGAGAAATCTTTTCACTATCTTCCCGCAGATATTGCCAAAGATCTATAGACGGTCTACAGTACATTTGCATTGCATGTTATTAAGGATAACAGGAAAATTTTGCTAATGATACTAATTCTATTGGTGATGTACTGCACTGTAGATATGTACCGGTAATAGATACGGTAAAATCAGTGAGGCTGGTTAGCTGTTGCAATGTTTAGACGTTTGGCCGATTAAAGGCATATTTCCTCACTCTAGCTCTAGCCATGAAAACTAATAACTCTAACGCTAAACTTAACTTGAACAGTTTTCCAATGTCACAGATTAGCTGCTCAGACTCTCTCACACCACGCATGATTGTATCGGGTGTAAAAATTCTCCTTTATAGATTAGTACGGCTTTCCAACAAGGTGCATTGCTTTCCAGGTTGGTAGTTTTATCGTTCTGCATCTGGTAAGTAACTTATTCAGCCATGTCAGGAAAGATATCAGCTGAATTGTCTACAGCCGATTATGCAGTTTTTGGAGTCACTCTTGGAATCTCTTCCGTTATCGGAATCTTCTTTGCGATTAAAGCTCGAAAATCACGCGATGGGTTCGAAGAGTATATGATGGGAGGAAGGTGAGTTAATTAAGATGCAAAGTTAAAAATTGGACTGAGTTTTAATTTATTGCCAGAAAATTTTAGCAAAATTTAGTAGCAAATCAGAAATGAAAAAACTTAAATTTGTTTTGGATACATTTCCAAAAGTCGGTAACCCGTCAGTTACGATTATATACTGCCTAAAAACTAAAAAAGCTTGAAGTTCATCGTGTCGACTTTCACTGGCTGTTAGTTGGCGGTTTCAACCACCAACCCTGCAGCTGCAAGCAGCTCAGGTCAATCATGCACAGAGCTCGACAGCGCTGTTTCGAGGATTTAGCTCTCATCAGCAACACTCAGCTCATCTAAACCAAGAGTATTCCCGAGCCACCTCTCTTCCAAACTGGGCAAACTTTAACAGTCAAAGCCCCTGCTACTATACGAGCCATTAGGGTTTGTGCAATTTGGCCAAGGGTTGGTTGGGAATCTTGAGCTGTTTAGATGTGCTGAGAGCTGATGATGAGAGCTAAAAGCTCGTAACAGCATTGTCCAGTTCTGTGCAATGTGCATCACTCAGCTTGTAGGTTAAATTAAATCCTCTCAATTCTAGAGTTTTGGTGATGCTGATGCAGAAAACCTTGAACCGTTGTGATCTGTCTTCTTGCAGCTATATAACTCTGCGAAGGTATTTTTTTTACAAACAGATTCTTGGGAATGATTCCAGTTGCTTTTTCCTTGACAGTCACGTTTTTGTCAGCAATTGCGGTTCTTGGAATTCCGGCTGAAGTTTACATTTTCGGAACGATGTGTATGTGGTGAGTTGAGGATAAGAATACTCGTATTTCTATCTGACATGTGTCAAAACTAATCACATTACATTTACATACTGAACAATTTGAGAAAAAAGCAAGGCCAATAGTAAAGCAAAACTTTCAAAAGCACACTGAAGAATAATGCGTTGTGACTGACGTAAAAAAACAACAAAAATATCTCACTGTATAATAGCATAAATAGTCATATACTATATTACTACTACGCTGTCAAATATGTCAGTACATTAACGCACAATAACGTATTTGTACTGGTTATGAAGCCTGGAGAGTTTTTGGCATCCGAAGAATAATAACGCAATTAAAATGCTAAATGATGCATTATTTAGGTTTCCAGTGGCTGGAATCATCAGTACTGGAATTGCTGCAGAAATCTACATCCCAATTTTCTACAGACTGCGTTTGTCAAGCACTTTTGAGGTTTTTTTATGTTTGTTTCCGTGCAGTTTGATGTCATACATAACGTTTTACGTAATATTCCCCTCTTCAAACCCGGTTTTTGGCCTCGGCGCCTGTTTTTTTGCCAATCGTAGTAAAAAGTGCCAAACTACAAGAGAACTTTTCAAATCAAAGAATTTTTATGTTCGCCATTTTCGTTTGTAATTTGACGCTTTTTTGCATGGCTCATCAATACGCACGCATAGTAACAAACAAACAGGCCTAAATATAAAATGGACATGTACATTGTAAAACGCCAATAATCCAAAAGTTAGGGCATGGGTACGAAAAAAAAGATCCACTGTCCAATTTACACTTGCAATAGATTATTGCTTCTTTTATGTTTTGTCAGTATTTGGAAAAACAATTCAATCGCGTTGTTCGGCTTGTTGCAACTCTTTCTGTTTTGATTATTTTGTATCTGGGGATTGTAATTTATGCTCCATCATTGGCTTTAAATGCAGGTAAGCCAAGTTGAAAAAATCCAAAAATTTCGAGAAAAACTGTCTCATGTTGTTCATCAGTTTATCGGCTAGTTGGAAAGAAATCGAAATGACTAATACAGCATGTTGTATTTTGCAAAATTTCCTTCAGTTTCTTCTTTCTAATAACCTAATCATTGTACAGTATAATATGTCGCAATTGCAAATTTCTAAGTGGCTGTTTGATAACACAATATCTGAAATATTGGTCACTTTGCGGTCTCCCGTTGAGATTGTTTTGCGTTTTATTTTTTTATGTTATCATTTAATCTACTCAGCAAATAATTTACTGTATTTCTGGCTGTGTTTATAATCCTTTATAGCAGCGCCTTGCAGAGTTGTACGTCGGGCCGGGCTTTTCGGGTCGGGTTCGGGCTCGGTTCGGGCCTAAAGTTGACAAAATTTTGGGCTTAATTCCGGCCTGAGACGTGGCTTTTGTCTTTGGTGCACAAAAATATAATCAAAATAACTTGACGATAACGCTTACGTTTTTCAGACCTAACTTGATTTTTTTTCGGGCATGATTTGTGCTTTAAATTAGGTTTCGGGTTCGGGCTTATATTTTCGGGTACAGGCCTGAACTAGTCGGCCCGTTTACAACTCTGGCGCTTTAACTTAATTGTTTGTTGAGTTTGCAAGTACACTTGAAACAAGACATCTAGAAACTTCTTGGTAATTTCTATTTTTAGTAACTGGTTTCAGCTTGTGGGGGTCAATTCTTTCTACTGGAGTTGTTTGTGTCTTTTACACAACGTTGGTAAGTTCCTTTATCATACAAATGACCTGTTATTCAATCCGAATATTGCAAACACTATTTGCAATACACGAGAATTTTTAGCACTAATTAATAAAATATTGACAATGTCTAGTAACGTACAAAAATGTGTAGAAATTAAACGAAGTAGGCAGGTCAAACACTATATCCGGCAACAGAAGCATCGAGCTGTTGAACTGACCATGTAACAACCAATTCTTAGTCTTCATTAGTCTTTGACAAACTTTAGAATTACTTTGATTTGGGATAAAACTCTATGCTTGCTTATACTTGCGAAGGGGTCAATCTTAAAATTTGGCCAACTTTGATCTAAAATATTTTAAATCAAATCTAAACCACACCGGCGCTTCAATAGTAAGTTGTATAGGCAATAAAGAAAAAAAAAAAAAAAAAAAGAAAAGCATTAAAGCAAAAAAGTTTGCTTTTGTTGCGAAGTTTTTTTGCGGTCACTCGTATTTGACTGATTTGATTGGACCATTTGGACATATTCGCAGCGCGAATAAACCGTGAAGAGGAAGCAAAACAAAACTATCAGTTTCCACTCTACTGATAAAAAGTCTATGGTCTGATTATAAGTGGTGATGCACCAAAAACTCTGATATAATCGGCGATCTCAGACTTCACGTTATTACCGAAGTCCACAGCTTTGAAGCAATACTGTAATTATATCAGCGCTTGACTGTTGGCACCTGGTATTGAATTGATCTGCCTGAGTATTGAATCCCAAACACTTTCTATTTTGAAACAGCTGTGCTAAACACTAGCTATAACAACTGGTTGGTAAATTATTTCCACTGAATAGTTGTTTTACCAGGGTGGAATAAAAGCAGTTGTGTGGACAGATGTTTTCCAAGCGGTTGTAATGCTGATGGGTTTCCTGGCTGTAATAATTGAAGGATGTATTCTACTTGGCGGATACGCTGAGGTATGGAGAATTTGTGCCGAAAATGGACGAATTGACTTTTTGCAGTAAGTTTCTGTTTAAATCTAACATTACAAGCAGCACGATTTAGTACAATTAATATTTAGCCTGCCAGCAAATATCCAATAAAAGCCACACTTTTAATAAAATGTTTTTACTTTCCATCAAAAGCCATGGTATTTCGTTGGACACTTTCAGTAATGCTGCTAACTAGAATTCACCACAAAAGCTACTTATAGCCAAGATAAATGGTTGACAGAAGTCCCCAAAACAAGCTGAAGACCTTTTCCGCACTAAGTCTGCTTATGGACTCAAACTTTTGTTCTAAGATAATTAAATAGTAACTTTTTTCGTCTTGTGGGCCAGAAATTTTGTCTAATAGTTTTTATATATCGAGAGAGGTCTTTTACCGGTGGGGACCCCCCTTAACGCGTCCTGACATGAACAGGCTAGTAGTGGGACAATTGTTGCTTAGTCTGAAGTAACACTTTTGTCTGAAAAACAAACAAAAAAAGCACAAGTTTGACAAAGCTGCACGACAAAAAAACACAACTAAACTTTTTACTGCAATCGCTAATTCTTTTTATTTTCTGTCAGTTTTGAAACGGACCCGCGTATTCGTCACACTTTTTGGAGCATCGTTGTTGGAGGCTCATTTCTTAATGCCAACTCTGCAGTAAACCAAGGGCAGATGCAAAGATGTCTTGCATGCAAAAGTGAAGCACATGCGAAAAGGTAACTACTTGGATTGTTTTTGTTATTTTTTAAAAGTTGTTACCAGTATTGTTTAATCATTTTTGCTCTATAGAGTTATTTTTTTGGTTTGCTTACATTTATTCTCGGAATATGCGCGATTGGATAAAATTTTGAAGTGAGTTGGTTGAGGAAAAAAGGAGCCATGCCCATAAACTATTAGCCTTTTCTACCTGGCTGCAATACTGATTTCTGTCCTGGGGCTGATCCAAAAATTTTTTCAGGGGTGTTTGCTCAAGATATAATATTTTTGCAAACTTTTTTTTACAATTTTCTCGTTCAATTTTATAACTTTAGGTGCAACCAGCCACAATGTGCTGTTCCAAAATAAATTTTTGTGTACTGGCTGTTAGTTCAAAGCCCCAAACCGCCTGAGGCAAGGCGGCCAGGGGACGGAGCCCACAGCGCTTGGCGATTTTGCAGTTTTTTTGCATAACTATATTTAGGCCTATTTTAGAAATAATTAACGCTTTTAAAACGTGATATAGAAGTTGGCGGTGCAAAAATACGATTAAGCTGACTCCGTAAATGGGCTACGAGGGCGGTGTTTAATCATAAAATTTCAGCTTTTTATTGCAAGTCCTTACATCATAAAATAAAATAAATCACAAGTTTAACCTAATTCGTCTGCATTAAAGCTGAAAAAATTGGAGATGTTCATTCCCCCCATCCACACCCCTACCGAATGTTTTATTGTTAAGTTTGGACAAGAAATGCTTTTTGTTTCGGTTATTGCAATGAATTTTATGCCCTGCAAGTTTTTCTTTGTCTCTTCGGTTTGAGCAGGGGGGTCCGGACTCTACGTGGATCCACCACTGCAGCTGTCTTATCTTTCGAAATCAAATAAATGTATCGTAACATGGTATTCTTATTGAAAGTTGGTTGCAATTGTTACCTTTTTTTTCGAGTATGTTAGTGATTATGCCAATTGATAAATCTATAGGAAGATGCTTTGAAAACAAAAATCTATTTGTAAGTAGCAATCAGTCGGCATCTAATATTTTTTGTGACAATTTTCACGTCTCGAATTTTAATTGAAATAAACTTTAATAGCGTCCTTTGCATCAAGGATAAATGTAGGTTTTAATAATAAGTCAATTATAACTATAAAATCACAGTAAAAGGTTAAAAGCACATCAGTCTGTTTTGTCCTAAGGTCCTTAGGACGAAACAGACTGTTGTGCTTTTAACCTTTTACTGTGATTTTATAGTTATATTTTGCTCGGATTTTACTTTGTATATCATCGAGCACTGTTCAGAAGATTGACTCGCAACAATTTTCTAATAAGTCAATTATGATGTTTTTGACGTTGCGGGCCAGAATATGTTTAATCCTTTTGCGTGCTTCTGGCCTAAAGGCTACCAGCGCGGAAGCCTAGGGAAGAGCCACCAGAACGGCGACTACTTAAAACAAGCAATGCGAAAAAAATGTCTTTCCAAAAATTGTCTTTTTCGATTGTCTTTATAATTCGAAAAAAGCGAAAAAAATTCGAAAAAGAATTAGGAAAAAGCGAAAAAAAAAGCAAAAAAAGCGAAAAAATTGTCATTTTCAATTCCTGTGGGAAGACAATTTTTTTGCATTGCTTAGTCACCGTTCTAATGGCTCTTCCCTAGGCTTACGCGCTGGTAGCCTTTAGGCCAGAAGCACGCAAAACGATTAAAGTTAAATGTGGAGTTTTGTAATTTTATTATAACAAAAAAAAGGAACCAGAGAGGTTCATACTTTGGCAAAACTTTGATCAAGTTGAATCAGCTGTGATGTAAATTTTGCCCAAGCGTCGGTAACATCTATCTACTATTGTACCATGATGATTACAGTTTGAATTCAACCCTTTCAAAAAAGTTCTCGACAGCGTAGGCCAGAGCGAATATTATAGCATAACACGTCAAAAATTTAAATTCAAAACCTTACAGTCTGTTTCGCCCATAATCGGGATCATGAAGAGTGTCTTATTCAAATGGATAAATTATTCAATTTGAATAAAATAAGTCTTAATTTTATTTGAACAAGACACCCCTGATGATCCTGATCACGGGTGAAACAGACTGTAGGGTTTTAAATTTCAATTTTTGACGAGTACTGTGTTATGCTACGATGCTATTTTACTACATTAAAATATTATCAAGCCCGAGGTACATATAAATGCGGAGGCGAGTAGAATGCTTAACTTGCCATTTTATTACAGTTGATTTTAATTGTTTTAAAATTTTTACATTTTTGAAAATGGATTTATATTTGCTTGCAGAAATACAGCTTATTCTGTAATTTGGCTTTTTTTCGTACAGATCTGTCTATTTTAAGTGGATATTTGAAACTATCATTGTCTATTTGTGCGTAATGGCGGGTACAATTATGTATGCCTATTTCCACGGATGCGATCCGTTGGCGGCGGGGGAAGTTAGCGCTACTGCTCAAGTTAGTAAAAAGTACAACCAAATTTCTGAAATTTTTTTATTAATTTTTGCATAGATGGTTGGCTAAACTTGCGTTAGCACTATTTAAAGTGTACTGTAATTTGTAGTGTAACTATACTTTTATTTTAGCCTAATGCAATACAATTCGGTTGTCTCGGTCGGAAACATCAAAACTATTCACCACGCACAGCAAAAGCTTCACACTGCTGCCCCCTCAATGCTCAAGTTCAAACAAGAAAAATATGAATTATAAATTTTCATTTTTGATATGACCTGATTAGAAATTTAACTTGAGTTTTTTGCAGTAGCACTTGCTTAACCACTTGACCAATAATCTCTATCTAGTTTCAAGAACAAGCTTCAAGAAAAAACCACAACTTTAATTTATAATTGTTTTACTGTATTACTTTGTCTATAAATAGATTTTTTTAACCTGCTTTCTATCAAGTTGCTCTAATTAAAATAGAATTTGCTTCAACTTCCTTACAGGGTAATAACCACACAGTACAATCACAGAGATTGATGGACTTGAGATTTTTGGATCCAAAGAAACATTTACAAGTTAGGGCTTTTTTTGGCCCCAAAAATTGCAAAGAACAAAATAAAAACATTAGAAAATTTCTTCACTCTCTCGCAGCTCGGAGCCGCTTGCTCAGGAAAAATTAAAAATAGGTATACCTTAGATTTCCGAAAATAACCGACTCACTTGCCTACCGTAAGATCCCTTACTCTTCGATCATCATAAAACATAAGTCAAGGTCATGTAAGAGTGAAGAAGAAAGAGAAAAGCAAAATCTAATTATAGTCATTTTGAATATGTGTTCGATGTGGGAGACACAAATAAATAAAATCCCAAAATCCAGGTGAAATCCTAAAATAAATCAAATCTCAAAATCGTGATCCACGCAGTTAATTTGGGAAAATATTTGTTCTGACCGAAAATTTTTCGGGAGTGTACTCTGCACAGTATTATTGTTGCTTTTCGGAAGCGAAATTCTTCATTTTTCATTCAAATTTAACCCTATTTGTACTGGGTGGGGGGGGGGGGCAAATTTGCCTTCTTCATAGTTATTTTGATTTAGCTCCTATATGCACCCTGACTTTGAATCAAATTTAATAACACACATTTTCAGAAAGTTTTGGGTCAGCCGGACAACCGGAATTGACGTCATTTTTGCCTTTGTCAAAGGCACCTTAGGAGTTTCATGCAGTATTGAGCACAATGCATGCTTATCAGTGCGAGTATTCTATTCATTCTATCTCGTATTCATTATCGATACTAATCTTTAGCTGGAATAAAATATTTCATTTACTGATAAATGCATTGCATTTTCATTACGTCATTGATAACGTCATAATTCAAAACTGTTGCTTTTTCTGCTGTTTCTCGAAATAAACTGCGTTTGAATAAAAAAATATTCATTTTCATCAGCTGTTGAATGATATAATGAAAATACGAGATTACAGTATTCTAAAATTTTGTGGATTATACTATACCTCAGTTGAAAAAATTTCAAATAATAATCAACACAATATATTAAAGATGACGTCATCATGCATGTGACATCATCATGCATATGAGGTCATCATCTGCGGTGACTTTATCAGAGATGTCTTTGAAATAACAAAAGTCCAAACTAAAAATAATATTTTGCACTATTTAGACAAATTTGCATGCTGTTGTAAGGATTTACCGGTTTTGATGACGTCATCATCGTTTTTGTGACGTCGCAACCTTAAAATATTTATTTTTAAAAATTTAACAAACAATAGCTTCCACAAGCAAAAAATCTTACTTCTATCACTTACCAAACAGTTTTTACGTAGATAGGAGTGCAAATTTGCCTCACTTACCAAACAGGTGTAAAAATAGCCCGGTAGATATAGAGTTAAAACAAATGAAAAAAATTCTATACCGGTACTAACTTGTTAATAAAGAACACTATATGTTCAGCTTTTTCCATTGCTGACACTGAAACTACTATCAAAATATCCTGGTCTGCCTGGTTTGGTTGTTTCTTGCATTCTTGCCGGTAGTTTAAGGTACGAAAAATGTTTAATACTTGGTTTAAGCCGTATCTTGCTTCATTATCGTGTACGTGTTCATAGCCAGATGTTACTAGGGCACTCTATTTCTGGCTTAGCCAATAAAAATGAAAAGAACTGTTTAGAGAAAGTTTTGGCAAAGCTACTAAATTTTTCTAACGTAAAGAACAACGGGGAAAAAAAGAAATAGCAAACTATTATCATAAACGATTAATCTTCTATTTACTTTTTATCAGCCAGAGTGTAGATTAGAAGTTCGATTTGATTCTGAAAAGTAAACTCTTTGTAAAGCAATAAACTGCTTCTGCTATATTAACATTCTGTAAGCTACATAAGTGAATTTAAAAAAAAGCACCGACTACAGCATTGCAAGTTCAAGTTTTATTCGTCCACAATAACTATTTTTCAATTTAGCACTGTTTCATCTGGAATCAATTCAATGTCCCTTGTGACCATTGTGGATTTCATAAAACCATTCACAAATTTAAAAGAAAATACGTACACTTGGATGTCCAAAGGTTAGAACAAATATTCTCACAAGCAATATTGGCTGAATATTTTAGTGACACGTATTAGATTGTACAGTAGTCTTAGGGTTCTATGCATCAACAAGGCTTAACGTTGATCGGCGGATTAACAACACTTGGGGAAAGTTTGGCCAAATGCTGGGGAAATATTAAAATGATGATATATTTTAAGGATAACTTCTCTGATTTTACGAATTCAGTTTATTTTAATGTAATAAGTTCAGCAATGAAGATGAAACGATACTGATGATCCGCTGATCAAAGTTAATCTAAGTAAGTTTGTGCTTACGATCCTTAGAATTTGCGGAAGTCACAAACCAAAATAAGCTTACTTAAAACAATCACATTTTTCTAATGCTATAATGGTAGACTATAAAGCATAAAAATTACAGTACAGATTTTCGTTTTAGGTGCTGATTAGTTTAGTACTCTTTTAATTTATTATCAGAGCAAAAGTTTGGAAATTTCTCTCATTTCTTATTTACAGAGCTTGTTAATTGTGAAAAACCAATAATCTATGAGGTATATGATTTGTTTTTGTTATTGTATCCATTACAAAGCTAGACGTACTTATTTCTAATTTAAGAAATTTGGATTCATTTGAAATACTGGTCATGCAAATGATTGCATTTTTTCTAATATCATCGTTTTCCAAGACGTCAAGCGGATAAAACTGTTAACTATACGTTTCAAACTTCATCTATTGAGTAAAAAATGTGTTTATAGTTAGAGTAATTTATAAAGCACTCTTACAGGTCTGGTGGCGGCTTACGGTGCTTTGGCAATTGGCATGGCCTACCTTATGTCTCAACTAGGAGGATCAATTTTGCAATTATCACTCAGCTTGGGTGGAATATTAGGAGGACCAACCTTAGCCCTTTACACGATGGGAAGCTTTTTTCCTTTTGCAAATTCCTATGTAAGCTTTTAAAGATTATTGTAGAGCTATTGGATAAGTTTGTTGTCATTTTTTTTGCTGGAAAACAGTTTTAAAAATGGAATTAGATTAAGCAAATCAGGTGCTTGAAAATGAAAAAAGTTGCAGTTTTTAATTTTCAGCCGAAAAGTTTTAGTGCGAGGATATTTTGTTTGAAACCTCTCAATAATATTTTTTACTACTTACAGTAAAAATTAGTAAAGAAAAACCAAAATGGATGGTCTTACCAGTAGTGTGGCATTGAGATTGTTTATTTTTGAGAAGGTTTTTTTTGCCACCTATTCATCATTATTCAATATAACCGATTTTGGTTCGTAATGTTAATGAATATCCAGGGATTTAAATTATGCACTCTACCATATTCAATCGCGAATAATATACATTAAAAAAATACCAAGACGTATCGAAGAAGTTACAAAGATTTATTTTTTTACTATCTTTGAATGCCAGCCAAAACCTTGATCTCGTTTTTGCTTTGTTTGATGAGAATTATGTGGTAGTTGTGATGAGTATACAGGCTAATTACAAGTACAAACAGTTGGTGTTGTACATTTGTGGTACCCTTTTTTATTTAATTCCGTTTCAGATATGTTTGAAAGAGCTAGGTCTTTGTCGGGAACGAAATTCCCCGTGAAAATTCCAATTTGTTGAACCAGCTAGTTGTTCTTTTAACTTGAATGTCTGAACACGAGTATATTATTCAAGTCGTGTGCGGCCAAAGCTACTTTTAAACACTAATCAAAATAATACTGCATTGTATTTTCTGTAAAGGGAGCTTTATTTGGGCTTGTTGCTGGTCTTGCTTCAACCACTTGGGTCTACATAGGAAACAGAATGTACCCAATTGGAACAGATTTAACACGAAAACTGCCAGTTTCAACAGCGCTCTGTGAAGCGGTATCAGTAAGTTCAGAAGCTGCTTGTATTTCTTTAATTCTTCAGCATACAGACACTCCATCAACGTACGACTTAAAATGACTAACTCGTCGATTACAATAAACACATTCTTGCTGTTTTAGTTTTGTTTATTTGTTGCGATATTGAGCAAATTAGGTTATTTACGAGACGGTGTATAAATTCATTAAGATGTAATGTGTACAATAGACCGACGTGCGGCCTTAAATAGATTGAGGTAACTGCTAGACATATTTCATTTCGGATCTTGATTTGTGTGGACGGTAGTTTTTAGGTTTAGTTAGAAGCTGTTTTCAAACTTTACTTAAGTTCTTAAAAGTCTGTGTTTGATAGCAGGGTTTCAAAAAATGCTCTACTAAAAAGAGCGAATATTACAGCGGAATACCACAGTTCTAAAACATTGAAAATAAAATTTAATAAAACCCAACGGTCTGTTTCATTCATAAATAGGATTACCATGTATATCTTACCCCGGATGACACCTGATGACCCCATTTATAAGACATATCCCTGATGATCCGATTTATAACTGAAACAGACTGTTGAGTTTTATTAGATTTCAGTTTTTTATGTTTTAGAAAAGTGGTAATATGCTGCGATAATTTCTTGAAAAATACTGGTTAATAACATTTAAGTCTATTACGTCTTGCTAAAGATCGATTCTACTTCAGAATGGCAATTCTACCCCATTCGCTGGATCAACTACACTGCTACCAACTCAAACCTCAGCTGATCAGCCTCCAATTGCAGATTTCTATCACATCTCATATACATATTACAGCCTTCTAGGAGTTCTAGTTGCTGTTGGCATTGGACTGATTGTTAGCTTGATAACGGGTAAGTACTTAAGGATCGATATTTAATAGATTGAATGAAGCAACACCTTTCGGCACAGAAAAGTTCGCTTTATTTTAAAAACTATCCTAAAATCGAAAAAAAGCCTATTTTTAAACGAAAAAATTCTCACTTGAAACTGAAGACGCGTTAAAGTTTTTCCTATATTGCATTTAAATGTAGACTTTTTACAATATATTTTGGCTTTTGGTTTTTGTTACCGGTTGCTGTTTCTGATTTCCTCCAGGAGAAAATAAATACTTTAAAAAGTTCAACTATGAGAAATTATAATTGTTAAAAAATGTATAGTACAATGTGTTTTGAAATTAATCACCCCCCCCCCTCTCTACAGCATAAACTAAAATGCGAAAATTATGCAGATTTAGAACAAACATTTATTCAAGTTTTTTACTAAATCAATGATAATTTGTGGGGTCTTCACCTACCTGCTTCATAGCCTACATTCTTGAGGGGTATAAACCGTATAATCTTGACAAATCGCAAACATGGCGCAGAAATAAATTCATTTTCCTGAAAATTTTCGCTACAAATCGTCGATTTTCTTAAATCTTTAAATATGTTGGTGTTTTGACACTAAAATAAAAAAAAATTTTTAATGAAAACTCAAAATAGTTCAGTAAAAACTTACGTTAATAAACTTCAAACTAGATTACTAAGGAAAACCTAACTAATTTTTATGTAGCTGTGGAAGGGGGCCCTAATTTCGAAACACCCTGCATCATATGGTGCATTTTTTGGATTTTGAATAA
Organism: Trididemnum nubilum; assembly: GCA_963965965.1. Taxonomy (NCBI): domain Eukaryota; kingdom Metazoa; phylum Chordata; class Ascidiacea; order Aplousobranchia; family Didemnidae; genus Trididemnum; species Trididemnum nubilum. The sequence continues at coordinate 18,137,862 of OZ014489.1, read as the reverse complement.
AAAGAAAGTTACCTACAAGAATAATTATTCATATATTGTCTGCCGAATCTTTGCAATAATTTTGCGACATATCTCCATGGCCTACAGAGAGTACATCGTACCCGGTTCCGGAAGATTGTCTAAGTTCACGCACTCAATTTGCAGTAGCGATACTCTAAGAGTCTTTGCACGGAATTATTGTTGTAGTATAGTACAGTGTTCTTCAACCTTCTTCGTTGTGGTGCACCCTAAAAAATTTTATGACAAGCTCATGCACCTTGTGATTGAAATTTGAAATGAGGCAAAAAGTCACATTCAAATTAGCATGCAAAAAAACAATTGCCCGACAGTCTGCACTAAGAATACTACAAGACAGAACCCACAAAAGATGTTTTAAAAAATTATTTCTAATGTCTTTTTTGCTGTTGCACATTAGTTATCAACCAACATTCCAAACCGAGGAATGACATCCTTTTCAATTGCTCCCCTTATCAATTGATCGATATGAGCGATTAAATTTCTTTAGCAAGATTTGATCTCACACTAACAAGAAAAAACCACTTTCGCATAAATACGTAGTGGGCATTTGAATGAGAACATAAATTGCCTTTTTCCTATACTTCTGTATTCTTGTACGTTAGGTGCACCCCAAAATTAGTTGGTGCATCCAAAATTCAGCAAATGGTGCCTCTTTAAATAATGCTTTTATGCCGAAATCTGATTGAAGATTAATTAAATCTTCGGTTTCAGTAGTAATACGAGTAGTCGTATTGTGATAAGTGAAAGGGCGTAACGTCCTTTCGGTTTCAGTAGTCGTATTGTCATGTAAGAATTAGCGGGGCGTAATGGCGTAACACCTTTCGGTTTCAGTAGTCGTATTTTGATAAGTGAAAGGGCGTAATGTCCAAGAATTAGCGTCAAGTATTTCAGTACTTCATTAATGCAACTCGGTTCTACCACAAAGATAATTTCTTCAAACAGTTCTGCCACTGAGGTATGTGAAACGTAGATTCCAGTTTTACACACATACACACAACTGCACCAGACACACGTCACAATACGACAAATATGAATTGCTTAAAAGAGATTATGCTTGAGATCACACGAAACCATTTCGAGGGACGCAATAGAAGGCTTAGCGGGCCGCATGCGGCCCGCGTATGTTGTGCAGGCCTGGTCTACTACAATTCTGTGGTTTAATTTAATAGGCTGCTGTTATCGTAAACCTTCAGATGCTTCAAACTAGTCTACTGGCGATTGTGGTCTAATTTTGCATCGTAATAAGTACCATGACCTACTCAAAAAATACTGTCGCACATGACTCCCAACAGCAAGAAAATTAGAAGAGTAACTTTTGCGTTTTGCGTGTTAAAAAAGCATTCAATTCAAGTTCTTCATTCTTGACCAAAATGTTGGGATAAGCCCAAAATGCATTCTCACCAAATTTCGCACCAAGTTTCTACGCCTTCTCGTTTTCAAGATTTCGCAGTTCAAAATCAGCCATTTTTTATTTACTTTAGTGTTGCCATTTTATCAGTATTGTGGCAGAAGATTAACTTTGGTAAAGCTGGATTACATTTATTGAAAAGCAGCTAATTTTACAGTTCTGAACCTGTACTTTGTATTACAATAACTCTGCCGCGAAATATTTATGGATAATCAAGAAAATGCAGCGGTTTTTGAAATTTTGTTTCTAATTGGCAACCCTGGCAAAATTTCTAAGGAGAAAAACCTTTCTAAAAGGAAATCTTGTCTGTTACATTTCAGAACGGAAGGTTGTAGCAAGCTCAAATTTGGTGAAGTTCGTCTTTAGATCTGTCAAAATTTTTTGAAAAAAAATCGAGCAAAAAAATGTCCGACCTGAATGCTCTTTTAAGTAAACAAAGCGGCGCACAAAAGCTGTCCGTCTCATTTTCTCGTTGTTAGGTGACATATGTGGCCATCTTCTTTTAGTAGGCCATGCAAGTACAAGAATCAAAAATACGCAACCACCCAAAACAAATAGTAGGAAAGAGTCTGATACTTAATAATTGCCCTACTGTTACAAAATGTGCTTATCTAGTTTCAAACTTATGGTTACTGTCGCTTTGTCTAATCATGGTTCATTTTTATTTACAATTTTGTTAAAAGGTTCTGCGCATATAGTCGGTAAGCTTATGATGCACCCTTGCGTACCCTTTCGTAGTGGTGCACCCATACCATTTTTTGGTCACCGTGCACACTGGTTGAAGAGCACTGAGTTAGAGCAACAAATTTTAGTCGTTCAGACGAAGTCCGTAGACCAAAACAATTGTATTGATGAAATTTCTACTTTCCTTTCAAAGTTGAAAGCGGCTTTGCAAGAAGTTACCCTACTTAGTGATAGAATCCAAACCCTTGAAAGTGCTTTACAAGCCCGAGAAAACGATCAAATTCGGCAAGAGGCAAATGACAAGAAATTGAATCTTCTGATTCATGGCCTAAGCGAGTCCGGGGGTGCTTGGGAAAGCAGAGACGAAACACATGAAATTTTGTCCAACTTTTTGAAAGATGGTTTGAAAATTGACCCGCAAACCATAAATTTCATTGATTACCATCGTTTACCTCAAAGACCCATTTTCAACGGCAATGGAAAAAAAGCTCGTCCAATAATAATCAAAGCCGCAAGTGTTTTTGATAAGTGTACATTTCTAAAGTCGGCCAAAAACCTAAAGCAATTTAAATTCAGTCAAGCAGGTGCAAGTGAGAGTGTCTGTTCCCCGTATACCGATGTTACATCACCGAACACCTTCCTAAAATATTGTATCTCCATAAGAAGAAATTACATTCAATTTTCAAGGAAGCCAGAACCAAAGGCCAAAATACCAGTTTGACAATCAAAAATGGTCTTTACTGCCTCTATGTAGACGGCAAAAGATACACTGCTCATTAGTGCATGTTACCGGTTGATCTGTAATTTTTGCGTTTCTTTCGCGATTGCTTTATTTATTCTAATGAGAATGCGGAGATTGATCAAGAATGCCTTCGCCAATTTTCGACCCCTTAGAAGGCATTTCGGTTCCGGGATTGAGAATTTTATGTTCAACGTGGGAATTTTGTAAAACTTTGTATCGCTTAAGCACTATATTCAGTACTTCATTTGGTTCACAACTTACTAAATTTATCACTTGTGGCGTTACTAGGAGCTAGAAAGGTTTGATCTTGTCCGAGGTGTGATACAGATAGACAAGTAATAGGTTTTACTAAAGCTATTCAGTAAAGCAATCTTTGCAACTCACTTGCAAACTCTTTGATCGAAATCTATGAGTGTAGGCTTAATTACTAAACTACGATGCGTTTTGAGATTTAATTTGTCATGACATTTTTACCGAGAACAACGTCTACTTATATATGCCGGGGTTATATCCTAGAGAAGTGAGTAGCAGGTGGTTACATGGTTGGCGAGGGCATTCGTACCGATTTGGAAAATAATTTTGCTTCAACTGCGTTATTATGTATAGCTTATGACTGCCTTAATTCTCTTTTGAACCAATATTGTTGTGACTAGAGACTAGCGTTGCTGTCGACTGTCTTATGGCGCATTTCGATTCGGTACAAGAATCCCATCGGGACTTCCTTTTACCAGATCATGCAGCCACAACTAACCTTGTCTTGAAAATGATGCAATCAGTGATGAATTGTGTGATGTTGCTTTTGATAATCTGATCGAACGAATTGGTACCTGCGATTATATTGATTATGTTGATTTTTCTCAATTACCCAATTCTTGTGATAATTTGTCCGTTCTTCACGTTAATATTCGATTCTTTCACGCAAATTTTGATAAATTAGAAAACTTCCTTACATCTATTCCTTTTTCAGCCCGATGTAATTGGACTCTCTGAAACTCGCATTAAAAGCTAACCACACATAAACATTGACTTACCGGGCTACCGCTTTGTTCACGTTGACTCACGTAGTAATGCAGGTGGAGTAGCAGCTTGCTTTTCCAATAAGTTAAAATTTGAAATATGTAAACATAAACATCAACTTTTCAAATCCGAAACTCTATGGTTTAACGTCCATGAAAGTAAACGAATTTAGACAATTGGCATTGATTATCGTCAACCATGCAATACCGAAATACCAAACTTTTTAGACGATCTTGAAATTTGTATCAGTAACCTAACCACTAACAACTCTCTTTTCTACATAATGGGTGATCTCAATATTAATATTTCTGCATAAAATCGTTCAAAAAATGAAACGAATTTTATCAGTCTTTTACTTAGCTACGGCTCTTTTCCTTTAATTACCCTTCCAACCAGAACCACTCCAACCTCAGCCACCATAATTGAACACATTTTAACAAACGACATTAAACACAATGCTAAAGCAATGGTACTGCAAACTGTCATCACAGGTCACTATCCAATTATGTGCTATATCAATGAGTTTCGTTTTCCTAACCTTCAAAAACAAAAGAAACAGCAAACATTCTTTCGTGAAAAATTCAAATTCGACCAAAACGAGTTTAGCAATGACTTAAAATCCACTTTAAACAACTTCATAGTTAACTCTTTAGCCTTAAGCCCCGACAATTTTAATGAAACCTTTAATCAGTTCTCCAATATTGCACTATCCTCCATCAACCAGCATGCACCATTCAAACCTCTATCTCGTAAATAAAAACGTTTAAAAAGCAAATCGTGGATAACTAGAGGAATTCACATTTCTATTCTATACAACTTTTTTAACATACTCCCTCTTTAAATCGAATTTTTTGTATGGTGAAGACTCAGAAAAATCCTTCTATCGAAAATATCCCAACAAATTGACTAAAATCATTGCAATGTAAAAAATTTTTACTTTACCAATCAGCTAGACTTGAACAAAAATAACCCTCCAAAAACCTGGAACATACTTCAATCTGTTTTACCTGGGAAAAAAAAAGAAAGTCAAGATCTAACTGACGCCTTTGGAGAAAATAATGATCCAAAAGAAATCGCCTATAATTTTCAACAATTTTTTATGCTCCATTGGAGAAGAGCTTGCCAATAAAATCTCCAGCCAAAATGATCAGCTTTTTCAAAAAAATTCTTGAATAAACGCATCGCCTTATCTATTTTTTTAGAGCCACCAACGTCTACTGAAATAATTGCTGCTATTCGGTCGCTTAGCGGGAACAAAGCCGTAGGCCATGACCAATCCGTATTTCCTGCGTATTGTTGCTGATGTAATTGCACCATACCTGCAATACTTCTTTGAGTTTTCGTTCATTGAAGGTATTTTTCCGGAAAGTTGTACAATTGCAAAAGTGATACTCCTTTACAAAAAAGGTGATAAAACTAATCCCACAAACTACCGCCCTATTTCAATTCTTTCTTGTTTTTCCAAAATTCTTGAACGCCTAATACATTCCAGATTTACTAAGTTTTTTTCTAAGCATAAAGTTATTTATGAAGCTCAAAATGGGTTTCAAAAATATATTTCTACAGTTTATGCAGTTCTCGATATAGTCTCCTGCACCTTTAGAAATATAAATGAAAATCATTTCACCGGATTAACCCTACTCGACCTCCAAAAAGCATTTGACCCTGTTAGATATGATACTTTACTGGCCAAGTTAGAACATTATGGCATACGTGGACCAGCCCAATCTTTAATCCAATGTTTTTTGAGTCGTCAACAATTCGCTTGTATTAATGGCACTATCTCGACGATAAAAGCAATACCGTACGGCGTCGCACAAGAGCCGACATTAGGCCCTTTATTATTTCTGTTATACATAAATGACCTTCCCAACGCTATCACAGGTACACCAAGATTGTTAGCCGACGATACCTGCCTTATATGTGATGACATCAACCCTGAAATCTTACGAGAGAAAATGTCATTGGACCTTGCGTCAGTCCACAACTGTTGTATTGCAATAAATTAAGTCTTAATCCTGCTAAATCATCCTTTTTGATTATTCCACCTAAATTAAATATGCAGCAACCTTTTATAACTCTGAATTTGAATAATATTCCCCTATCTTCCTGTAACAGTGTTAAATACTTAGGTATTTATATCAATAAACGATTAAACTTTAAGTCTCACTTTGAATACATCGAACAAAAAATATCCCGCGCAGTCGGCATTCTTACTAAACTCGAATCGTTTTTATCTAAACCTGCTCGTCTAAAATCATATTACGCCTTGGTACACTCTCATTTACTATATGTTGTAGCCATTTGGGGTTCTACATTTCCCTCATATTAGAACAAACTGGTTTCACTGCAAAACAAAGGAGTCAAACTTGTTGCTGGTGGCAAATTTCGAGATCACGTGACTCCTTTCTATTCTCAATTAAATGTTCTTAAACTATCGGACTTGGTTAAACATAAAACCACCAAAATTATTCACCGCCACCTTCACTCCCATCTTTCTCCACTACTACCGCTCCTTTTCATACAGTCTTGTCAAATATCCACACGAATCACTAGAGCAGTCAACTCCTCGCGCGGCCTTTAACTTCATTTCCCTAGATATTCTACGAATCGATTGCAAAGAAGTGTAATGTACAAGGGAGTCAAAATCTGGAATAATATTCCTTTAGCTATTAAGTCTTTACCCAAAAAACGATTTAGTTTGCTATTCAAAAAACTTCTAATCAGTTGTTATTAATTATTAGGTCGGCTTCACAATGCTCCATATACCTCAGTCGTTATTGATTGCTCATCATTATAAATGCCCCAATAACATCATTTGTACAATAGGTGGCTGCTTGACTCAAAGGCCGTGAGGTAGATTCGCAGCCTCCTTACTAGTGCTCAGATAATTCACTTTACAGTATACTGCGACTTTTACACGTCTCTGTAGTACTTATATTTCGGCTTCCTTACAAGTGCGCTACAACAATTTGACTTTGTAATGTTTTTTTTTTGTTTTTTTTCTATTCTGAGTTACTAAGCTAAATGAATTATTTTGAATTGAATTGAATATTATCATTTTGAAGCATTGTTAAGTATGTTTGTTTTTTGTTTTGCTGGCTGTTATGAAACGATCGCGTGGCCCAGAGGAGCTCTAAGGCCTTCACCGGTTTGGTCTGCTTGCAAAAATAACCAGAAAACTTTTCAACTAAAATATGATATTGTATTTAACAGAAATAAAAACAGACTTCCACACGGCATTAAAATTAACTGAAGTTTTGGTACGTTGAATTAAATTAGAAAACTAAAATTGCCATGTGTTGACAGTACGCTTGAAAATTAGGAATGAAATTAAAAACCAGGTGTCGGGTCAGTCGTTTCTTTCTTTTCAGATTGCCATCAGCAGAAAACTAAAATTCGCAGTAACGTAAACAACGAATGATCAAATTATATGCAAATAAGGTGTAATTTTGCGACGCAGCAAGCTGAAATTTCCTGCTGCTCGCAACAACGCATGAAGGTGAAAATACGAGTCTTGGTGAAAAAATAACCCTGTAACAAAACACAACACAAAGATATAGGTTCGATTCCAGGTAACTCCAAGTAAAAAAGGACTGTGCTGAAACATCGCGGCCCCTTGGAACCGACAATAATCATGAGGTTACAATAAACAATTAGTAAAAGCACTGTCTATAACATAACGGTGTCTGTCAAATCAGGTGACAAAAAATCTAAGACAAAAATATATGTATATATAGAAAGTGCAACACACAGTTCTGTAAATTAATTAACGATTAAATGCTAACGACAATCAAAGGTTCCTGACCCAACATAGATAAAAGATTTGGCGAATTCTTATAACAGCGACCAGTATCAGTATATTTAGCACAGGATCCAGCGGAGGATAGGCAGAAATACAAAAGCACGAGATTACAAAACAGGATTATGGTAAACATATTTACGCATACATTACACCTTTTTAATATTCGAGCAAACGAAAAACTACAACACAAACAAAGTCAAACAGGAGCTATCTTTGATATATCCCGCAAGATATATTCAATCGAACAAGAGTTTGCTGCTGCTGTGCTCTTGCCAATTACTGCCACCGTTACACGGCGAACAATTTCGGACCCTTTGCGGATCTGAGGGTGTAAACAATGTATTCGGCCCAGCCGGTAAGCCCCTTTATGACGGAGGTCCTCACTATCGCCCACCTGAACAAGTTGCCCAGGGACAAGATTAGTTTTTAAAGTTCTCTATTTATTACGACCTTGAAGGGAAGGAATGTATGATCTCATCCAGCTAAGCCAAAAACGATGAGCCAGAGAAGAGTTGTACAAAAAATCTTTTCGAAGGTCTCCTTTGTCATGGTACTCGCAAAGGGGAGTGTTGGGCGACAAATGTTGGCCCAAAAAGGACGACGGTGTAATAGGGGACAAGTCATTAGGATGGTCGCTCACTGTGGTGAGAGGTCTATCGTTAACAATGCGCACAGCGTCCGCAACAAACGTTTGTAATTCGATTAAAGAAGGTAAGCGGCGAGTATTTCCAATGGTTTTGTTAAGTGCGCCTTTAAACAACTTGACCATTATCTCCCAACTTCCACCTTGGCTCGGGGCGTAAGGTGGAATGCGAACCCAATTAATGTTACATTTACGTAACGAATTATGAAATTCTGTAGATTTAAGCAAGTCCGGTAAACGATCGGCCGCAGCGCAAAAGGTGGAGCCATTATCCGAGTATATGGTATCCACTGCTCCGCGCAAGTTTGTAAAACGCGAAAAAGCAAGGAGGAAGCTATTCAAATCGAGACTAGTGACTACCTCCACATGCAGGCAGCGGGTGCATAAGCATGTAAAGAGTAGGCCCCAAGCCTTGCAAGAGCTACGTCCAACTCGAAAGTGAAAAGGTCCTAGATAATCCAAGCCGCAAAACTTAAACGGTTTATTGCACAAGGCAACTCGACACTCTGGAAGATCCGCCATGAGCTGTCGAATCGGCTTGGCTTTACGTAAGCAGCAAGGTCCGCAATCAGCGATAAAATGTTTCACATTTACTATGCCATGAATTATCCAGTAACGCTGGCGCGTCTTCATTAACGTGTAAGAAGGGCCAGCATGTCCGCAATTTACATGTTCAAAAAGAATTATTAAACGTGTCAAAGGGTGCCTTCCCGGTAAAATGAGAGGGTGTTTGGTGTCGGTAGGGAGCTCTGCATTCTCTAGCCGACCATCGACACGTAATAGCATATCATTTCCGACGCAGGGGCGCAGGTTTCTCAAAGTTTTCAATTCATTTACTTGCCTTTTTTCGTCGGGACTGTTTACGTTATTTACTCTCCGTTTCAGGAAAGTTTCAAAATCGTCCGGCGAACCTTTGCTTAAGACGTCAATGGCGGCCCCGAAGTTCTGTGACTGAACGTATTTTACCGCTTTAATGAGGGCGCGATCCAAAAAATCAGCATTAAGGTCCGGTTTTTTAAACGTTGTTCCTCAAAATTTGGCAGTGACATATTCTGCAAAGGCTACGAGATAAGCCAAGCGCTTTTTTAAGGTGTACAGGTCACTAGCAGTAATAATGATTTGATCTAGGCCATTTTCGCTTTCATCACGTGATTTCTTTTCGAGTAGGGCCATGCAAACAACAGGCACACACTTCGACCCAGCAACACTCACCGGCTCGTGCCGAAGGAAGACAGGCCCTCCCAACCACAAATTAATACACTCAGGGTTCTTACCAATAACATCGCGGGTACCGACGTCAGCAGGATTCTGTGACGTTTCAACGTACTTCCAAACATTACCAGGAGCAACTTGAAGTATTCTCTCTACTCGACGCTTAACAAAGCGAGAGAGGTTCAAGTCCGGGTTTGTCAGCCACCCAAGAACAACTTGGGAGTCTGTCCAACAATGCAAACTACAATTCAGATCTTTTAAAGAGTTTTTAGCCTGTAACAACAACTCGCTACACAATTTGGCGGCCTCAAGTTCTTTACGTGAAATGATCCAGTTAGTCTGATGCGATAAAACTAATTTAGATTTACCAAGAATAAATTTTACCTCCGGTTTACAATCAGTCAAACTACGCAAATAGACGACACAACAAAGAGCCGAATTCGACGCATCACAGAAACCATGTAGTTGATATTTGACTTCAGCATCATCACACGAATATTCAGGCAAAATATTACGAGAGATGAAGAACTTTCGAAGCAAAGTTGAACTCTCTAACCACCTTTTCCAACTATGCTGAATGTCGACAGGAACCAAATCATCCCAGCCAGCGCTCACAGCGGTAGCTTTTTGCAAAATTAACTTACCCCCGAGAATGTAAGGTCCAATCATGCCTAAGGGATCAAATTGACTAGCCAGCTGGCTGGTCATCTCGCGCCTCGTAGTAGCATGAGAAAACTCTTTAACATTAATCCGAAAATTATCATTTTGCGGGTCCCACGTTAATCCGAGGGTTTTCGAATTAGGAAGGGGATCTGAACAAAGGTCAACTTCTTTAAAACAGGTAGCAAGATCAGAAGGAGAAACAAGGTTCAAAATTTCCTTGGCATGACAATTCGCTACCCACTTACTCAACTTAAAACCCCGGCTATTAAATAGGGCAATTCCTTCCTCAGCAACAACTTGGAGATCCTTAAGCGAGCAAGCAGCCAACAACAAGTCATCCATATAACGATTATTAGTCACAGCATTTAAAGTCAATTGACAAGCATAGGTAGGATTTTCGTCAGCTAAACGCTTCATAGCTAAAAGAGCTATAAAGGGACTAGAATTTACCCCCCAAACATGGCGGGTAAAGCGATAAATTTGAGTATCAGTATTATAAAGATCATTATCTTTAAACCACACCAAGCGAAATAAATCCCGCTGATCGGTGGGAATTTTAATCTGGAAAAAGCATCTACTCAAGTCTGTAACACAAGCATATTTACCCATGCGAAACCGAGTCAATACTTCCACTAATCCATTCAACAAGTTTTCACCAGCCAACACCAATTGGTTCAAACACACACCATTAAAAGTAGCTGCACCGTCATAAACCACACGGGGTTTAACCGATTTGGTCACGAAAAAAGGTAAGTGCCAAGTAGGTTTTTTGTTAACTGAACACTCAACGGGTTCGATCCATTTTTGAGATATCAATTCATGAAATGTATTAGTGAGAGTTTGCCTCATTTGAGGATTACGCAAGGCGGTCTTACGCAATGACATCGTGCGATTTAGTGCAATATCATAGTTGTCGGGCAAGATTTCAAGTTTTTTTGATTTGAGAGGGACGGGGATTTCGTACCTGCCCTCATCTACCACTTTGATATTGGGTACAGTCAGTTCATGAGCAAGTTCTTCATTTCTTGATGGTTGAACCATCTCGTCCTGAAGTTCCAGTTCAGACAAAGCCTTTTTTAGGGCAGCGTTTTCCTCTTTCAACTCAGTGCAGTCACAAGGGGCTGCGTTTACAGGGGCTTTAGATTGAATGTTAACCCTTAAAGTAGATAATGAATTTGAAGAGCTCGTATTAGCATTTATTTTCCCTCCACTTGCAATCGGCCCCAGACGCGTAAGCACATAATTCGGCTCCTCCGGATCAGCGCCCTCGCGCTCCTCAAGGACGGCCAACAACGACTTGTCAGCCTGACCAATCAGAACGTCGACGTGCACCCTGCCCGGAGCGACAGGAATATGAACTCCTTGAAAATGTTTCAGCGTCGTGGTGTCCACCGCATGCGGAAGAGTATTGACATCATCAGAAAATTTGGGGTCCACAAGGGCATCCCTAACCATGAATTCTTCGCCACTGTGAAGAGATTCCAATTTAAAGTTAGTGCGGCCCCCGCTCGCGACGGGGAGATCTGCAAGAGTCCGAAGACTTACCGCAGGGTCAGGCGTTACTTTTAGACCAAGCTCAGATTTTAAATCGTCCGAAATAAGTGTCGCTTGAGATGCCGTGTCATGTTGAGCATACGCGAGGGTTGATTTTCCCGTCAAGGGATTTGCAATTTTTACGGCACTAGTGCGAAGCAAGATTATGCTATTTTCATGAGCGCTAATTTTGTGCACATTTAAGCTCTGTTTGTCATTCTTTTCATTTTCAACGGGAGTAGAATAGGGACCGGTCTTTACACTTTCTCCGGCCTTCGATCCTTCCACGTAGTAGTCGTGTAGCGCGCCTGAATGTTTATTTTGACAATTAGGACTGCATTTGCGACACTTAGAGGGGTGAGGACAGTCGCGAACAAAGTGTTCCAATGACAAACAATTTAAGCAACGTTTGGCGTCTATCACAGTTTGCCTTTTAAGTTTATCAGAGTAGGATTTGAAAACTTCGCAATCCGCCAGAAAATGTTTTAATTCAGGTCGCATGCACACAAAGCATGTCGGTGCAGGTTTATCTTTAGCACGTTTATAGTCAGAGTTCTTAACATTAGCCGCGTTGTTTTCATGCTTAGCAGGACGAACAGAATTAGGAGATGTTGACGAACTATCACTTTTAGTACGCTTTTCCGGTCCGACGGTCGTTTGACGAACTCTATAGGTCTTAGAACCAGAAGACTGTGCTTGTTCTCTATCGTCAGATTTAAAAAATGCCTGCGCGTATTCAGATATCATCATGTCAATTTCATGCGCTACAAAGTCTCGCAGAGAATCGAAGCCAGGACGACTCATATTTAACCCTTTTTTATCGAGATAATCAAGGTAGCGCCGCTTTAACAAATTAGGCAAACGACTTGCGGTGTCAATAAGTAATTGTCCGGAAAGTTTATCTACCTCGTCATGAGCAAACGCATAGACCTCAAGCGTATTGAGATCCTCATTGTACATTTTCATTGAGCTTGCATTAAAAGCCACTTTAGAGCCATTACGTATAGCAATTATTTTTGGTTCTGAGGTCAAGCCCCCCGAAACGCCATATCTTTGCCTCAGGCGTCCGAGCGCTTTTTCGATACGTTGGGAGGTAGTTGTACTTTTCATGGGGGCACAGAAAAGGTTTACCATCTCGCGCGGTTGACCAACGCAGGACGCCCTCAGAACTTCGAGCCTCCGTTCATCATAAGGGCTCTCGTTCATGAGCCGGCGAATCTGGTTTTCATAGAAGATAAACGCGATATTCTGGCCATCATAACCGATTTGAGACGCAAGATTAATGTACTCATTGCGTCCTTGTCTGTGAAGGTATTCATGCAAAGCCGTTTCATTATTTGAAGGTGCGCTAGAACGTCGTTGATCAAAACGCATTTTAATTTCGTCATCAGGTGCTGAGTTAATTCCCGCTCTCGTGTCACGATCACGAGGACGAGCATCAGTACAGGAATCAAAATTCATATTGCAAGTGAAATGCGGTTTAGTTTCGACGCTTTCATTTTGCCACTTTAAAGAGGGATTCTCAAAATCTTTTAACATCTGTTCTTTGTAGGATGCGACTTTTGCAGTAACGAAAGGATTCTGCTGTACAGTGTCAGTTAAATTAATCGCTGGTTTTGCGATTTTGATTTTGGGCTCAAGTTTACCGCAGTTTTTTTGAACTTTAGAACTACTTTCGCCAGGCCAACGTGAACGCGTAAATGATTTTGATACGCTTCCGATTTTAGAGCCTCGCTCAGAGCAAGCAAGCATTTTTTCCTTGGCTTCAAGATTCGCAGTTTCTAAACGTAACTTTATCGAAGCTTCTTCGGCCTCCAGCTGGGCCTTGCGCGCTTTCGCCTCCGCTTCAAGCTGGGCCCTTCGCGCTTCCGCCTCCGCTTCAAGCTGGGCCTTTCGCGCTTCCGCCTCCGCTTCAAGCTGGGCCTTTCGCGCTTCCGCCTCAAATTGGGCCTTACGCGCATTAAGTTTATTAAGTTGTTCAAGACTTTGTAATTCAGCCTTTTTACGCTCTAATTCGATACGTTTAAGGACAGAAGAAGTATTGGAAGTCCCACTAGCATTCGTAGTGGTCTGAGAAATGCTATCCCTAGGATCAACGTCATCCTCATCGGAATCATTAAGCAACGATGGGTTCGAGGATTTGTGGCAAAAAGGCAACTCACTGCGTTTATAGATTTTAGCGCATTTATCGAAATAATCTGCCATATTTTCCGACAGTTGATGGAGCACGGTGGCATCATTTATATTTTTTAACCCATCGCAGAAATTATCGTACGCATCTTGAATCAGGGCAAATTGAAGCGCATCAGTAGCAAAATTGCCTCCTAATGTTCGATCTGGGGCTTTCACAAAATCTTTCATTTTAACCATAAGTTTACGTCGCATTGTAAGTAGTTTACGAGAAGGGTCTCCAGGGCCCACATCCACATAAGATTTTGACGCTCCCTTGGGCACACACAACTCGTTACTTGCAGTAGGTGGGTCAGGATAATTTTGCCCACTAAAAAATCTATTATCTAAGCATTCGGCAGACTCAGCAGCAGTAGACTCTGCATTCACTGCAGGATTACTGAATAAAGCGTTTGGAGCGTTAGTTAAGCCTTTTCCAAGTGATAGGGCAGTACCTACACATTCATTAGGCGAAGCTTGGTCACCACCAGCATGGTCGGTATTTTCCATAACCAAAGTAAACAGTAAGTCTCGATATTAACGGTACTATAAAAAGCACAAAAAGCAAAATACTGTAAAGCAGTACCTTAACGAGAGATACAGTTCGTCAGCCGACAAATTCCAGATTGCCACAGTCTAGGATGGAAACGGATAACGATGTTCCTTGATTGCAATAGACGAAACGTCGACGAGAAATTTGGAGGACAGAACCAAGAGAGCACAATTTGTACGACGAAGTAGGTTACAGTCTCCAACAGCAGGTGAAGTGCCTGGAATTGGCCACTTCCGAGGAAAGCGATGACGCACGTCCAGTCCAAAGGAAACAATCGTGAAGAGCCGTGCAGCAAACTAGAATCGTCCGACACACACAAGCAAAGGTGGCGTTTCTCCAATAGCAAATCAAAGACTTTACGCAAAATTCCCAGTTTCCAAGTTCTTGCCAGCTTCCAACAGGTATTACCATATGCAGTTATTTTTTTCTTTATGTTATGAAACGATCGCGTGGCCCAGAGGAGCTCTAAGGCCTTCACCGGTTTGGTCTGCTTGCAAAAATAACCAGAAAACTTTTCAACTAAAATATGATATTGTATTTAACAGAAATAAAAACAGACTTCCACACGGCATTAAAATTAACTGAAGTTTTGGTACGTTGAATTAAATTAGAAAACTAAAATTGCCATGTGTTGACAGTACGCTTGAAAATTAGGAATGAAATTAAAAACCAGGTGTCGGGTCAGTCGTTTCTTTCTTTTCAGATTGCCATCAGCAGAAAACTAAAATTCGCAGTAACGTAAACAACGAATGATCAAATTATATGTAAATAAGGTGTAATTTTGCGACGCAGCAAGCTGAAATTTCCTGCTGCTCGCAACAACGCATGAAGGTGAAAATACGAGTCTTGGTGAAAAAATAACCCTGTAACAAAACACAACACAAAGATATAGGTTCGATTCCAGGTAACTCCAAGTAAAAAAGGACTGTGCTGAAACACTGGCATTCGCTTGATTTTTATTGTTACTATAAGAATAACCTCAAAGAGGCTGTCAAATTGACCCACAAAACATCTGATCAAACTTCAAAAGAGTCGTGGCGTCAAAAACTTTTGATCATCATTTGACAAGTTAGCTCTTTTAAACGCAAGAACAAAAAGATCTTTTTTCAATCAAACTAAAGCATTCATTGTTTTTATTAATTTACACAGATTACCTAAATTATCCAAATGCACATAAAAAGAGTTTCCTTGAAACTTAAGCGTTTTTAGGCGTGTAAACGCTTGAATTCAAGCGGATTTTCAATTTTTTTGCATTGAAGACAAAAGGACTTAAATATGATGACGAGTGTTTAGGTGGCTGGAGTCAGCGGAAGCATGTGGATCCTGCTTTGCTCCACTTCTTTTTTTATCACTGGCTGTAAAAGTGGCTGCCTAAGAAATTTAGAGATTTTATGAGGTGTGGATTAGAGCCATTTGACGTAAATGAATCTGACATGAATGAAAAGGAAAAGGAAGCAAACAATTTTGTAACTTTGGTAAGAAATTATGTTATTTGAAATTGTTAGTCTGGACTCTGGGTCAATGTCTAATGAAGTTGGTAAACTTAAAATATGTCTGTAGCACAGCTGAAAGGGTAAAAAGCAAGGCGTGGTTTTCACGACAACCCTGATGGCATAATTTGCGTTCAATCCTACCCTAGTCACGTTTTTGTGTCATTAAATAAAAACCTTTACGATGACAATACTTGCTTCGTGGAATAAAGCAAGCCATCCTTTTCAACTTGCAACAATTTTAAAAAATCCTCAAGAGCATTGATTAGACCAATTAAATCTGCTAAGTAAATGCGGACTCTTTCAGTTGCAATAAAATGTTTTGCAATGAAGATAGAGCAGTGTGCAGATTGTCCAATAGTCAGCGCATAGCACTTCTCTGTGACAGGACGATAAATTTGCAACAACAGCAACAATGTTATGTCAAAATAGAGCCGTCCAAATCTTAGATACAATACATTTTCAACATTCTTTAACATTGGCCTGATGACGAAGCAAGTGAAACAACTATTTTGAATTTCCATAGAAGCTAAAATCTCCGCTGATTGCAAATTATGTAAAATCAGATCCTTGAGCTGTTTGACTTTAAAAATTTTTATTTTACGGGTAGTTGGTTTACAAATGACGAATCGACCCAAGCACCACGTATCAGTCCTGTCATTAATGTTTCATGTCAAAAGCAACTAAAACAAATTTTAGTTCTCAACTTTCAAAGTTGTAAAAATTGCAATAATTTTTGTTGCTTTTAGTAGCATATAAAATTGCAATTTATTGCAATCTGGTAATTAACAGTAGTAGTATATCATGCTGCAAATCTAACAATTTTTTTTTGGTTTCGTGATTAGACTAACTTCAAAAAGTCTTTACCAAAATCGAAGGAATTGGATTGTGAAAACCATTTGTTTTCAAGATCAGCTGAAATTGAAGATGATATCGAAAGCAAAAGTAGCGGCAACTCAGTTCTCAAAACTGATATGTAGCAGACATTGTTTGAAATGTCGGAGATTAAGAGCGAAAAAACATCTTTGAAGGATTTTATTTGCACTGTATATGTTTTTAGTATGTGCTGCTTGCTCTGATTGATCGACATAAAGTGTAAAAAAAAAGTCTCAGATTGGATGGTCAAATTAATCTAATGTTTTACAAGCTATTTTATTATTGCTTTTCCATAGCTTTTTTGAGGAAATAGGGTTCTGATTTGGTGACCTCGCTATGTTGAAGTTAAGACGGATTTTTGACAAATTTGTTCGTATAGTTAGCAGCTTTGAATTCATACAAAAGTTTTTCAAATAAAAATCATAAAATGTCTTATTCAAAGTACTGACGTCATTAAAAAATTTTATATGTCTTCCTTTTGGCACAAAAATTCCCCGACATTTGGATAAAATAGCTTTCACAAGCTTTACTAAAAATTTGGGGCAATTCCACTTATCAGATCGAATTAATTTTTAATGAATTTAACGCAAAATCAGATTGTTTTGCAGAAAACACTTTTTATATAAGGTTTATAACAAAAATCCAGAAGGGGGCATTTAGTCACAATGACGCGCGCGATCTTTGAAACAAATCTTTCATTACACTCGCTACAATTGGCCAAAGTGTGTAATGAGTTGGATGGAAGGGAGCCATTTCTGCATCATCGCACCTTTGGCCAACGAAGCCCGTTTTAAAATATCGCTGCTGTGGCGAGCCGTTGCAACTTTGTTTCGCAATTGATCGTAACGAGATTTGAACCTCAGACCTCCAGCTCTTGAGACGAACGCGTTACCGCTCTACCAACTGCATATCTTAAACATAAACATCATAATTGAGATAAAATTGTGTGTAAGCTACTATTTAGCCTTAATTTCAGATTACTGTGCTTCAGCCAGTTTGTGTATCTACGCAGGGATTGTATAATGTGTATGTACAAGTAATTCTGCTGTTAGAGCTTTAAGGTACGTTTACACCGGACGCGAAGCTATGCAAAGCGAAGGTTGTCAACTTTCGCAAGTGGTGGCTTTCGTAGCTTGCTCAAAATAGGCCAACCATTGGTTAACAATTTTGTTCTAAGCGAAGTTAAGAAACCCGTTCGCAAAGTTTGCGACTGGTTGAAATCTTTAGGAAGTTTTCGATGACGTTAAATTTTGGTTGCTTCACATCCAGCGTAAACGCACCTTCAATCATAATTAGTGTGCAAACTATCCCAGCGCTTTTGTACCACGTTCGGGATATTTCTTTTAAAAAGCTTGTGTCGTATATGGGCTAAAATAGAAACAAGTTTACAGGTAACAGGACTACGGTATGGTCCAAGTTTGAGCCTCAGATAATATTATGGGTTATTTTTATGATAACATACTTCCGAAAATGAGTATTGTGTCCTTTCGTCCGCAAAACCTAGCCTTGCAATAGTTTTTTGGTGGTTTGGATATCTTCCTTAATTTGAATTTGCTATAGATAATTGCTATTTCATCAAACAGGTAAATATACTAACAGAAAGTGAATACTAACATAAAGTGAATACAGAAACCTAAGGTGAATACACATCAGAGCATAAAAATTAATACCAGTAAATGACTTGGACAAAAGCTTGATACATATTACTAAAATTACTGTAAGTGACTATGAGTGGATTGTTAAGAATCGACATATCTCGCAATTTGATTGTTATCATCTGAAGAAATCTGCGAGCGGATAGAGAATCTGCTTTAGAAACGGTATCTTTGAGTTTGATTCCCGGTCGAGTAAAGCGAAACACTGTAAAATCATCGGAGCAAAATGACGGGATTGACAAGCAATTCTCAGTATAAAGCACAAAGCCAATACAACTGAAAACACTCTTTTATTGCTTACGTTTTCAGATTATACTTATCTCATTATCAAAGCTGATTTATGAGTAAGCAAAAAATTTGAACATAAATAAGCAAATTTGAAATTACGTCATAAAAGTTATTCTTCAACAGTGTATTATTATGAACTGAACTTTTATGACGTAATTTCAAATTTGCGTATTTTCGTGCAAGTTTTTTGCCTACTCATAAATCAGCTTTGATAATGAGATAAGTATAATCCGTAAACGTAAGCAATAAAAGAATGTTTTCAGTTGTATTGGCTTTATGCTTTTTACTATAAAATCAGTGTTTACCTTTTTTCTGCTTGACATTCAGCAGTAAATAGACAGTGTGGAGCCTCCACCGTGTGTGGTAGACAAGTAGGTGGGTAAAAGTTGAGATGAAGACCAAAAGGTCCCTTTGCTGCCTTCTGGCCAACCAGCTTGATAAACTAGGAATGTAATTTTCAGAGCTGTAGTGTCTCGAGACATGTCTCGGTCTCGAGACACTATTTTTCAAAGTCTCGGTCTTGAAGGTCTAAAGCCTCGGTCTCAGTACCTCGAAGTCTCGGAAAATAGGCAAGTCTCGGCCGTATTTCCAATCCGAGCGTAAAAACCCACATAATTTTAAGTTTTTAACTGAAAAAAGACAAATCCCTTCCTGTTTAAACCAAGGGTTCTTAAAGTTATACCTTAATAGCCCATGGGGATTGAATGAATCGAAAAAAGATATTTTCTGCAGAGTTAATATATTGTAAAACCCTAAAAGGAAGTATTTTGATTCACAAAAATATGGACTAAGGGAAGAGAGCGTCTGAGATATAAAACATTTCGCTACCACTGGTTTATACAAATGTTATTATCAATAAATTTCGTATTTTTTATTCTTATACTAGTGGTACAACTGTAAGTTTTCTGCGTTTTGAGTAAACGGCTGCTGGTTTTCTTGTAGCGGTTTTACTCTTTGGCTTATTCTGTGTCCGGAAGAATACCGAAGTTATCTCCATGACTTTGTGAAAAAGGAATCAAGCAGTGAGATAGGCTGCGCCGAGTGCATTTGCATTCTACGCACGAAGTAACACGAAATATTTCGCATTCTAAACAAGAAGACCTCAAAAGCGGTTTGACGTTTGAATTTTGTTATAGTTGCAATCAAAATCCTTTTCATCACAAACAAATCAAATCGGAATTTTCAAATCAACAAACATAAACTAAACTTGGAGAAATGTAGGAAGTAAGCTTGCGCTCTTCAAAGAATTAAGCTTTTCTAAACAAAAATCACAATTCTCTGAAAAAACCATCAGAACAACATTTGTGCGAAAAGACCAAAGTAATGGTGCACCTATAGTATCGCACCTTGGGGCGATAAAGGTGTGAGTTATAACAATTAATGTGACAACATTTGTCTTGTGAATATTACAGCGGAACAGTTAGGACTGAAATATTATTCTAAGTTCTACATAAATATTCTTACTTCCATTTTGTAACTTGCACATTTAGTTAACAAAATTTTTTGATGATCATGATAGCATTAAATCTTAAAAATCATAAGCGACGCCAAAAAGCTTTCTAATTAAAAACAAACGTATATCTTTTAAGTAGTATAACTTTTTTAATTAGCTTGTTCCTAATACAATAGCGAAATGCCTAGAAATCTACATTGCAATGTGTTGGGAAATTCACCGAATGTCCAAAATTTAGAGTCAAAAATATTTGCAAAATATTGCAAACGTTTGGTTTCAAAAGTCTCGTGTCTCGGAACGTTCTAGTCTCGGTCTCGTCTCGAGTTTTTGCTCAAAGTCTCTGTCTCGCAACGTCAATGTCTCGTCTCGGTCTCGAAGATTTTGGCCGAGACTCCAGCTCTGGTAATTTTACAAACACAAACTCTTAGCTTCAGTTTTAAACATTTGGTGCAAATTTGTTTTTAAGGTTTTTGATGATTCTGATCACATTTAACAAAAGCGTGTTCAATTGTTCATCTGTTCTTTATGATAAAATCGCTCCATATAAGCTTTTATTGAGGCAAGTATTAAAGACATATCAGGCATTCTGACTTTCTTCAAACATTGCTTTAATTGCAATAAGTTTACTCAAGCTTCTCAGTCAATTCTAATAGCATTGCTATCTACAAAGTTTGCGCACGCAAAACTGAATTGTTTGTAACCAAGTATTTGCATTCAATTTAAGAACATCTCCTTGACTATCTGCTTCCAGTAACGAAGTGTATAGTTGCATAAGTCAGAAACTACCACTAGAATTTGAAGGATAGGCAGCATTTGTGCAGCAAAATAGTTAGTTATCAACCTTAAACACAAATAATTATTTTGGTTTGTGATAGTAGTCAAAATAATAACAAAAATAAAGCAATATGATCCAAAATATCTTGCTTAGATGCAGTACGATAAATTTGGCGCACTACCACAGGTAAAAAGGTACGAAATTTAGTTAGTAGGGTTTTTAATGTTCTTATGTGTAGTTTGCAAGATACACAGTATGATCCTGCTCTACTTACTTTTCTGATTGAGTACTTTTAAGAACACTGAGAATACGGAGTAGCTAAATTGTCGGCCGGGTGGCCGTGAGAGTAAAGGCGACGTTTTTACGACGAACCGTATTGCATGATTTGGGGTTCAACCCGCATCCTGGTCACGTTGTTGCGTCTTCGGATAATGTGCTTTGCGAAGATTATCTGTGCTTAGTGGCTTCGAACAAGCAGCAAAGTCAGTGAATAGGAATTGGAAAAAATCCACAAGAACACTGGATCACTGGAAACTTCTAAAAAGTAGCAAATTCCTCGAAGCACAAAGTAGTTATCTCAGCGAAAAGTGTTCGAATCATATTCAACAGTGATTGTCTGACACTGTCTGGTGACAAGAGGATAAATTTGGAATACACCAATTATTATTTTCAGTTGAAAATTATTTCAGCTGATGTCTTTTGAACAATACTGCATTTATTGAAATTGACCGAATTTGACTAGAGTCCTTCAAACATGTCTCAAAGAGTGTACGGTGGGTTAACGGTGGCAGATTATTCTGTATTTGGAGTCACTCTTGCTGTCTCGGCAGCTATTGGCATCTTTTTTGCTGTTAAATCTAGGAAATCTCGCGATGGATTGGAAGGATACATGCTGGGTGGCAGGTAAGCGAAAATACGAGTATTATCATTCCATTCAGTTTCATGATCAAGAGTGCGTGAAAAACCACAGAGTGAAAACTTACACGGAATTATTAATTTTTTTTTTTTATTAAATGATTGCCAATCTAAAACTATAGGTTTTCGTGCTTCGACTAGTAACTTTGGCCATCTTAGCGGCTAGCATTTAGAAGCATAAGTTATTCATCTGTACTATTTAATATTTATTATTGTAATATACAGTGCGAATGAGCTATCACGATGCGTTTCGACCTTGCTCGAGGGTCTCATCAGGCGAAAAGAATAACACCCATTTGGACGCAAAGCAATGCGAAACAATGCGAAGCAATCTTTGTGAGTCGTCGCTTACGTCACTTGCTCAAAAAAGGCCAATTCATTCAAAAACAATCAAAGTAAAGTTAAGCAACCGCTAGCGAAGTTTGCGAGCGGTTAAAACCTTTTGCAAGTTGTCGATGACGTCAAATTTTGGTTGCTTTGCGTTGCTTCACGTCCAGTCCTACTGCAACTTAAATCCAGCTTAATGACATCTGTTTAATACAACAAGGTTAAACTGGTTAAAATTTGTGGTAATCAGACAAAAGGCCCTGTTTTAAGTAAATTACAATGAAACTCGAATAATATGTGGAAACTAATTTGCTATTAGAGAAATACTACAAGATGTGGTCGAAAAATAGATTGCAAAGCTGTTCATTATCAATAGAGTGAAAGAATTGATAAGTTATTTTTACAAGGTCATTGAGGATGATTCTAGTTGCTTTTTCACTATCAGTTACATATTTATCAGCTATTACAATTCTGGGAGTCCCTTCTGAAATTTACTATTTTGGAACGATGTACCAGTGGTAAGAGAAGTTTTGCCAATTCTAACTGATAATTTTTATACTTTGCTATTCAAGGCTTATGTTTTTTTTTTTTTTTCAATGATCATCCAAGATAAAAGTATCAACGTTATTGATTTCTTGAAAAATCGTTTTTACATAAAAGAAAACTAGCGATAGACCGCGATTCAAATCAAATATGAACTTATGGTGTTATTTAGTGATGTAGTCGAGACCCTGATGGTCGAGACCGAGACCAAGACCGAGACTTGGAAAAAATTTGAGTTCAAGACCCGAGACCAAGACTTGAAAAAATTTTCGAGACCGAGATCGAGACTCGGTGAGTTTTTCGAGACCGAGACGAGACTTCGAGACCCGAGATTTTAGAAGCAAAACTTATTTGTATTGACTATTGACAACCCTTTTCATGGTTTTTCTTTAAACAAACGGCCAATCGCAATACAGTAGAACGACCATAAACCAAAAAACGAACTTGGGCCACGTGCTATTCACAAGGACATGAAGAGGTGACGGCGTACCTCTACTGTCAAGCGCCCGACCTTAAAGTAGAGAAATTGCCGTTCGATGCCAACTGAAACTGGGCAATGCGTTCCTGTGTTCAAACTATCTCAGTGGTCCAGCTTGCAGTAACTACAGATTAGTAACAGAGCCAAAAAATCTTGAATGGCATATTATTGCAAGCAAAAATAATTACGAAACACAACGGAAAAAAGTAATGCAATCGCAAAAAGTAAGCCTATATCAAAATCAAACAATAAAATTGTGATTGCATTTTAATGCAACCAGCATTTCTAGATTAACTGAAGAAAGCCGAGATCGATGAGGTCTCATGATCAAACCTCCGGTACTAAAAATACGCTCCACAGGAGCCGATGACGCTGGCACAAAAAGAACTTGCATCGCGAGTTTGTATAAGGCAGGTAGTTGGTTTTCCATGGTTTCCCAAAATTCGGAAATATTTTTGTTAAAATGTTCACCATTGTTGGTGATTTCGAGATACTTTAGCAACTGCCACCGAACGCTTGTTGATCTTTTGGAAGTTGCTTTATTTGGAATTTTCGAATATTTGCTGAAAAGACGTGGAATGTTTCTTAGCTGTGCCGTTTCTTCCTCCGAGCGTCCACGATTCGCCAACTCAGATGTGCTTCCCTCCACGTCCATATCATCTATTAAATTTTCGGCCGCTCGGATAATCTTTTCTGCAAAAAATATATAGCCTTTTTACAATTCAATTTCAATAATGACATAAAATGCGTCGATTTAACTGTTATCTTGTTACATTCTATACACAGACGGACGTAAGCTGAGGAAGACCACTTGCAGCCGTCATGGATTTCGAGTCGCTTAGCATGCACAAGCCCACAGCTAGAAGCCGCTACTTAGTGCTTTCGATCTATATCAAATTTCACTTGCGATTTCTTATTCATTGGGCTTCGAATCACATTAGTTTCCGGCTTTTTATTTTTGTGTTTGGGCCTGAACTACAGTTGTTGACCCGTTTGCAGCTCCTGGCCGAGAGCAAAGTTGTAAAAATTGACTTAAAAGTTTACTCGCAAATAAAAAACCTTACAACCTGGGTCGATGCAATATATATAGCTGTACATTGTAAGTTGTTGTTGAGTTACACGTCGCTGATGGGGGTTACGGGTATTTGTTATCTTCTAGAATTTTTTACAACAGCAAAAGAAACTGAAGTGGTGATACTTTAAATAGCACCCTCCAGTGCCGGGTTAATAATTCAAGAACTTGGAATGCAAAATGCCATCAGGTTGAGACGTGCAGTACATTAATTTAGCTTCGATTTGGAGAGCGTTTCATAATTAAACTTGTTCACTTCGGCGCACAACCGTTAAAAATATCAATAAATAACATACCAAAGCACACAATTATTATCCACTATTACAACCTAACAAAGTTAGTGTATTAAATCATTCCTTCAAAAATAATGCAATAGCTTACCGTGACTTGTGGCATTTCTTCATGAGCCGAACAAACAAAGAGGTTGTGCCTGAACGATCAGAAATTGTTGTCAATGTTGGGCAAAACTTGCATTTTGCAGAATGTTTTTTATTTCCTGCTTTTTCATCGTCGTACTCTTTATGATGACTATACCCAAATTTTATTAAGGCCGAATTACGAGACATAATGCAAATTGTTTCAACGTCAAAAATGAAATAATACTTTATATCGAATTAACTCAAACTAAACACAACTGTCACTCGTATTACAAAGATATTCTTCAATATGTATTACAAAGATATTTCTTATAAAATGCATCTTAAATTTGCGTAAGTTTCATTACCAAACTGATCGTGGACCAATCTAGAGCAATTCGATTTCGAAGCGAGTTGCTAAATCAAATTAAAATAAAAGCTTTCATAAACTCGCGGCTTAGTACACGGGCATTGAGCAAATGAACAACACTGCACCAAAGAAACATTGCAGCGGGGCGAGACGTTAACGACACTGCGTCCGATTTTGACCGGACCAAGAATCGAAACGCAGACCTCACGCTCCTATGGCGGTGTCTTTAACTACTAACGCTGACCGGTCGTTTAAATCTAAAAAAGAGCGGGCTTGCTAAAGCAGTTGGATTCAGATAGTTATTTTAATGACAAGAAGGCTATGATGGAATGCGCAATTGTGTTTTCATAAACAAGACATCAAGATGAATGATTCAGTAACCTAGTGGTCCTAGTACACGGCAAACACCTTAATGTATAACAAATATCTGAGTTACGGTATTATTTTTTATCAAGACTTTATTTCTCCGATACCGCCCTGAAAATCTTTTGGGGTCACGCGTCTTCCCCATTCGGTGGCCCATGTTTATACCTCAAGCTATTTTAATCTTCACTGGACCTAATTGCTACTTCTAACGTTTGATATTTACAAAAAAGCAGTGGTAAAATAGACTTAAGTTCATCATTCTGAGTCTGCAATCTTAACTGTATCATACTACGAAAGATCTGTTCAACAGAATGAGACTGAAAACAATTACTTTGAGGTCTGAGCTGTCCTGATTAACTTTCCTTGACCAAACCTCATCGCATTGCTATGCTACCACCTCAAACTCGGTCCACGTGCAAGAAACCTGAACGAGAAAAAGGTTTAGAGCGTTTACTACCAGAAAGCAAAAATGTAGACAGCGGCAATTAGCACCTTCAACAAAGATCAACATCAAATAATACCGCTAAAGCAGCTTCTTCCCCTCCAGACTGTTTTACATCACACCTTTCATAAGTAAATAACTAAGATAATAATGAATAACAGGTCGAGCAGTTTTCTCCCACGGTTCTACCTGAGTTTTTTCGAACCTCAAGTATCCCCCACTGAGTAGCCAATTATCAAAAATTGAGCTTTTATTGCAAAACTTTGTTTCTCACGATCTCAGTTTAAAAACATTGACGGAAATAAATGAAAATTGACCGAAATGAATAAATAAAGAAGATTGTTTGAAAGCAATTAAAAAGGTGTTAAGACCTAGAAAGTCAATCGAATCTTTGTTTGCGTTGCTTGCATTAAATAATTAAATTCAAAATTTTACTCCTACGCCTAACCAAGATTTTGAGTCTCGAGACTTCTCATATTTCGAGACCATGACTTTTCGAGACCAAGACTCGAGATCGAGACTTGAAGTTCAAGTCCGAGGCGAGACCGAGACGAGACTTTCAAAAATGTGTCTCGAGACAGTCTCGAGAACCGAGACCGGTCTCGAGAACTACATCACTAGTGTTATTGTTCAGTTTTTTTTACATAATTTTTTTTTTTAATTTCGTTTTATAGGCGTACAGTAATTTGCCTACCCCTTTTATACACACATACCACACATTTTAAATTATATTATGTTCAGGTATGTACTTTCATCTTTAATTACATCTGCAATTACATGCGAAATATATCTTCCAGTTTTTTACAGATTACGTATTTCAACTACATTTGAGGTTAGATGTTTTAATTTTTGATCACTGCTTAGTTTTTTGTGAACTACTAGCTGCCTGCCGTAATGACAGTAGCACAATAGTGTTGCTGAAAATTACGAAATATTTTGACTGTGATAGTGTAGACCATTGCACGTTGATCGATTTAAAAAGACTTTCAGCCATGAAAGCTTCACAAGAGAATAATATTTACAACTTTACAATTTACCGTTTATTTAAAAGATATCTGCCAAAAAATATCATCACAGGTTATTCAAAGAAAAATCATTTGAAAAGTAATAATTCGAGATGACTGATTTTATACCTGCCAGTGAAGTTTGAAGCCTAATGCATTACTGCTAATCACAAAATTTTTGAAATTCCTTATTACCTGTTTTTTTACGAGTCTTCTGGCGGGTGCGACTAGCAGTTTTTGCATAGATATTTGGTTGTAATTAAAGTATGAGTTTTGGGGTCGAGAAACAGGATAAAGTGCTCGCTGATGTATCAGAGCGAAGTGGTAATAACCAGCAGAGTGGAGCCCTCGAGGACGTCTTTGGCCTCGAGGACGTCCTCGAAGACACATTTTGAAGTCCTTGGCCTCAAAATTTTTTTGTGTTCTTGGCCTTGGCCTCGAACCTTGTGTCCTCGACTCCACCTCTGATAACCAGCTGCAGACTAACAGTCTGTTTGACCCGCATGACCTCTTTAGCATGCTATAATTAAATATATTCTTATTCAAATAAAACCCAGGATTCTATTTGAATAAGATTATTCTGAATCATACCGCTTCGAAAGAATCACAGGACAGTTAAAATACCAAATAACATAATATTTCGTTATCTCAATTCCTGTGCCTTCGGTACCCTAATGGTTTAGACTGTTCGAGTTAAGGAGGTTCAAGTTCAGTTTTTCTTTGCTTTTGAGTGTACTTTGAGCCACCCAGGAGCCGGCTATGGCCCCGGTACCAGAACGGAGAGCTAATTTAGATTTTAAACTTTGTGTTATTTTTGGCAGATATTCCTGATAATCCCAATTACGGGTAAAAAAGACTGTAGGGTGTTAAATTTTTAATTTTGAACGTGTACCTTGTTTTTTGCTAAGTGAGCATAATTAGTTTACACATTAATTATTTTTGCCATGGTTTAGTATTTGGAAAGGAGATTCAACCGTCCAGTTCGGATCTTATCAACAATCTGTTACATGTTGATTGCCTTATCTTTTCTTGGAATTGTAATTTATGCTCCAGCTTTGGCACTTAATGCAAGTACGTTTTTTTTGAAAATTAACCATTGCATGAAAAACGTTGTACTGCAAACTATATATTAAAATATTTGATCAAAACTTTACCTTCTAGTTGTTGGTAATCTTTGGCTTATAGTTACAGCAATTATAAAAACTTCAGATTCCTTTCGGTTCTGAACGATCCGTAAGAACTACTGTGGATTACATGATTACATGGTTATGAAAGTTTCTAGTTATTTTAGTTTTAACAAAGTCGTCCCAAATTTTTGGCCTACTAAAGAGCATTATACTTCAAAACTAGTTTCTAGTTCAAAAGAATTGACAATCAAACGGTTTTATTTTTACATTGAATTTTTGTGTTTAGTTACTGGTTTCAGTTTGTGGGGATCAATTCTTTCTACGGGATTGGTTTGCATCTTCTACACAACTTTGGTAGGTTACTGGTTTAACTGTTCTATAGTACTAAAAATTAGTGTTTTATTCATATACTATAAAGATACATAATTGCGTTGGACATGAATTAGACTACCATCTGAAGCTGGAAACAAAAATTTCGTGCTTTTGCAACATAAAGACCCAGCGGTAAAATTGTTTTGGATGTGCGCTTGTGCATTTCTGTCAACTCACTGAACCTTACAACAAAATTTTTATATGTATTATGTTCATTACCTTTGAATTGAGCCAATGTCTTTTGCAACTGAGTTGTCATCTTTACGAAAACTTATAGGTTTCAACAGTTTTAGGAAGAAATCATTATAGCTTTGACTAAAATAATCGTCAAATATAGTTGTTGTTAATAATAGGATTTGCGTGACAGGGTGGACTCAAAGCAGTTGTATGGACAGATGTCTTTCAAGCCATTGTGATTTGGATGGGCTTTCTGGCAATCGTAATTGAAGGAAGTTCTCAACTAGGAGGATATGCTGAAGTATGGAGAATTTGCTACGAAAATGGAAGAATAGACTTTTTACAGTAATATTTAAATGCTGTGTTTTGCTTTTATCTTCATACGGTTGCTTATTGACTAATTGCCAATGTGGATTGTGTATCTACTATTTAAAATATTGGACTTGAGAAGGTAGCGAAACCTAATACTCTTGAAAAAATATGATTGTGATTGCGCTATAGTATGAATTGGTATTTTTAAATTTCACTTTATCGGTATTGTGCTGAGCCAAAAACACCATGCAAGAAATGCTGCAGCAGAGTATTTCATTTTCGAAGAACATTTGAAGCGAATTTATCCATCCTGCTATTGCGTAGTATGGAAGCATAGTCTGCAGGTTCGAATTGTGCAAAAGAATAAGTTTTTCGCATTTCTTATTTCATGCAGTCACGGTTTTGATAGTTCCTCTCTGTGCTTCGACGCTGACAACACGCCACAAATTGCGCCAACGATTGAACTACTGTAGTTTTTTCGATTTCAGTTTCGAAACCGATTCACGCATTCGCCATACTTTTTGGAGTATTGTTGTTGGAGGATGCTTTTTGAATGTTTACACTATTGGGCTCGGTCAGGGACAAGTGCAAAGATATCTCTCCTGCAAAACTGAAGCACAAGCTAAAGGGTAAGTGGACAAAGCATAGATAATTTTATTGATTTAATCATAATTGCTTTGAGGTATCTTACTGCAAAGCAAATATTATGATCGAACTTATAAGTTGCGATTCATTATTGTCCACCTTACTGTAAAAAAACTGTTTAGTCAATAGCGAGCAACATATCTCATCAAGCACGGTAGGTTACTGTAATTAGAAAACAGTATGATTTTTAAAGAAAGTTTTAAATTTTCTTAAAATTTAGTTACTGCACTTTCATTTCTATCGATTTGGATTTCACAAATGTTTACTATCACATCGCTTTTCTATCTTGCAATATTGTAACCATATTTCTTTTGCTTGTGGTTGTTCAACTGTTTTTCGTTTTTTGTGTCTTCTTTTATTTATATCTTTCCGGTCATGCGTGACGAATGGTCAATTTTTGGCTTCAAAACCATAAACTTGTGTCTTGACATTTGTGGGTGGCGAGAAAAATGCGCATGATCACAACTAACCTGTAACAGTACAGTAATTTTCAACCTCTACAATAATTATGTATCAAGTCCCTAGAGTTTCTTACACAGAGCCATTTAGAATCACTCTTTTTCGAGATATTTGCTTTTTGCAGTGCGGTATTTCTTTACTGGTTGGGTACAACCATCAACAGCACATTGTGCGTCATTATAGGTACAATTTTGTACGCATATTTTCACGGATGCGATCCACTTGCGAACGGAGAAGTGGAAGCTGCGGACCAGGTAGTCAAGTGAATAGTTTTGTTTGATGCAGCATACAGTCTGTAGTTGAATCAAAAATTGCAAAATTTAAATACTCTCTGCTGGTTCTGTTTTATAAAGCAGAATATTTTTCAGCCAATCAAATTACAGAAAAGAATTCATCCAGTTTCAAAATACTGCTGCAAAAGTTAATTCCTCAATTAAAACAAATACCAAATCTACAGTAACTTCTTTTATTCCGTTAATAACAAAATCCAAGTAGTTTTTGTTTTAAGCAAATACGTGGTACGTACATTTTTATCTTTCCAAGATTATGTCATATTCTTTCTAAAAGTTAATGAAAAGGTCTAAACATGCTGCTAAAATAAATGACAGGATTGCAGAAAAATTTAATTTTTTAAATTGTTCCTTTTTGCTTAATTTTTCATTACCTGCCTACTATCGGGTTTGATGATGTTTAGCTCGAACTCATTAATTGCAGTTACAATTGTTTTCATGCCATCATGACTTTTCTTTACGTCTAAACGTTGATTGCTATGTCATTATTCGAGGACCACAATATCAGTATTATTATCATTAATGCAGAGATTTGGACATTGTAATATTTGAGGTTATGCTAGCAATCAAGTTGTTACCCTCCTATATTTACCGTATGTCAACTGATCAGTTTTAAGTTGTTGTTTTTTTGCAGCTTCTTCCTTATTTAACCTTGCAACTATTAGCAAAATACCCAGGTCTTCCAGGTCTTGTAGTGTCTTGCGTTTTTTCAGGAAGCTTGAGGTACTGAATGATCCAGTTTGATTTTTGATATGACACCGCATTTTCTATTTTTCGTTACACCGCATTTCAATCCAACATAAAACTGTGCTGATGAGTTCTGCCCTAAAAGCTTAACGTTAAATGAAGTTGCGTTTGCTTAAAGTAATGATTTTCAAATTTTGTACTACTTCTAAATTGCTTATTCTTCAACTTTTTCTTTTGCAGTCTAAATGTCATGAAAGTTGATAAACTGCAGCATAAATTAATAATACACACTAACTAATGTAATTATCACTCTTTGATTTGATTTTAGTCTGGATTTTAGTCTAAATTATTCTGTAATACAGGGTAAGCTATAACGTTCAGTGCTTTTTCATGTTTCGAATGCTTCGCAACGAAATATATTTGTTTTTTCAGCACTGTTTCTACTTCAATCAATTCATTGTCTCTTGTGACTATTGTGGATTTCATTAAACCACATACGAATTTAACTGAAAGCAAATACACATGGATATCAAAAGGTTCATTCTACTTATAATTATTACACTACGCTCAGGCAACATTTTCGGAAATTTTCAATAAAATAAGACAAGCACAAAGAAGCAACAAATAACAGAGGTGGGCAAAGCGCAATTAGAAGCGCAAAGCGCAACCTCCGCAATTGCGCAAGTTGCGCAGCGCTTTAATTTTTTTATTTTGAAACATTGCGGAAGTTGCGTTGCGGATTAAAGTCTTTAAAATTTGTTGCGCTTTAATTGCGCTGCGCTTTTAAAATTTTTTTCGATTAATAGCGCAATTCTAATCATAGAACTTAATTTTGTTCCACTTCGATCGTAATTTTGATAAACGTCAGTGTTCTTTAGCAAATTATTTGCTCTTTTCTGCCTAAAATCGATAAAAGTGCGGTATTTGCATTGTGTTGTGAAATTTCAATTGCGAAAGTTAGATTGCGCTTTAACTTGGTACGAAAATGCCGTTCCGCAATTGCGGAATTGCGTTGCGCTTCAACTGAATCAAAAAGTTGATTGCGGAAGTTGTGCTGCGCTTCCGAAATTAAAAAAATTCAATTGCGCATTTTGCGCTGCGCTTTTACTGGTTAAAAAGACCTTTGCGCTTTGTTGCGCTGCGCTTTTGATATGTTATTTGTGCACACCTCTGACAAATAACCTAAATAGGTGGTAATGTGGTTACAGATCAGATACTTAGTAACTAAGATTTTTTAACGAAAAGCTTAATTTATATGTGTTTAGTTGTACAACACAAATGCAATAGAGCAAAAAACAAATTATTGCGCAATAGCAATGCAATACAAAAAATTATTGCCCTATAATTTTGAAAAAACAAGAAAAAATAATGAAATATATTGTTCGTTTCAGGTCTTGTGATTACATACGGTGCTTTCGCTATTGGCATGGCTTATCTCATGTCACAGTTAAGGGGATCAGTTTTGCAAATAGCTCTTAGCTTAGGAGGAATTTTCGGGGGACCAACAGGAGGACTTTTTTCAATGGGTATTCTTTTTCCTTTTGCAAATTTTAAAGTAAGACACGTGAGGATTTTTTGTATTTTCACAGAAAACTGTGTATAGAAATTGTAAGAATATATACAAAAATAAACTTATTATCATTAATCACCCGCATAGAAATCTAGACTTACAGTTCACTATTGACAAATTTTAAGCTAAATCTTAATCCAAGTTTTATTTACTCCTCAAAACTAAACTAATCTAGTGCGCTTAATTCAGTAAAAAATATTGAGCATAACTCAATACCAACAAACATCACTTTCCGTATATGTTCGATCCAGAACCACGTTATAAAAAATGCAGTTGTGTTTTTGCGTTGTAGGGAGCTTTTATTGGCTATGTTGCCGGTCTTGCGTCAACCACATGGCTTTACATCGGAAGCAGGATTTATCCTGCAGGACAAGAATTCACACGAAGATTGTCAGTGTCGACAGAGTTGTGTTATGTCGTAAGTTTTTGTTTTACGTGTGCATACTTGTGTGGACGAAATGTTAAGAATGTGTTTGAAATTTAATTGTTGAATGTTTATAGCATGCTAATTTTGTATAATTCCATATTGATTTTTTAAGTGATACTAGCCTTTTGTGCTTTGATCCATTTTACTCTGCTGTTCGTTGTTGGTCGGTTGCCGCCATCACCTTTTATTTACTACTGTAAATTGTCTTGCTGTATTGATATGTACAGAACGTAAACAAATGCGTGTGTAATGATGCAGCAGATGCAGCCTGTAAAAAGTTTATAAATGCTGCGTTACAAGCCTTTTTTTGTGGAAATGTATTAAATTCTTTTTAGGATGTCAACTTTACTGCTCTGGCTGATACCACTGCTATACTTCCTTCTCAACCGACAACTGTTGTTAATCCTTCAATCGCTGATTTTTACCATCTGTCTTATGTGTATTACAGTTGCATAGGATTCGGAGTCACTGTAGTGTTTGGTTTGATTGTTAGTTTGATGACAGGTAAGAGTGAACAACTTTTTGAGGCTAATTATTTTTTAACTCAGTGAAGAACAGAAATTTGAATCTTAAAATTTGCTACAAAAAATTTGCACAGATGATATTCACATTGAAAATTACAGCCCAAAAGTATTTGATCCTCGGAAAACACTTACAATTTAATTGTTTTCCGTGCTTCTGACCTAAAGGCTACCAGCGCTTAAGCATCAGGGAAGGGCCACCAGAACGGCGACTACTTAAAAACCAGCAATGCGAAAAAGTTGTCTTCCTCAGGATTTGAACCTGCAGCCCTTGGATTACGGGTCCGCAGCTCTATCACTTGAGTTACAGAAGACGTCTCCTACTATGTTTAATTTTGGCTATTTAAACCTAGTAACTTGCCTATTCTATGATTTTAATAATAAGTCAATTATGATGTTCTTGACGTTTGCAGGCCACAGTTTTAGATTTTAATTGTTTTGCGTGCTTCTGACCTAAAGGCAAGTGGTAGAGCAGTGTACCTTAAGTGGTAGAGCAGCAGACCCGTAATCCAAAGGCTGCAGGTTCGAATGGGAAGGCAACTTTTTCGCATTGCTTGTTTTAAGAGGTCGCTGTTCTGGTGGCTCTTCCCTAGACTTCCGGGCTGGTAGCCTAAAGGTCAGAAGCACACAAAACGATTAAACATTAAAACTCTGGCCTGCAAACGTCCAAAACATCATAATTGATTTGTTATTAAAAGCCCTTAGAATGTTTGCACAGTATTACAACAAAAAACTTTTTTCATCTTTTCTGTGTAATTGTAGAATAGCAATGAAGCTGACTTTAGTTAAAGTTCTTTTTAATATTTTTGTATCAACATTTGTTTTTCATTTTTGATGTTTTTTTCAAAAAACACATCAAAATGTCGGTATTATTTCTTCATAGATGGATGGAGGCAGAGGAAGCAAGTCGATCTTGCTCTGCTCCACTTCTTTTTCGATCATTGGATATTTAAGTGGTTGCCTAAAAAATTTCGAGATCTGATGAGATGTGGAATAGCGACTGATCGGTTAAAGAGTAACAAAACAAGAAAGGAACAAGATTCACAAAATAGTGTGTTTTTGGTATGAAATATATCTTTCGTAGATTTGTATTACTGTGCAAGAACGGAAAACCAAGATGTTATTTCAGAATACGCTAAACTTTTTTGCAACTGTTACAGTTGTATTCTAGGTTAGAAAATTTTGAACAAACTGTAAGCTTTGGTTTGATTCTTGATGCTGCCACAGGCGTAGCCAGAATTTTTGATTGGGGGCCCAAACCACAAATCACATGCAATGACGTCATCAGAAAGTTTAGAAAGAGGAACTTTTTGTGGGGCAAAGATACCGCAGAATAGATGATCAAAAGCTTTGGCTTGGTTTTGCCCTTAACTAGGATTTTGCTAAAGGTAGAGAGCTTGCTAATAGTTAAAAAGCGAAAATGCCTTCATTGAGAACAGCGTAGAACAAACTTGTGTTACTCAAACGTATCACAGATGGGGGTCTGGAGGCGAAGCGCCTAGCTTCCGAAGGCTATGGGGGTTTGGGGGCGAAGACCCCAGCCGTTGGGCAATTTTTTGTAACTTTTTGGAAAAAAAACTATTTTGGTGCCATTGGATCACATTTCGATCGTGTTCAGAGCCATTTCAATAAACTAGATTTTTAATACCTAAAAGCCAATTGAAATAAATTGTTCAATTCTTCTTTTACTTACAATTTCAGTCCAAAACATGTTCAAAATCTTGCATTTTGGTGTTAAATTTTGGAAGTAGTTTGGCTCAGGTAAGGTAAAGTAAGAGGCATTGCCTTCTGCAATATTTTGTCAATAAATAATAATCCACGCGAAGATTTTCCGTAGAGATTTTTGTTTTTTCATGAAAATAAGCAGTTATAGGAGTACATATACGGCCAGGGAGCCTTAGCCCCCTTAATTCAAATCCAATAATTCGTTCAATCAGCATTTCCTCTCGCTAATTTTTTTTCAAAAGTATTTTGTGGCGCAAAAACTGGCAAATGGAGGTGAGTTGTTTTGCAAAATGGTGGAATATATGGTTACACCTACTAACCATGTTATTGCCCGGGCCGGATTTACATTGAGCGGGAACCCTGGCACTTTTGGGATTTTCGCAACATTTTCCTGCCGAATATAGGTGAAAAACAAAAAAGTCTCTCCATTTGAGCGTGAGGCCCCTGGCATTGTGCCATGCGGTAAATCCGACCCTGGTATTGCATTACGTTCATAAAAAAATTAGATGAGGACCTGAGGTAGCAACTTTTAGAACAAAAACCCCTAATTTCACCAGAGCTCTACATTTAATTTGGCTGGAAAAATTGAATTGAGGGGGCCCGGGCCCCCTGGCCTCCAATGTTATTGTAAATTAGCGTTGTACACGTGTACCGTTGAACGAGACGATGCCAAAAAAAAAACACAAACTGAAGAAACAATACCGGTAGGTTTTTTGTCACATTTTTATCATTGGTGCCATTTTAATTGGGGAGATGAGGGCGGGCTATATATTCGTAATTACAGTACAATTTTATGTTAGGGATGGTGATACTTGCTGAGATTAAATTTGTGACATTTACTTCTGTGTGCCGATAATATAGTAAATTTCTCAGTTTATTAGCAATATTTTGTATTTAGACCAATTTCAAAACCTCCGGATCTGAATCAAGTGAAAATACAAACGCAAAAGAATGCGAAAAGATGGAGGACGAAAACAATTATTGTTCGGACTCAAAGCAAAATGGTACTGATTTTCAATTCAAAAACAAGAGCTTAACTGTTTTTTAAGTTCAACACTTACAAGAGTAAATAATAATTAGCCTAACGCAATTTCCAGTTAAACTTTTTCAGACTCCGAATTAAAAAAAATTCTGTTCTATCTATCTGTTTGCACAAATTATGCTGAGAAAATTACATTATAGTATTAGCCTTAAAGTAGAAAAAAATTAGGAAACTTAAAACTGAAGACATTTGTTTGATTCTGTTACCAAAAGTAGAAACTAGCCATGCCGAAGTCTATTGATATAGTTTAAAATTTAATTACCGAATTTTTTATTTTGAAATTGCTTCTTGTAAATTTACATACAGTTGATAAAATCGTAATCTTGTTCTGTAAAATGTTTGATGCAGCACAGTTTTTTGTCTGCTTCTGTTATTGCATTTTAGAAGAGTACTGCTTTTTGTGTGAAACTAGCAGTTGTAAAATCACCTGTTCCAATTGAGATTGATACCCTAAGAAAATATTTTGCAGTCTTTTTGTGATGTCTTTGCGTGTTACTGTGTTTTCTGTTTAATGCGATTTTAACTGCTTATATTGATCGTCTTTTAAAATAATACATTGGTCTTATATTGCTTGGTTGTTATAGTTTCGATATTGCTTGTTTGATAAGATACCAAAAACGATGCTTGATTTCCCTTTATTTTTGTAAGATGTCGATTGCAGAGTTTGGTACAGATTATTTGAGATTTGAGAAACGGGATAGTAGGCTGCTGGAAGACTTAATGCTGTATTTGTGATTGTTGTTCTTCAAAATTTTTTTTTTATATATTCGTAATACTCGATAAGTCTTTTGTGTCAATCGTTTCCGACTAGTCGAAACTAACGTTATACATAAACTATAAAACTCAAAAAATAAAATAGAAACAATCAACTACTGTAAACGGTTTCGTTTTTGAACTTTTTAGAAGGGTACCTTCGCCAAATTCTGCTGAATAATCCAAAAATTTGCTTTAGCGCAGGGTCGTTTAAAGAATGCGACTGCAGTTTTTCCGTTTAGATTTTCTTAAGTTGGCGCTCGGTGGCTGTGGCGATAGCCTGGTTGGTAATCTTTGGGATTTAATGATCGAAAGGTTTCTAGCTACCGGTTCGATTTCGGAACGGGCAACGCGTCGCTGTGTTCTTGGGAAAGAAACTCGACGCATATTTCTCACTGCGGCCTAGCATCCTGTCCGCGTTGAGGTCCAGTTTGACAAAAAACTTGCAAACAGATCTCGAAAAGGTTACTTTTTTTGGTGTCGTTGGACAGACGAAGAGTGCTTGGTTTTATATGCATGAATGGATGCGGTTTGTATACGCGGTTGGATCCCGCAACCGGTTTGTAAAAATCTTTCGGATTTAATCTCTAAATCAGCACGTGACCTCTGTTTAGCAGGAAAAGCTGATAGCATGTAGGCCACTAATAATAATCCTTTGAACTCATTGGTTTGTTTAAACACGCTTAACTTCTCTATGAAAAGGGTCTTATTATGGCAGCTAGATTATTTCATACGCAGTCATCTCGCTTTGTTTCGTAAGCCAATATCAATAAATTAGTTCATTTTGTTTGCTTTATTACTTTTCACAAAAGCTATTATGAACTACATGTTTTATAGTAATGAATGCATTCATTAAACCTTATGCATTTCGCTTTATTGAAATCTATTTGATCGAAAACGGCCATTAAAACTTTGTTTTTCACATTTTGTTATTTTCAGTCTTAAAAGATGTAGAGATACAATGTGAATTGTGGTTCATGAAAACGCATAAAAACAGTTAAAAAATCAGATCTTTTTTCACATCCTTCATCTAACAGCAAGGCCAACAGCCAGTTTGAGTAATTCTTCACTCCGTTGAAGGACCTTGTCTGCAAGCAAGGATATTTTCGTAGGTTCTCAAGCAAAATACTGCTCGACATCGGTTTTATTGAAGAAATGGGAACTACTTGGTGTAATAAAGAGGTACCCCAATCACCTTTCCATTATTTTCTTTATACGCGAAAACACAGGAGATTTATTTAATCCGAGTGACTCCGTACCATTGGCAACCTCGCGTTTCGAACTTTCGTAACATCAGAAAAGGATGAATTAGGAAATTTACTTGCAGAATAAGGGACACGATGTTCGATATTCTTTGAGAAATTTTGCAAGGTCATCCTTTTCCGATGTTACGAAATTTGGAAACGCAGGGTTGCCAATGCTACGTAGTCAAACGAATTAAATCTATTTTTCGCAGATAAGGGGAATAGTGGAATAAGGGTTGGGGCACCTCTTTATTACCTCAAGTAGTTCTCATTTCTTCAATAAAATCGATCTCTAGCAGCATTTCTTTAAAGGGGTCGTCTTTATTGTACAATGACTATCCAATGCAAGCAGTTAGCGTGAGATTCAGGATAAATTTTCAGATGTACTTTTAGTGGAACTTTTGGTAAGTGTATGAACCATGGCACACTGAAACTGAGCAATGTTTTGTTTTTCACTAAGTTATAAACGATTATTCAGCCAATTTACCGATTTTCAAGTTATCTTGTATACGTGCATTTCGCAAAATTCTAAATCCTGATTTTTCTCTTCAAAACTTATTAGCTGCAGAGACCAAGATTTTTTTGTCGGACCAAAAGCAAAATGACAATACTTCAGTATTTTGTACGACACCATCAAAAGAAAAGAGCTGTTTCTGGTTTAAAAGATCGTAACAGCACAACCATTGTACAACATAGACTACATACTACATTGACAGGTGTTGTTGTGATTCATAGTATGAACCATTTTTCAGGGGCTCAATATTTAAAGTAGCAAAAATAAACAGTATTTACCTGTAGTAACCGTACCAGCATGTCGCAAGAAAAATTTTCTGGATTAGCAGTTGCCGATTATGCTGTGTTTGGAGTAACTCTTGGGATCTCAGCTGCTATCGGCATATTCTTCGCGGTAAAGGACAGAAAATCTAATTATGCAATAGAAAAGTACATGCTGGGCGGAAGGTAACTATTATTTTCAAAAACTAGAAATTAAATCACCGAGAAAAATTGTTAAAGTTCGGTAATACCGCTTGACCAACCAGCAAAAAAAAACTATCAAAGCTGGACAACGCTTTTGCAAGCTGATAGCTCTCATCAGCGGCTCTCAGTATATCTCAACCACGAGTATTCTCCAACCACTTGTTGGCCAACACTCGCGGCTTACACAGCGGCAGATGTTTTAAAGGA
Source organism: Trididemnum nubilum (assembly GCA_963965965.1). NCBI lineage: Eukaryota > Metazoa > Chordata > Ascidiacea > Aplousobranchia > Didemnidae > Trididemnum > Trididemnum nubilum. Next base: position 18,098,469 of record OZ014489.1, on the reverse strand, counting down.
AGTACTACATTTTTCATTTGCGATATTTTATAAAAATGACAAAGTTCTGGGCAAAAAGCTGCTTCATTAACACAAAAAAAGAAAACAAATTACTTTCAGAGCAAAAAAGCATCGTTCCAATTTCGATTAAGGCGTCATTCTTAGACCTACAAGTTAGTCTACAGCTCTCGGTTGTTTGATGAGTTACTGTTCTGTTGATTTATAGTGATATTTTACCAGTTCAAGAGACCGATGGAGCGCCATTTTAAGTATTTCAGTAATAGTCGATATTAATCTATAGTTTCTGTTTCAAATCCAAAAACTATTCGATACCATGGTTTACCTAACCAAGATATCATTGATTTTATGCTTTCTCTAGATCGTTAGGAATCGTTCCCGTAGCTTTCTCGTTGACTGTCAGCTTTATGTCAGCCGTATCTCTAATGGGGATTCCAACCGAAATTTTCTTTTTCGGAACAATGTATTTGTGGTGAGATGTCATGGATATTTGATAATATTGACAGTGCATTGATGGTTGATATTAAGCTCTACGACAAAGAGACTTTAGTTTTTAATGTATAACACAGTAACAATAAAAAGTTGAAAAACCTGGACCATGGCGGTGAATAGAGTAACTGCAATATTACAAACCGAGTAGAGCGCTGATTTTTAGTTGTAGTGAATAGAACTGGATCAATCACTGATAAAATCTGATAGAGTAAACAGTATACTCAATTCATGTAAAACGTTTGCAAATTTTGTATCACGTTTCTGCCAAATATTATATTGTGATGAGTTATAGGTTTCCTCTCGCAACGTTAATTGCAGCCACAATCAATGCAGAATTTTTTGTTCCACTTTTCTATGGACTACGTATTTCAAGTATTTATGAGGTAAACGCACACTTCACCTTTGGTTTTCCATTGTGTATTCATTTTTAATTCTCAATAGTAGATACACTGTTTTAGAAAAGATGCAACATCAACAAAATTCTTTTGTTTGTTACTTACAAAACTAAGTTCAAATTTTGGTATTTTTCTCTTTTGACAAAATGATTTTCAGAATAAGGTGACACGTCAGGCGTACGGCAACGTTTTCTTTTTAATAAACTAAAGGTGGTTCATACGATCACGAATTTATGCACAGTGTAGACCGCGCCTTGATTTTTAAAACTCAGTTTAAAAACAAAAATATATCTCAACATGAAAGATTTATCACATACTGTAACTTTTGATCTACATCTTTATATCAAAAAAGATTAAGTGAATTATAGTTCATCAGCATGTTGTGAGATAACTATCAATTTTTGTACTTTATTTAATGTTTTCATTTTTGTGACGTCATTGGCGGATGAAATGTTAATATGCCGTACAATGTGACGTGAAGCATCATCTGTAAGTGTTAGCATAGGACTGGTATTGGCAGTTTGATTCGAAAATTACAATTTTCCTATTATGTTTGATCAGAACATTACTTCTTTTAGTCAAACTATTTTGCAAACAATACTTTTTAGGTAACTTCAGCTTTCAAGTTGGCAAGGGATTGCAATGACTTAAAGTTGAGTTGGTTTCACAAATTTCTCCGTATTACTTTGGTTTGGAAAAACACTGAAAAAATAAACGTAATATTCAATAAGATGAAATATAGCAGAAGAGAATTGGAAAGCTTTTTTATAATCTGAATATTTTAGTATTTGGAAAGAAGATTCAGCCGCCCCGTCAGACTTTTATCGACTTTTCTTTATTTAATTCGAGGGTTTCTAAATATTGGCATTGTGGTGTATGCTCCAGCTTTAGCTTTAAGCGCTGGTAAGTTTAAATAACTATACTTTGTACATAATGCACACAGTATTGGCTAACCTTACCGTGAATATAGTTAACGGTTTTGCTGCAACCGAGACAAGAATTTACTGTAGGTAAACTAGTCCCAGATGGTACAAAATTTAGACAATACAGGAGACACAGTGCTACCACCTACTAGTACACAGTGCTTTGCCTTTAGCACATCACTGCATCGTTTCTTCGAGAGATTAGTTGTACATAATATAGAGCTTCTGGGAAAAGGGTCAGGCCAACTCTTGATTTGCTTTTGCCTTACATACGAGTCAATAAAGATATTTTGATTTCTGCCGCATGCTGAAGAAACAGTCTTCACTGCATCGAAGATATACTGTAACACTAATACCGAAAAGCTTGACGTTCTTTGTGGTCGTATCCTGGGATTTCAAAGCGACTTCCACTGACAGTTAGGTGGCAATATCAACCACCAACCCACCAGCAGCAAGCAGCTCGAGTCAACAATGCACAGAGCTGGACAGCGCTGTCCAGTGTCCAGCTCTGTGCTTAAGATTAATAGTTGGTCTACATTATTTAGCGACTATTTTGTGTATATTGTGAGATTAGTTTGTGGAAAATCAATTGCATTAAATATTTTAAGTTACCGGATTTAGTTTATGGGGATCAATTCTTTCAACTGGATTGGTTTGCATCTTTTACACTTGTTTGGTAAGTTTTCGTTATGATTTACTGTAAATAAGATTTGCAATAACGGGCTGAATAAATAACTTACGACTCGAAGTAAATACGTTCTGAATGGATCCAGTCAGATTTATGTTACCACCACAGCCACAGATTTGGGGACATAACCTCCAGTCACCAGAAGCAAAAACTATTTCGAGCTTTTTTTATAATATTTTTTATTCAAACATTGCACTGTAATGTACTCAAAGATTTACGATTCATAATTTGTACTATTTTAATAGCTTTTAAATTAATTTTTGGTTTGCATTTTGTTAATGCTTTGTTGGTTAGAACTGTACACGGTTTTTGCATTTTTGATTGATATATGCAAAACTTTTCCGGCGACTCTTAATGTTTTGTCGTAGGGTGGAATAAAAGCTGTTGTGTGGACTGACGTGTTCCAAACTGTAGTTATTGTAATGGGGTTTCTTGCAATTATAATAGAAGGTTGTATACGGCTTGGTGGATATGGTAAAGTATGGAGAATTTGCGAAGAAAACGGAAGAATAGAATTCTCAACGTGGGTAATTTGGAAATTATATATAAGTTGATGCGAAACAAAAATCAATTGAAGCCACCTGTAATGTGCTTTGACTGCAAATTTGATTCTATAGTGCCTTGTTTTTAATGGATTTGCGAGAAAAACAAAAGAATAGGATTCTCAACTTGGGTAAATTTGAGAATTATCTTTGCTGTAAGCTGATGCGTAAAGAAATTCAATTGAAAAAATGCGTTTTGACTGCAAATTTGATTTCATTTTGGCTTGGTTTTAAACTGACAAGAGTTGTGATAATTTTTGAGAGGGAGGTAAATTTTGTCCTTTACAAATTTTAATTAAGGAGAACAAAAATATTTGGAAAAATTTAATGAAAACTTGAGATTTAAAGATTTGTGATTTAATTGAAAGCACCCTCTGCAACTTACAAAATCATTTCTTATCAGATTTTTCTGCCATTATTACGCTTTTTCAGGTGTAAGCAAAATCTTAGACGAATAAATTATATTCAAATAAATTTTATTTACCCCCACAAGAGCCTAACAGTAAAACAGTTATTTTATCCATTTGCTGTAAATAAAAACTTTCCGTACCCCTGAAGAGCCTATAGCGGCGAAAAAACTGTTGGAGTGTTGGAAGTATTATTTTATTGAGCAAAGTGTTTTTGGTGATTTTGAAAATTTTGAATTTGCTTTAGAAAATATTATCTAGTTACTGTATTTGCTTAATTTGCATAAAAATCACTCTTTTTGTCATTTCTATTACATAATCTTTTTCATCTTATTATTCATAATTGGACAACAGTTGATATCTTTCCGATGCAATTCGTTATCAAAAGAGGACAACGAAGAGCAAAAAAGAGAGAACCCAATTACGCCAAAATGATCATTAATTTTACTCTTTTTCTTTCATCTTAGTTTTGAGTTCGACCCACGCATTCGCAACACATTTTGGAGCATTGTTGTCGGTGGGAGCATTGTGAGCATCAATGTGAGCCAAGCAAGCATACAACGACTACTTTCGTGCGGAAGTGTGCCAGCAGCAAAATCGTAAGCAGTTGTTCCTGTAATTGTAATTACATTTTACTCAACAAGTTACGTTGGCCAGGAGACAGCTATGAAACCTTTTCGGTCTTCGAGTCAAGCTGTCACCTGCCCTCCTGTCTACCACACACCGTGGAGTCTTCAAACTGTCCCTTTTAATGCTGAACGTCAAGCAGGAAAGCTGTGAATACCAAGTTTTATAGTTTTTGGTTTGACCCGACCGGGAATCGTATAATGAGTTTGCTAAAATATGAAATATCTCTTTCCGGTACTCGAGGGCTTTTCCAAGATCAATTGAAAAACCTTAAAGTTGTTTTTCAGAGTTGATTTGCCTGACTTTAAAATAGGACTTTAAAATATAAATCAAAGGGGTATCTGTAGTTGGGGCAATCGCAGTAGACTAGATTGGCGTTAACGTTATGAATAAAAGAGTCTTTGTAGCTCATTGCACCTAAATCCGATTTGGTTTGTGCCAGAAAAGAACGAAGTTTTTAAAAGTAGATAAAGCACCCAATGACGGGTCCCGAGTCAATTATTTTATTCTGAGGTGCAAATTATTTTTGAATTTACTATATAATCTTAATAATCCACAATCTTGTACAAACATGTTAATTGCTTGTTTTTGTTGGAAGCTCAGTTTACGTGTTTTGGTTTGCTCAGTCGATTGTTATTATCCTGGGAGGAATGATTGGTACCGTCATGTATGCTTACTTCCATGGTTGCGACCCTCTGTTAACGGGAAAAATTGGAGCTGCTGATCAGGTAAGATTACGTCGGTGTATCACTTAATTAATATTATGCCATCATGGGAGGCATTTAAAATGCTGCGATATTACAGCAACTAAACAATCCATGTAATCTATATTTTTTACTTATCAGTGTAACATTGCCTTGAGGGATATATGAACCAAGCAATCTGCGTTTCTTTCACTTACCTCTCAAAGCTAAGCATCCTGTTTTTGGAGATTCTGTTCACAAGTCTTTTGTCAGACTGGGAAGCCATAATGGGAGGACTGTTGGTCACAACGGGAAAGAAGCAAAAATTATCTTTTCCAAAGACATGACGACGAGTATGACCAGCATTGCCAGATTGGAAATTGAACGGGAAGTTAACAATTTTTCTATAATTAGCCTAATGATTTTAATTAGGGTAGTAACAGAGCATTTTTCTCATCAATCAGTATTAATAGACATGATTTTCAGTTGAAACATTTACAATTTTTCTGAGGATAGTCTTAATTTTTTTTTTGGTGAACAATAACTTTTCCAGTAGAAGTAATTTTTTCCCTGTTTATTTAATGTTTTCTGTTTCTAGCTTTTTCCCTATTTGACACTACAGCTCCTTGGAAAATATCCTGGAATTCCGGGTCTTGTAATTTCCTGCATCTTTTCAGGAAGTTTAAGGTAAGAACCATAAATATTTAGGAAAATCATGTATATCATAACAAAAATAAGAATAACTTCTTCAATATTACATTTTGGAAAATTTTAACCTTTCTGCAAGTATGCAAAATATAAACTAGATTTAGTAAATATTGATATTGAAATAATTGTACCAAAGAAACTTCCTACTTTACCTACTGTACGTTGTAACCAGTGAAAAAATATTCTATCCACTTTTGCATATGTATTTTTATTGCATGTAAAATTAGATACAATACAACATACTGTATTATACGCCTAAAACTTCTTCAATAGGAAACAAAACATGAATAAATATGATTATTTATAACGTAATGGTTTTTAAACTGCAAAATTTTCTTGCAAGTGCACTTCAAAAAGCCTAACTTTGATAGTCAACTATTTTTGGTCGTTTACCAATAATATTTTGTGCAAATCGTAATTAAGTTTGCATGTACTAGTACGAATTACCAATCGCGCGATATTACTCGCAGAACTACGCGTGTCATTTGATTGCATGCATTTTTCAATTTTTACTTTTTTTGCAATGAATTGCATTTGCATTTCATTATGTATTTAAAAAGACATCACGCGTATTTACGCGCGTAAATACATGTGGTTGATAAAAATCACCCTATACACGTGTATTATTGTACGATTGTGAAGAGTTAAGAAAAAAAATCAGTTTAGTCTGTCTGATGACAAGTTCTATACGTTATACTTTATAGCACAGTCTCAACTTTCCTGAATTCTGTGACTTGTGTAACGATCGAAGACTTTTTTAAACCTTTTACAAATTGGAGCGAAAGAAAATATTTATGGATGTCTAAAGGTTAGTTGTTTTGACCTTAAAATTCATCATTTTAGCATTACATCTTCTATGAATACAAAACGAAGGCAGTTGAAGAGCGACTTTGAGCTAAGAAAATAGGCCAGAAAACTTCAAAGAAACTTTCTGGTTCGTTTCAGGAAAGTAGGGATTTTCATTTTAGAAAAGTAAAGGACAAATTTGTGACATCTACAGGTTAAAACATATGCACGAAAGGAAAAGCTGAAAAAAACTAAAGCAAATTATTTTCGACACAAGTATTGACATCCGCTTGCAAAACTTTAAAAATAAAGGAATTTAACTCAGAAATTTGGAAGCCTTACTCGAATTTCTTGCCATAGCGCAATCCGCGGGGCGAACTCAAATGAACTCAGTTTAGATTTCAGACTGAGCTTATAAACAACCGTTCTTGATTATCTTTTGTCTGAAAAAATGTTGCTTCGACCTCAAATATACAGCCTTTCAGTGGTGTTTTCATGGTGTGATAATAGATCTCACTCATCCGTTATCGGGCACTAATAAGGCAGAGGTAAAATATGATACAATTAAATTTTATATTGCAGTATTTGCTAATGTCGCTCAAACATTTTTTAGGTCTTGTTATACTGTTTGGCAGTATAACAATTGCTGTAGCTTATCTTGCTTCATTGTTGGGTGGATCTCTACTGCAAGTGGTTTTAAGCGTAGGTGGAATTTTTGGTGCCCCGAGTACAGCGCTCTTTTCGATAGGAGCTTTATTTCCTTTTGTGAACTCCTACGTAAGTAGAAGAAAATTTGTTGTTATATTTTTTTTTAATTCTATAAATCAGGATATTGGGTTTTCTGTATTTTTGCCAAACGAAAATACAGCCTTCTTGCTTAAAAATAAACAAACCTTGTTAAAACAAGTGTTTTTTTTAATGTCTTATACACAGAATCCAAGCAGGCTTAAAATTAATCTAAGGAGACTTAAAATTAAAATTATTAAAACAAATAAGTTACGTTTTACAAATATTCCTCAATAATTGTTAAAATGTTAGATTTATGGTAAATTTATTGTTGCCGTCAAGTTAAAGTGGGACCCCACTCCTCATTTTGAGACTCTAATGTACGTTGTCATAGAAATAACATAGCTCAAAATTCTACAGTATAAACATTGAATTTCATTTGAGATTAAACCATTCAGTTTGTTCACATGAAGTTTTGCAAATTTATCGTTGCCTTCAAGTTAAAGTGGTACTCCATTCCTCATTTTGAGACTCTAATGTACGTTGTCATAGAAACATCATAGTTCAAAATTCTACAAACATTGAATTTCATTTGAGATTAAACCTTTCACTTTGTTCACAATAGGTTTTGCAAAGGTTTAGTATGAAAAGTTTAAGATCAATTATTTTTTGATTGAGCACGACGATGTACGACATAAGCGGCCCAGACAACCGGGCGCAGGACAGAAGGGCACAGACATAAAAGTGCAGGGACATAAGAGCACAAGGACATAAGGGCGCAAGGACGCAAGGGCGCAGGGATATAAGGGCACAGAGACGTAAATCTGCAATCTGCGCTAACATTTTCGTACTTCGGAAAATAATTAAATAATAATCAAAGAAACGAACGTGACTAATGAGTATTTTATTTAATTTTTGAAAGTCAAATTTCGAAAAAAGTTTTTTTGAATTTGCATCATTTTTTCAGTTCTCAATTATCGCACAAAGCACTACCCTAAACAGTTTTTAAGTCGCCGTACACTAATCTTGAACAAACCTTTAAAAAGAAATCTTTATTTTTATTGAGTTTATTTGCTTTACATAACCACGACAGCGGTTGTTTTCAAACGCAGTCATTTAAAGATTGTACTTAAATCGTTAAGCAAACAATTTTAATTAGTCTGTTGTCCCCGTGTGAAGCCAAATCAAATCAAATCGCTCATTTTCTTGCTTTATTCCGCCGAATTTGTGTAAGGAGTTGACGGAGCCCATCAGGCAGGAAGTAAATTCAAAAACTTCTTTCAAAATTTGGCTTTCAAAAATTAAATAAAATACTCATTAGTCACGTTCATTTCTTTGATTATATAATTATTTTCCGAAGCACGAAAATGCTAGCGCAGATTGCAGATTTACGTCTCTGTGCCCTTATGTCCTGCGCCTTTATGTCGGGTTTTGGAGCACGATGTGTCATAAAACGTATCACAAAGATGATTTTCCTTCATAGGCTTTCTTGCCAACCGTGAATCACTTAATGATTAAATGTGGTTGATTTTTTGTGAATCACTTTGCAAATTTTTTTGTAAAACCACTTCACTACGTTATTTTGCATGTTAAATGTAACAGGGAGCGTTTACTGGTTTCCTTTGTGGTGTTGGTTGGTCTGGTTGGATTTTTGTCGGTAATAGAATTTATCCAACTGGACAAGAATTTACAAGATTATTGCCCTTTTCAACAGCAGAATGCCCTGCTGAGGTACGTAAAATCAAGCAAAGACAATGCAATATTCAAAAGTAAGCTAATATTTATTGAGATTAATTTTGTTGCATTGACATCCAAAAACGTGCGCAAAGAATACTAACAAGCGCATCATTTTGATTGAGTGAAAAACCAAAACAAAAGACTTGGTAGAGGCTCATTCATTCTCCTGCCCTAACCGTAACTTCAACCTTCCCAAACGGTTGAAACAGCAGTTGCATCAACTCAATTTTAATCAAAAAGCATCCATAAATGTTGTTAGGTACATTTTGTTGAAAATTTTGTAAAATTTTTGTAGAACCAAAAATTTTGTAAAATCAAAAACCTTATTTTGTCGAAATCCTGGGGACCCGTCATAATGGAAAATTTTCGCCATGTTTACTGTCTTTTCATTGTAATTGTAATTATAATTACATTTTATTCACCAAGTTACCTCGGTCAGAAGACAGGGAAAGGACCTTTCGGTCTTCGAGTCAAACTGCCACCTGTCCACCTGTCTATCACACACGGTGGAGGCTTCACACTGTCCCTTTAATTGCTGAACGTCACGCAGAAAAGCTGCAAATACCAATTTTTATAGTCCTTGGTTTGACCCTACCGGAAATCGAACCCGAGTTTACCGTTTCAGTAGCGGACGCTCTATCCACTGGACTACTAATCGGTTAAAAAAGAAATTTTTAGAATAGAAACTTTACTGCAGTCGGCGAGGATAAAGCCACCGCATGGCCAACCTCCAACGAAACAACCTTGCCTACGGATCTCATTTCAACTACAAAAGCCCCTCCAATAGCTGATCTTTACCATGTGTCCTATCTTTATTACAGCTGTATGGGATTTACTGTGACTCTTGTAATTGGAATGTTGGTTAGTCTCATTACAGGTAAATACAAATCCGTATTTCTGTAATTGTGTAAGAACACTGCTATAATATATTGAAACGCCTAAGCCTGGAAATGATTTTTCCTACCTCTATCATCATCATCTCATTTTTTATCTAGTTTTTTCCCTGTTTTGTTTTTTCTTCTACGTAAATAGTAAAAATACTCGTAGATTTTTGTCGCTTTTGCTCCCATAAAATTACCCATTTCCCCTAAATTTAACATTTGGGGGTAATTTTGCTTATATTTTTGATGGAAAAGCTTTGACAATTATGAGATTACACTAAGAGTGATTTTCATTGTACTATCCTATAGATGTGATGAATAATTTTAATTTTAAGCATACACACTGATCAAATGGTTTTCACAAATAGTCTTTCTTTTAGTTTAGAAGTATTGCACTAATTTTCCAAAATACCTTATTTCGTTTCCAGGCGGATGGAGCCAAAGGAAGCAAGTGGATCCTGCTTTGCTCCGCTTCTTTTTTGATCACTGGATGTTTAAATGGCTGCCAAAAAAATTTCGAGATTTCATGAGATTTGGTATCGATCCAAAGTCAAAAACAGAAATAGAAAATGATGAAAAAGAAACAAGATTTCATATGTCAATGGTATGACTGTGTTTTTAGACTGATTTGCCGGAACCCTTATTTGGAAGTGAATTCTAAAAAAATATACTTTAATGTATGAATGCATATCAATGTTTAAGCAGCAATGAATTTCCTTGATCATAGTTACCTTTGTTGTAGATTTATTCTTAAGAATGTTTTTGCAGAGTTTTAATTTAAATTTATCTTTGAAAAGGTTTAAGGCAAAATACTTCCGACATATTTTATTGTATACTTGAAAGTTTCTAATACTGTGTTTCAGTTTTTGTGTTTGTTTAATATGACACAAAAAAATTTGCTTCAAATATTATCTTAAAACTTTGAACATCCGAATGCTTGGAGAAAGCATAATGTTTCATCATTTTTACTTTTATGGAGCTTTTGACCACCCACTAAGCATACATTTCTTTTTTTACTTTTTGCAGACTAACACAGAAAAATGTCTGCCAAAAGCAAACGAAAAAACGGAATGCGAGGACTCAAAAATGGTATATCACAACGATTCTCTTTCAGATTCAACAAACAGACGATGTATTGCAGTTGAAGATAAAATGACTGTTCTTTAACTTTTTTGCTGTGCAGCATCTTGAAACAAATTGATTTGTATTGATTATGAGCGTAATCTGTATATTAGAGTGTTGAAATTTCTTATTTTAATGGTTATCATTTACTCAATTCCATTCAAGTCGATATTGTTTCAGCAAAACAAAAATGCTAAAAAATTTTCACACCAAGTGAGATACTTCTATTGCAAGAAAGCGACTAAACTTATGAGTCTATTTGTTTGCTTGAGCAAATTTTGCAATATCAAGCACTTAATCAGAAAGCTACACTTATTGACTTTGGCGAGGTAAAATGCTTTGTGTCGAGTTTTACATTGTACGTCAGCATTAATGGTAAAAGTCAACATAGAGTTAGTTGTGCTTCATCGAAGCCGATTTTGTTTTGTTTGCATTATCACTCAATCAAAATATTGCATTGCATTTGCAGCACTCATGTAATCATTTTAAATTACTCAATAGCAAAGCGATTAATTATTTGAGAGAATAGCTTCAGATCCAGATGTTGTAATGTATCCGCTTGTTAACAAAACGTGTAATAAATTCGATCGTTAAGTCTTGTTGTAAAATTTATGTCGGAGTTTAGTTTTCAGAATGCAGATTTTGAACTTGAAACAACATAATGCATTTTTGAAGTGATTGTGAAATAATGACGAACCCAAATCGTCGTCAAAACGATCAACTGTTTTGCTAATTGCTATGTATGAGTTAGCATGATTTTGCAATAAAATCAGATAGTGATGTCATAATTGGAAGGACAGACGCTCGCGTCGCGTGTTTCTTTGTTTTTACTCGACCATTTTCAAACTAACGAGTGCTAACTTTCAGACTTGTGCTTTTAACTCGAGAACGGTTTGGTCTAGCTACATGAAATTTTGGCTGCAGTTTGAGATTATTGATTTGCATGTTCGTACCATATTTTGAGGCAATTAGTCTCGTGATTTTGGTTTTAGGGCCCAATAACCGCCCCGAAAGTTTGGCGCAAAAAGTGGTCTCATTCAAAAACGGCTTAAGTACGTCAAAAAATATTTCACTCGGTGATATGTCTTAAGACAACCTTTTATCCCAACCAACAAACTTTCAGCCGCGATGAGGTTTTCTCTTCTTTTTTCCTTTTTTTCTTTTTTTTTTTTTTTGTCTTCCTAAATCTTGTACGCTCTTCTTCTCCTAAACCACAAAACATCGAAATCCATTTTTTAGTAAAGTTGCTGAGCTGCAAACGCAAATTTTCCTCCCAAAATTTTTTGGGTGGTCCCCCAGGAAACCCCCCAAAATGGGACCTCAAAAATCAATATTTTTAACGGTTTAAGCTAGAGTGATAGTTTTTTTAAAATATCAGCAGATATTCAACAACCAAATATTTTGACATAGTTTGGGGGTACCACCCCCTCGAGAACCCCTACCAAATGAACCAAAAAAGTCACGCTTTTGAACGGTTAAACCTAGGGTGCCAATTTTTTTGATATAAGCAGATATTTAGCAGATAAAAATTGTGACATAGTTTGGGGGTGCCACCCCCTAAGGACCACCCCAAACTGGACCCCCAAAAATTAAGGTTACCATATTTTTCAGACAGAGAACCGGGACAGTCATAGTTTTGCATGATGTTTCAGGTGATTTCCAAAAAAAAAGATCTTCAATCCTGCGACCCACGGTTTTTGCGTGATTTTCAAAGTAATCTCAAAAAAAAAAGAAAGGTCTTCACTCCAGCGATCGAAGGGTTTTTGCGAATTTTTAAGTGGTCTTCTCAAACGAAGAAAAAACCGAGCCATTTCCACCTACCGGCCGGGACCCCGGGACATAGCCTCAAAACCGGGAATGTCTCAGCTAAACCGGGACTTATGGTAAGTCTACCAAAAATCAATTTTTTCAACGGCTTTAAGGTGATAGTGTTTTTTGATATCAGTAAATATTTCAAAGACAAATATTCTGACATAGTTTGGGGGTACCACCATCTGGGAACCCCCCCCCCCCCAAATAAACCCCCCAAAATCAATTTTTTGAACAACTTAAGCTAGGGCACTAGTTTTTTTGATATCAGCAGATATTTAACAGACAAATATTTTCAAATAGTTTGGGGGTACCAGTCATATCACCTTCTCAGGGCCCCCCCGAATTGGACCCCCAAAAATCAATTTTTTGAACAATTAAACTTAGGGTGACAGTGTTTTTTGATATCAGTAGATATTTAACAGACAAATATTCTGGCATAGTTTGGGGATGCCACCCCCGGAAACCCCCCAAAAGTTGATTTATTGAATGGCTTAAGCTCGGGTGCTAGTTTGTTTGAAATCTGTAGATATTTGTGTCGGTCGTTCAAAGGGGTTGCTATGCAGCAAGCTGTCATCTAGTTAAAAGTATATCTATTGTGATGAGCTTTTGACTTTTTGTTTTGCATGCCAGGCTACCATGGGCGTCAGCAAGGGGGCAGGGGGACCATGCCCCCCTGGATTTTCACACACTCTCCCTTAAACCTGCCAAATTTCAAACATTTTTCTATTTGTAGTAGTTAATACAGACTCTACTTTTATTGGCCTACCCCTGAAAATTTTTCTACCGACGCCCATGCACGCCGCGCCCGTCAAGTTTGTGCACAAAAGCTTGCATATTGCAGCAAACTGAGATTATGTAAATCGTGCTACCGCTGCAAAGCTCATGAATTTGTAGCCGCAAAGCGCTCACTTTTTTACTCTACCATTAACCAGCTTCAAGAGCAACATGAAATCATGCAAAAATGTCTTCAAAATAGCAATAAGCAAGCTCAAAATAAGATTAATAACTCGAAAACAGACAAAAGTCATGAGCTAAGCACTGCACAGTATCTTTTAATGTTCTTGCCACTCTTAATTGATGCTATCATTCTTCTAAAACCAAAAAATCAATTTATTTTAACTCGCATTTTTTTATTTAGTTGATTATTTGATTCACTCTAGGGAGCAAAAACCACTGCTTTTTTGTGATATACGCTCCTTGGCCATTTGTTTTTTCCATTCCTTGATACCAAACCAAGTTTTACGAAGCACATGCACAATTAGAAACTTGACGTTGTTAAGTTTTAATTTGTCATGATCCTAAAAAATTCAGTTTCTAACAACTTAATCAATTATTGACAAAAACAGTGGTGGCTCGTGACCATTTTGAAAAAGTATAAGCTGCAGACGTTTGGGCCTTAAAAAATCAACTTTGTAGGTAAATTCAACAACGACGAAAAAGTGCATTTGAACATATTACCAAAAATGACCTTTTTAGCTGAACAAGAGTCTACTTCGCAGTCATCTTGTAATTATTCAAAATTTATGCTTCCTCCATTTCAATGTCTCAAATGCAAAAGCGGCACGCCGGGGCTCGGACAAGAAAAGCTGGTTTAGATTGGTATCACTGGCGTCGAAAGTTCGATTCAAGGTTTGGCTGTCGTTACCGGCGCGCGACTGAAGACACCTGTTTCAAAGTCTTATGAATAGACATTATTTCTCCTTAAACATTAATTCTTTATTTAAATATGCGTTCAACATAACATCGCTCGCAGCAGCCTGGCAAGTGGCAGTTTTAGTCGCTGCTTTGATGATGGAATTCTTTGAAAAAACAAAACTGTCGATGCAAAAATTTTGATCTGATCTAATTAAACGAAAAAAGTCAAAACATAATAAGCACTCTTCTGCATCTTTGCGACAGGTATAATCTGCAGTATTAACTAGACCCAAGTATGGTGTTAATGGCTTTGGCTGTACAATTATTTGATTGACGTTACTTCATTTTTATTTTCAACTTTTCAAGACATCTAAATATTGAAAGCAAATAACCAGAAGCTGTAAAAGTTAGTGACAAAAAAGTTGAAAGAGGCGCATTTAAATTATTCATCTGATTATATCAACGACCACACATTTATAAATTCATTTAACGCAATTGGGTAACTATTTAAAAGCGTAATGAAGTTCAGTCAAATTTAAATACTGTCGCGAAGTCCGCGCATATCACTAGCGATGTCGCGTTCTAGTTCAGCATATACTGTACCTTTCCACAACTCTACAGTCTACACTAACTGCAGTATCCAGTATTCTACAACAGGACAAGATGTTGTATGTTCAATAGTTTGATTATTTCAATACTTTACTATCCAGTAAACACATTTTTGCACATTGCCGTAGGAGCTCAAAATGATTTGGGGGGGCAGCAAACTTTTGCCCGAAAAATGACTTGATGCATTGCGTTTCTCTGTCAAAATTGAGACGGTTTTTTCTGCCCAAATTAAGGTGTTCTCCAAAAAAAAAAAAAAAAAAAAAAGGTCTTCCCTGAAATTTGAACGGTTTTTCCAGTCCAAATGAAGGTGTTCTCCAAAAAAAAAAAGGTCTTCACCGAAACTAAGACGGTATTTTGGCACTAGTGTGCCCAAATATCCAGACTAATTTGCCCAAATAAATTGACCATTTGCCCGAATTTTCGACGATTTTCGACGTTTTGAACCGAATGGGGGGGCGACCGCCCCCCCTGCCCCCCCGCCTCCTACGGCTATGTTTTTGCATTTCTCAACAAGCCAGAAAAGCTGCGCGAGCCGCAGCTTTCTTTTGTCCATGTATCACAACAGAGAGTGAAGAAAGACTAGGTGTGACGTCAAAGCGTACAATTTCAATGCGTTATAAAAGCTGCTAAGTAAATAGCTTTTCTCAAGAGTTTCCAATTTTTTGTATTAAAATAGTTATAAAAATGCAATAATTTTCTAATCTTTGCGTCCAAGCGGGGAGGTGGGAGTAAAGGTGATTAATTAATTACTGGTCACAATCACAATTTTAAAAATCTCCAAAATAAAAATAAAAACGATAATAAGAAAGAAAAACGAACAGATGATGCAGGGTATGCTGCAGCTTTTTCAGCTTCTATTACGATCAGCACCTGGACAAAAATGCTGGTTTCTGGTGGAAAAAATCAGCTGGCAGATAAACCGTATGCTAAAATTACAAAAAACGTGCAGCAATTTTGCAGCTCTTTTGCAGCAATCTAACAAAAAATACTAAAGCTTAGGCATTATTGTATACTTCTACATGATATCGTTATTAGTGTTTTGGCCAACAAGGTATCACAGTGCAGCAGTAAATAACCCCCCAAACCAAAAACTTTCCAGAATATTTAAACAAAATTGAGATTGCTTTGCACCATCCAACATTTTTACTTCTTTTTCATAAAATTAATGAAATCTTATTATCTACTTTGTATTGAGTTACTTCATCATCTTCTCAATTATCTTTTATCTACGATTTTAGAGAATCATTCAAATTTATAATTACAGTAGTAGCTTAAAATCACACACCTAAAAATCATAATATTGACAACATAGACCTTTAGTATTAGTTCTACATCATGTCCCGAGAAGCACCTGCAAGATTAACAGCGGCTGATTATGCAGTATTTGGAGTAACTCTTGGAATATCTGCCGTTATTGGCATCTTTTTTGCTTTTAAAGACAGAAAATCTAGCGATGGGACCGAAGGATACATGATGGGAGGAAGGTTAGTACTGTTGAACTGCCTCAAAAGTCTCTATTTGATTAGTATGAAAATCAATTAGATTTGATAAAATTTAAAGCAAAAAAATATTAAACTACTGTGTAGTGTACTGAACTAGCTCCAGATCTGAGGTATTGACAGTAGGTTTGAATAGTCTCAACTTCGTTGGAAACGAATACTATATATACTGTTGATGAAGTTTTGGGACAGCTAAAACTTTTGATAGTTTTCTGTTGCATCACAGATCTTTGGGAATGGTTCCGGTAGCGCTGTCTTTATCTGTGAGTTTCATGTCTGCCATTACAGTTCTTGGAGCTCCAGCTGAGATTTATATTTACGGAACTATGTATGAATGGTAGGTAGAAATCGAGTTCACATACCTTACTCTTACATTCAAAATGAAGATTGGATATAGAGTTTGTACTGTTACATGAATCGTCAAATTGCAAATACTTCCGCAGTATCAAGAGTTGTTTTTTCACAAAATGTAATTTTTATTAAATGTCTGTCGAGTAAACACAAAACTGATGCTTATTCTTTTTGTATTCTGCGGACATACCTAACAAAGAACGCAACGGATTGCTTACTACATGCAGCCATTAAAGTGTCAAACTTAAAACCTGAAGAAATCTAACAAAAACAACATTTAGTTGACGGTGATTATGTTTGTGGTGATAGTGATTATGATAATATGGTAAAAATAGTAAAACACCTGACACAATCTCTTTCGTCTATGCATTTCTTCTAAACATTACAAAGTAAAACACGACCAAAATGGTTAAAACCTTAAAGAGATTTGATGAATACAAGGAGCGGAAGTCCCACCAATGAATAAAGTGGCAAACGTTGTTGGAAAACGTCAAAATCTTTCTGCGCAAAAAACGCAGCAAGAATGTTTGCTTGCATAAATACTATAATATGATACTATCTTTTTTAGGTTTTTGGTTGCAATGTTGATCACAGCTGTAGTAACAGCAGAAGTTTTTATCCCTATTTTTTACAAATTAGGAATATCAAGCACTTACGAGGTGTGTTGGTGATAGGCAGTGTCTCTTTCTTGTTTTTGAAGATATTGAAAGTAAATTCAAAAATTCCAAATTACTAAGAAATTTTTATCTACATTTTGCAAAATATAAAGCATTGGACTATAATTCATTTTGAATTTTATTTCAGTATTAAAATATTTGAATAAATATAACTTTTATTTTATTGTAAACTCAACTTCTATATAAATTCTCATATCTTCATCAGGTTTTAACGTTAAAAGTATAGCCAGGATTGTAAAATAGAATCAAAATGTTTGCTTGAGGTTAAGACCGGGGCGTCGCCAGTTTAGCGAGATCGGGGAGGCAAAGCTGAAATCAGGGGGGCAAAGCTGAAAACCAGCGTTGAACTTGACCCAAATTTTCATTATTCCTGAATTGGATTTAGGCGAAGTTTCAGTGAAAATCAGGTGATCTCAAAAAAAAGGTCTTTGTCGAAAGGAGTCTTTCTGGCCGAAATCAGAAATTTAAACGGTTTTTCCGGCCAAAAACAGTCGATCTCCAAAAAAAAAAGGTCTTCGCCGAAATCCGAAGGCTTTTTCTGGCCAAAATCAAAAGTTTAAACGGTTTTTTCCGGCTAAAAACAGGTGATCTCCAAAAAAAAAAATAGGTCTTCGCCGAAATCCGAAGGCTTTTTCTGGCCGAAATCAGAAATTTAAACGGTTTTTCCAGCCAAAACAGCAACTTTTTCCTCTCAAAAACCAGCACTCAAATCTCAATGGGGGGGATGCCTAAATCTCGAGCTGGTGAGGGCGATGCTCACTTTTAACAAAAAATACAGTGGGGGCAAGAAATAAATCGGGGGGGCAATGCCCCCCTTGCCCCCCCGCTGGCGACGCGCCTGGGTTAAGAATAGAAATTGCACTACTATCAAGAAAAAAGATTTCAATGAGGTATTATCTGCTAAAGATCACACCCGATATATGTACGTCAACACTTTAGACTTTATTATGCATAATATGACAAAGAAGAGGTTTTTATTCCTATTGCAGCATATTGTTTAATCTTACTGCACAATTTGACAGAATTTCGACGATAATGTAAGGCTTCTCCTAAAGGATATACAACATTACTTGTGTATTGGCATTGATCCTTTTATTGAAGTGAAGCTGTAAAGTTAATTTCATCGCTTTTAGGTTTAACGCAGTCTGTCCTTTATAAAGCAACATATTCAAATGAATCAATCAAAAACATGTTAATGTCTTTCATTGTCTAAAAGAACCAAACAAAGTTAACCTAACATCTTGATAAAGGTTTCGTCTATTAAGCTAGCTCACTGATCTCATTTTCAACCGACTTTATTTGCATTTTGCAGAGCTTTAGTACGTTGATTGTTTTTAGTATTTGGAAAGAAGATTTAATCGTCCAGTTCGAATTCTAACAACTCTGACATTCATAGCTCAAAACACTCTTTACATTGGTATTGTAATTTATGCTCCATCCTTAGCCTTAAATGCAGGTATAGAATAATGGTCATACGTAGTATGTTTGATCTTTTGGATCAGCAGTCATCAAAAGAGTTTCTCTACAGCTTGTATTTTCTTTAGTACGACGTTAGCCAGTTCGTCCTAAAATAAAATATTTTTGGTATCAGCAGAAATGTATGCATTATTTTCTCTGCTGCTTTTATTTTCTTCCATACCATTTAAACAGTACATCGAAAATTAAAATGTCTATTGTAGTCAAGAAGAGTTTATATAATGGACATACTAAATTGTACTTTAGGCCTACTTAAATAATTATGCAATTGAGTAAGGAAGTCTTAGTTACTATCAAAATGGCTTCTATTTTTAGTGACTGGATTCAGTTTGTGGGGATCAATTTTGTCAACTGGACTGGTTTGCATCTTTTACACAACATTGGTGAGCAGCAAATTTTCAATCAATCTTGATAAGGGACTTGTCCATCGGTTCGAGTAGATGCCGTTGCGCTTCATGCCAAGAACCAACATTTCTGTTTTAATCTTTCTTGAAAATGACAGATACTTTAAAAAATATTTTTGCATAAATTTTGGTCAAAAACGTACTAAAATTAGTAAAACTTCCAAGTCAATAGAGCTTTTGCAAGGTGTTTGTCTAAGTTTTGATACAGGGTGGAATCAAGGCAGTTGTTTGGACTGATGTTTTTCAAGCAATCGTGATGCTAATGGGATTTCTAGTTGTAACTATAGAAGGAAGTATTCAACTTGGAGGATACGCTGAAGTTTGGAGAATATGCGCCGAAAATGGGAGAATTGACTTTTTACGGTTGGTGTAACTTTGAACTTGGGCTGAAATGTTCAAATTCCAATAAACATACTTAGTAACATGATGATATTTTGCACACCTTGCTTAGGCTCAGTTTAGCGTTTGCTTTTCGTCAAACCCAAAAAATCTTTCTACAGTATTACACTTGATCACCAACCATCATTACTTGCTAGTTTATAAATGTCGTTATTAACTTTGCTTCGCGTTACACACGTTAAATTCTATATTTTTAGCTTTTTACTTTGTCATTTAAAACGAGACCACATTGATAAATTACAGTAGTAGCGGTACAAATACTAAAACCTTAATCTTATAACAAATAATTATTAATTAGTACTGTCTCTGCTAGGGGCGTATTTGGGTCTGGGAGGTTATTTCCCCCAGGTCTTTTACAAAAAAAGTACCCCATAAACGAGACTTGAGCAAAAGATTTGAGCCTCTTGTGCCTCAGAAAGAATTTTCCTACGTAAAACTCATGTGACGACCAAAACAAAGATCTTTATCACTTTTTGTCACAAATTTAGATCAAAAATCAAATTCAGCTTAAGTAGGAAAATTTTTTTCTGGTTTCTGAGCCCCCTTCTCCGGTTAGGATTTGCCTTCTTCTTACCCGTGTCTTAAAACAGCCGTGGTATACAGTATGTTAGAAGTAGTAATTTGTTTTTAGTTTTGATTTAGACCCGCGAGTACGTCACACAGTTTGGAGCATTGTACTTGGTGGAACGTTTTTATGGCTTGGTGTTTATGCAGTTAACCAGTCACAAGTACAGAGATACCTTTCATGCAAAACCGAAGCACAAGCAAAAGGGTAAAGTAAAAACCTCGAACATATTCAATATAATCATCAATTAAAAATATCCTCCATCAAAATTGGTGCGGTAACATTCTTTTATAGCTTAACAACACGAGCTTAGACCAATTTCTTGTGTAATTTCTAACACAATGCAGTTCTTCTAGCCTATGCTGTTAATATACTACAAAAGAAACAAGCAGCACTCAAATGATTAAGTGATATGATGAAAAAAGAAGGTTTCTTTTTCTGTTCTTGAATTTTTTAACAAATCTGGGCATGCCCTCAATCACAATAGCAGCACTGCAATAAATTACTGTACCCCTCCAACATCGTTTTTTTCCCACTGTAGTTCAGTGTTTCTCAATTGGCTTGAACTAGTTGTCATTATTACCTTGTCTGTAATGAATGGGACTATTTTATACCACAATAACTGTATTCCTCTAACACCGTTTTTTTTTTTTTTTACTGTAGTTCAGTGTTTCTCAATTGGCTTGGACTGGTTGTCATTATTACCTTGTCTGTAATGAATGGGACTATTTTATATGCATACTTCGATGGTTGCGATCCCCTGTCAACTGGAGAAGTTGGAAAGTCTGATCAGGTTGTTTAATTTTTGAAATTCTTTTTGATCATGCATGCTTCACTTCAAAAGCTTTTGTGAGATTTTGCTGTTAAAACTTTCATCGCGATTAATTGCTTTCATAGTGGCGATTAGTTTTCAACGAAGATAATTTTTCAATACTTAACACTTTATTCAGTTATTTCAGGTAGGCATACTTAAAATCGGTAGAGTAGCCAGGGGGAGGGGCGGAGAGGGGCTACAGCCCCCCCCATTGGCCTGCAGAATATGCAAAATACCTCGTTTTTAGTACTTTTGAGGCCGATTTTTGCACAAAAAGCAAAATAGCCCCCCATTGGCATTGGCGATGAAAAGTGGTCTACTTTGACCCTGGATTTGAAGTGAGTTCGTCTGCATAAAGCGCTTCTCGGCCTTGGTGAAGACCTTTTTCTTTTTTTTTTTTTCTTTTTTTTTGGTCTTCACCGTATATCGGGTACAGAAAAACCATTCAAATCTAAACGAAGACCTTTTTTTTTGGTCTTCACCTAATTTCGCGCACAAAAGCCGTTTTTATTCTGGATCAAGATCTTCTTAGTTTGTTTTTTTCGTCCGAAATAGCCCCCCCATTGCTAATTTCTGGCTACGCGCCTGCTCAAAATCATTCTTCTTCTTTCTGACTGGAAATTGGTTTAATTTAGGCATTCAACTGTCGCAGCGATTTTCATGTCCCTTAGGCTTGCGTACTGAAATGTTGACTTCACTTTAAAATAACACAGGCCAATCAAGAATTTTTTTTTAAAGGCATCATTTGTTGGATCGTTTAGAAGTATACCAGGGGTGCTGAATCCAAAAATGCCATCAGTTTTGCTGAATTGGCTCAACTTTTTAAGCTATCGGTCATTCTTATACATATCATAAATAGTCAGATTTGTGAATTACAGGTACATTAATACCTCAAACATGTGGCAATGAAATCTTCCTATTTCATGATTGTAATGATAGTTAATGGAAAATCAGAGCATTCGCAGTTAACTATAAAAATGTTGATGAACTGACAATTCAGTATTAAGCCAATATGCTCTATTATTAGTCTGCTAGGCTATGCTCCAAATATGATCTTACAACGAGATTATGAAAATGTATTGTCAGGGGCGCCGAGAGGGGAGGTCAGGGGGGGACAATGACCCCGGGGCGCATGGACTTTAAGGGGATCATGAAGGGGCCCATAGGCTTCAGGAAGGCCGTTGGCTTCAGCGGGCCCAGCAGAGGGCCCTTGAGCTCGAGAGGGGGCCCATCGAAATGACTCTGAGAATTCAGCATGTGAAGCCTGCAGACGTTTTTTTTTTTGGAGATCACCTAATTCCGACCGGAAAAAGCGTTAAATTTTTGGTGAAGACCTTTTTTTTCTTTTTGGAAATCACCTAATTTCGACCAGAAAAACCGTTAAATATTTGGTGAAGACCGTTTTTTTTTTTTTTTTTTTTTGAGATCACCTTATTCCGACCGGAAAAAGCGTTAAAATTTTCGAGAAGACCTTTTTTTTTTGGAGATCACATCATTTTTCGGACCAAACTGCAGCATTTTCTCCGTCTATTTTGGACTTCACAAAATCGGAATTCCATCATATTTGAGCTCTCTCCGGGCCCACTTTTGGTCCCCGGCGCCACTGTATATTGTAAAACCAGATATAATCCAGAGATAAAGCAAGTTCCCTTGATATTAATAGATTTTAAGTACGAAATCAGGGGAGAGAGATTTGTAACACTTTGTGCTTCAATTATTTGTTGAAATGTTTATTATAATATTACTGTAAGTATAGTGGATTTCATCATGAGTTGAACTACCAGACGTAGGCGGTGTCGTAATGATCTAGATGTTTTTTGTTAAATATGCTGCGAATACAATATGCTAAAGGAGAATCAATTTAATGTTCGTGACTTCTCAAAGAGAGCTTACAAGGCGTACTTTGGCATGAAGTTAGGTGACCACTTGACTTCGGAGAAAAATGTGTTCCATTTGCTTATTTTTTGGTCTTCACTAAATTTCCACACCTGAACAAAATCGTGGTCGAGGTTTATCCCCCCAATGTTAAAAATAGGGCAAAATTGGGGAAAAATTTCAAATTATCTCCCCCAATGCTCAACAAAGATCGGCAACACTGTGACCAAGACAAGACTTGGGCACCTCACAAAGTTTGCAAGAGTTGCACTGAAACTTCACGTCTACGGACACAAGGCAAAATCAAGGCCGTGCAATTTGGAATCCCCATGGTTTGGCGAGACCCCAAGAATCACCATGACGATTTGTTTTTGCATGGCTTGACATGTCAGGCTGGAATCAGCACAAGAAGAAGTCATGGCATTACTCCAACATTGACTCTGCAATTCGACCGGTGACACACTGCGATGAAATTTTTGTACCAGTATTTCCTTGCAGATATTATTCCGGACGAATTGGATTTGAAAACAGCGAAAAACAAAGATAGCATTGTAGCAGATGCAACAACTATAGTGACATCAATTTGGCTGCTGAAGGACACTCGCAAGAATATAAACCTAGGGTGTTCACTCAGGGGCAGCTAAATGACTTAGTTCGTAATTTAGGTTTATTAAAAGAAGCCTCTGAAATTCTGGCCTTAAGATTAGATGAGCACAACAGTCTGGATTCACAAACCAAAATTACTTTCTATCGTGGCAGAAATGAAGTTTTAACTCAATATTTCATTTTCACCAAAGAAAATAATTTTCTGTTTTGGAATAACGTTAATTCCTCTTGCCATGGGTCTACTTCACCACAAACCAGATGAATGGAGATTATTCATAGACAGTAGGGTGGAGTGAAAATATTTGTTGTTTTTCGTTCGGAACACAATAGTAATAAAAAGTTGCTCCGCTCCAATACTTTTAAAATGGTGCAAAAATTGATCAAAAATTTCAAAGTCTTCAGGTGCCCCCAGAGCTGTAAAAAATTGATTTTTTGCTGATTTTTTGCAAACTTTTGCATTAACGGAAATCGTAATAAACGCACTTGCCTCGCGCAGTTTTCGCAAGCAATTGCGATCTTTATTTGCATTAAAAGATTTTCATTCGTAAATCGAAAACTTTCAGGTGTCCAAAAATCACCGGAAATTGGTCATTTTTTCCATATTTTGCATCAATTTTAATTAAAATTTAACAGCACAATAAAATAAGGATTTTTTGCAATAAGGGTGTTTACATACTAAGCTTTAAAATGGTGCTTTGAAAAATCTTACTGCTTTTAGTCTACCTAAACACTGATGTCCGGTCTACTACACCGGACATAAAAATGTGATTGTATAAAAGGATATTTTTAGTCCATTTTAAATCAGAGTTCACCAAACTACGGAAGGCGCGCAAGTTGATTTCATCCGGCACGCCACATCTTGCCCAAATAAAAGCTGAATTTAAAAAAATAGGAAAAGTTTACTAACTTTTTTAAAAAGACTGACGTTCTTAAGCCACCCGCAATCTATAAATAATTTTTTGATTCTACCTTTTTTTGTGACACTGCAAATTTTGTTGTTAAAAACACCATTGTTTCATTAGTACAATATCTCTGGTTTTAAGCAGACTTCAAAGCATAAGCAGGATGATTGAGACAGTACTAGCTCTAATAAATGATTTACTTTTAGGCTGTGTTGTAATATTGTACTTTTTAAATGAATAAAGTAAAAAAAAAAGTATAGAAACTGATTGCCGGCTGTTTAATAAAAAATGGGAAGACCTGTATTTTTGTGGAAGCCAATGAGGGTACAGCTAGTTATGCTATTAAAGTGTTGCTGTTTTGAAATACAGGGTGGTTGAAAAGTAACTAGGCATTAAAAATTTGTAATAATTTCCAAAATTTGACTTTAAGCTTAATGAAATACAAAGGAGCATATTGAATATTACAGGAGAAAGTATAATTGCTCAGTTGAATTACTTAAAATTTGTAACAAAGATCAAATATTCATATTTCAACGTATGCACCATTTGCTTCAACTAGCTTCATTAAACGACCAGGGATAGAACGAACAACTTTTAAAAGAATGTCATTGGGGATAGCATTCAAAACTTGTTGGATTCTTATCTCCAAATCTTCCAATGTGCGAGGTTTTGTCTTGTACACTTCCTCTTTTGTGTAACCCCACAGGTAAAAATCACACGGTGTAAGATCTGGGCTTCTCGGAGGCCATTCATGAGGTCCGCGTCGACCCAACCATCGACCTGAAAAGTGTTGGTCTAACCACGCTCAAACAGTGAGAGCAAAGTGGGGTGGTGCACCATCTTGCATAAATATTAAGTCATCGATGTTATCCCAACCAGACACTGTGGGCCACACAAAACTATCAAGCATGTGAAGGTAGCGCTCCGCATTCATGGTATCTGAACACTTTTCAGGTCGATGGTTGGGTCGACGCGGACCTCATGAATGGCCTCCGAGAAGCCCAGATCTTACACCGTGTGATTTTTACCTGTGGGGTTACACAAAAGAGGAAGTGTACAAGACAAAACCTCGCACATTGGAAGATTTGGAGATAAGAATCCAACAAGTTTTGAATGCTATCCCCAATGACATTCTTTTAAAAGTTGTTCGTTCTATCCCTGGTCGTTTAATGAAGCTAGTTGAAGCAAATGGTGCATACGTTGAAATATGAATATTTGATCTTTGTTACAAATTTTAAGTAATTCAACTGAGCAATTATACTTTCTCCTGTAATATTCAATATGCTCCTTTGTATTTCATTAAGCTTAAAGTCAAATTTTGGAAATTATTACAAATTTTTAATGCCTAGTTACTTTTCAACCACCCTGTAGTATAATCTTTGTCGGCGCAATACAGTGACGTAATCAGGAGGCGCTGGCCAAATCACGTATAACATTTAACCCTAAAATACTAGTATTTAAACTATTTTATACTTGGCTTACATTTGGACTTGACCTGTAAGTAAGTGGGGGAGGAAGCTGAGAAAATTTAATTTTTCGAATAACGTTTGAATTTTAGTAATTTAGTTCTTTCAAATGGCTCCAAAAACGTGTGAAATGTGTTCCAAATGGCGCTAAATTGACTACTACTTTTTCCCAATAAATTATAAAAGTTGCCAAGCGGAAAGGGATCAGCCCCCAGTCCCTTTAAAGTAATATGGTTTAGTTGCACCAGTTTGTTGAGCGTGGTGCCTGATACAATTTTTGAACAAACCATATTGTTTTTTAGTTCAAGCCTCACTTCCC
The DNA here is from genome assembly GCA_963965965.1 of Trididemnum nubilum. Lineage (NCBI taxonomy): Eukaryota > Metazoa > Chordata > Ascidiacea > Aplousobranchia > Didemnidae > Trididemnum > Trididemnum nubilum. The sequence continues at coordinate 18,072,346 of OZ014489.1, read as the reverse complement.
CTTAGGCACGCTTGGCAAACATCTGTTGAAATATTCAAATCGCTAGAAGTGGTGTGTCTTTGGCTTTGTTTTTTGTATAATAGAAACTCCTTTCTTAAAAACGTTCGGTCTTAGTTTGTTGTTGATTTGTTGCTTGTTGAATTGGTATATTTCTTTTTCAAAAGGGAGCCTACAAGTTTTTTGTTTGCCATACATCAGAGGTAGATTGTCAAATGCTGTTTTCGTAGCATTAAGCCACCACAAATTGGGGCAGTATGAACCAAATTTAAAAAAGGTTTAAAATGTGTTTTCGAAGAGCACTATCCCTTGTAGTGCAATACAGCTGGAGGAAAGCTATTCCATCAACTTAAAAGCGATTTCCATCACAAAGTTGCTATACTACCGCTGATTTTGTTATTTACATTTTACTGCGCTCAATTCAATTCAATGGAAAATCTGAATACTTGTTCATCTGATTTCAATTCGCACCCAGCGCAAAGCTGTTAATCTCGCAGTTATCCGCCCCTCAGAAAAAATGGTTTGGCGATCTTTGTGTTAAACAAAAAGTCAGTAAGTCAAGCGCACCGCCTTCCCATCGTGCAAGCTGCTGATTGGTTAAACTAAATTTTTAAAAGTACGTCACAAAAAACTTAAAAATTTTTCAAGTACAGTATTTTGCGACGTTCTCTTAAAAATATTGAAGAATTTACCTGTTACAGTGACAGCTTCCTGCATTTTCTGCAGGAAAATATTATTTTGATGGCAGGAAATATTTCACCATAGTGTGAAAAAAGATTAAACCGCTGGCAAGTTAGACCAGCAATTACTACAAAAGAACACATTTCACTTCGTTTTTGAGCCACGCTCTACATATTTTACTCACGTTGCTACCAAAAATAGTTCTAGTAAAAGAGCAAGAAAAGAATTACTCAAAGAACTGAAATCTAAATTGATTGAACTGCATTATAATCAAGTATTAGGATGCAATAAAACAACCGTAAATACTGAAGTAAAAAAGGAGTAATCCAAATACAAGAAACTAGCTTTTTGTCGTTGACTACCGCATCATTTGCTAACAAATAAACTGCTTTTGCTTTATCTTTTTCTTTAGGTTGACAAGCAACAGAAAGACCTTAATATATACAAGACTTATTTTAACAGAGCTTATCTTTTGCTTATTTTAACCAAATGTCAGCTTGGACGGTGAAAGGCAGTGCGCCTGGCGTACCAACGTATTGTTTAAAATATAGATTAAAAATATCCTTTTATACAATCACATTTTTATGTTCGGTGTAGTAGACCGGACATCAGTGTTTAGGTAGACTAAAAGCAGTAAGATTTTTCAAAGCACCATTTTAAAGCTTAGTATGTAAACACCCTTATTGCAAAAAAATCCTTATTTTATTGTGCTGTTAAATTTTAATTAAAATTGATGCAAAATATGGAAAAAATGACCAATTTCCGGTGATTTTTGGACACCTGAAAGTTTTCGATTTACGAATGAAAATCTTTTAATGCAAATAAAGATCGCAAAAAAGGCTTTTTAAGGTGATTGCTTGCGAAAACTGCGCGAGGCAAGTGCGTTTATTACGATTTCCGTTAATGCAAAAGTTTGCAAAAAATCAGCAAAAAATCAATTTTTTACAGCTCTGGGGGCACCTGAAGACTTTGAAATTTTTGATTAATTTTTGCACCATTTTAAAAGTATTGGAGCGGAGCAACTTTTTATTACTATTGTGTTCCAAACGAAAAACAAAAAATATTTTCACTCCACCCTAATAGACAGCTCCAAAAAAAGTTTGAAGTGTGTCCTACTGAATAATGGAAATATGTTTGCCTGTGTTCCAGTTAGCTACTCAGTACTTTTAAAAGAACACAAGCTAAATACCACAGTGGTTTTGGAAAAGCTTTGCTACAGTAATTAAGTGGACATAATTGGGTGATGTGTTTGAAATTCAAAATGGTCAACTTTTTCTAGGTCAACAAAGTGGCTACATCAAGTATCCTTGCTTTTTTTGTTACTGGGATAGTCGAGCAATTGATCAAAACTGGATGAAAAAGCGCTGGCTGGTTCGTAAACGACTTTTTCAGGAGAAAGAAACATCATCGACCCACCACTAGTCAGTCGAGATTGCTTTGTTTTACCTCTGCATCAAGTTGGAATTGATGAAACAATTCGTGAAAGCTTTAGACAAAGACGAAGTCTGTTTTGCTTATCTACGCAAAGCCTTTCCTGGGCGTAGTATGGAAAAGCTGAAAGCAGGGATTTTTGATGGGCCAAAATTCGCAAACTAATTAAAGGACGTACCTTTTCCTCGAATATGACTAAGGTTGAGCAAGATGCTTGGATTTCGTACGTATTAGTTGTAAAAGATTCCTTTGGAAGCAGAAGACCACAAAATTATATGAGTCTTGTCGAAACTATGCTTGCAAACTTTCAGGCTCTTGATGAACCAATGAGTATTAAACTCCGCTACTTATTCTGCCATTTGGATCATTTTTCAGAGAACCTTGAAGAAATGAGCGAGGAGCAAGGGGAGAGGTTTCATCAAGATATCAAAGCAATGTAAAAAGGTATCAAGGTCTATGGGATACTCATATAATGGCAGACTACTGCGTACTGCTCGTGTTTGATGCGAGGTTGCTTCGAGAAAAATTACAAAAGGAATTTATGTAAAATAAATTTTTGCAGATGAGTTCAAGCTAAGAGAGGCAGTGTTGCATGGCATACTGAAATTAGTGGTCGCTACATAATATGTTACCAAGTTGTTTTTGTTTGGAGATGGTGAGGGAGCGTTATGATTTCCAGGTCAAATGTTTTTCATGTTGAATGTTGTGTAGTCAGTTAAAAGTCTTAATCACTTGATTTATTTTTCTTGCGAGTCGGTTGTAGTAAACTTGCAAAAATAGTATAATGGCATCACTACAGTATTGTGTTAACTTTAAGCAATTGTTGTATCTTTTTTGCTCTGCGTAATTTAGGTGTTAAGTAATGTTGAGGCATTAAAATGACCGCTTGGCAAGTGTTATCGATTTGTCTGGTACCATTTCTCAATTGATTTGCTTTTTGTTGGGTTTCTTGTTGGCTTATGTTGTTTTTGTGTTAATAAAGTGTTCTAACAACCTAATTGGTTTCATTGCAATTTCTTATAAAAGTTTGGTTCTTTGAGTACAACGAAGATGTCGAAAAAAAAATTTTAATTTATCAAAAATATGACCTTCTTGGTATCTTGAAAACGGGAGCCAATCTGCAAAAACTAATAACATTTTCGAATTCAGCGACCACTAACTACCCCGGAACCGTTTCTACTTTCAGTGCGAAAATTTTTTTGTTGACCAGTGTAATCATGCACCAAACCTATTCATGATTTTGTTATGTTTTATAGCTTCTTCCTTATTTGGCCTTACAACTATTTGAAAGATATCCAGGTCTAAGTGGTCTCGTTGTGTCTTGTGTATTTTCTGGAAGTTTGAGGTAAAAATATCTACTATATGGTAATTTGATTATTTTATTAAGTTATTTTTTCAAATCCAGCCTTGGAATTGGATTAATTTATGCATAAGATATTGAGCAACTATGCTTTTAATATCGTGCAAACACGAAATTGGTCAGTTTTACATTTACTGTGTCGTAGATGGTTGTATTAGTCTATTTCATTAGCAGTTAAGAATAAAATAAAGCAAAACTACAAATAAAATCTTCATGTAAGTAAAGATCAAAAAGCAAATTGAAAATGCGCACTGTGTAGGCATTTAAAAAACCACGACATAAACAACGATCATTTCAATGTTGTTATTCACACAAACTGCTAAGAAATTACATCAATGCAGAAGTCAGGTAAACAAAATCAGCAGCTGTTTTGATTGTTTTGTTGTTTTGGTTTGTGTTTGTCTTTTGAAGATCTAATTCTTATACTTGGACCGTTTGCAAGAAGTGTTTTATACTGTTCAAACTGATAGTAATTTACGTCTTTAATATACAGCACCGTATCAACTGGAATCAATGCCATGTCTTGTGTGACGATTGAAGACTTCATAAAGCCTGTTGCAAAACTGAGTGAGAGAAAATACACGTGGCTTTCAAAAGGTATAATTGCCAAACTTCGTCTGATTAATTATTTACCAATGGGTTTGGTAGCCATTAAGTTGCTCATCAAATGAAATAAGCGTACAGTATTGCTGTTAAACACCAGATTTACAAGACATAATACTTGAGTAACTTTGCGAAACTTGATAAAAGGTTGAAGTAATATTTATGGTTTTGATGGTTTCCCAAGAAAAAAGTATTTGATTTAGAGAAATTATTATTTAGTAACTATTGCACAATTAGTATACTTGCACAATACAAACATATCAACATTCTTTCAAAAATACACAAAAAGCACTAGATTCAAAATCACACTAGCGCATGATACGCCGAAAACGGCTGGTGGTCGTCAATACTTATTCATGGCTTTTCAAGAATTGTTTGTTTGTTGCACATCTATCTCCAGCTGTCACCGGATAGCGTTAAGAAGCTAACTATTAGATGGTCCGCGTACTTTTCATTGGAAGAAGCAGTGGCGGCTACTGACAAAAATAATTGGTAGTGCTGCAAACGTATTGCCATTCCAACATCTGGGGAGCCCAAGCTCCCCTCATCAAAAGCTACACCAACACTGTGACACTTACAACTTTACACTAAAATTTTAACTAACTTATAGGCCGGAAAGTAAGCTCTATTACTAAGGCCTTGTCTACACCGTGTAGTCCGGTAGAAATACGACAAAATACATTGAAACCCAGAAAAAATTTACAATAAGCTGAAATTTGGCACGATGGCTCAGGACCATGTCCTGTCCCGAGCCACCAAAAAAAATCCCCATGTTTTGGACGTAAGACTTCCCCCTTTTTCGGCCTTTAAAGTCTGCCATCTAGTGTCAAATAGCCTGTACTGTCCAACAGCCAATCCAAAAGTTGTAGAAGAGCCAAATTTTGAATAGTGATTGATTTTCAAGTGCAGGTACAAACTAATTTACTTTGAAACTGATGACGTCATTGTTGGTGACGTAATTTCAAGTTTTTGCTTTTGAAAAATGACGTATACCGTATTCATGACTCAAATTGTAAATGAGAGTTAGCTTTTTGTCTCCAAACCAAAAATTGCATAAATCAAAATGATGACGTCACAAGCGTTTTGATGACGTCATCTGTCAAGAGTTTTGATCGTGAATCTGAAAAAGAGTGTTTGATCAAACAAAACATTGCAACCTTCTGGGAATATTAGCATTATCATCATTCAAGTTTTTAAGGCATCTTTGAGTCCTTGGCCAAGGTCTTGCCTCATCCTCCTACACGCAATGATTCTAAAAACTAATAACTAGCGTAATTGTATGTAAATTGATACGAATATGTACCGAGCACGATAATATATCCGATACGAACAAAGTTTTTACCGCTTTGCAATGTCTGACAATACTATTATCTTACGCAAAATAAGGTCCGACAATATTATTATCAGGTATTGTTTTGCGTATTTGCGATATTATTGCAATGTCTGACAATATTATTGTCTTAATCTATAATAACCACGCTAATATTTGACAATTTGCTTCCTTAATGATTTTTTTATCGTTCCTCAAGCTTGCATCAACTGAAATTTATCGTTCCTCAAGCTTGCATCAATTAAAATTCAGATTAACTTTAACTGCGCGAGGGAGCTTTTCGATAAACATTCAAAGGCTTTCTTAATTAAACTGCAAAATGCATTATTTTGTTTTAATCCCTTATTGGCAGTGGTGGGCGAATCACTGTATAAAAGAAAGGACACTACGTCACCAAAAATTACTGTAACAAATTAATAAAATTACCGTATTTGTTACTTCTCGGAAAAAAAGTCAGTCATTGTCGTCACAAATTACTTTGAATGAAAAACTTTGCCAAAATGACAATAATCTACTCTACATCACTATTTCTAATGGAGCTAAACAAAAAAAAAAACAACTAGATTTCGTCCAGGATCCAAGTATCATTATAAAGCTATAGCTTTCGTTATGCAACATCTTCGATACGGCTGAGGGCTCACCGATATTATTTTGATTACTGTATTACGTCGTCTGAGCATCGACCCCATGGTCTGAGTGAGTACAGAATTGTTTTAAGACTATGCGGGTTTCGAATTTCGGGTCTTTTGTTTGTGCGGGCAAGGTCATATAACAAACCGGCTACTGTGACTCCTGGTGTGTTGAAGCGAGATCACGCTTACGTTATGATTCAAGAAGCAAAATCGAGCAATAAAAATTTAATGCTGTAATTAACTCCAAATTTACTGCACTTCCTCAGGTTTTGATAAATAGTTTCCAATAAGTCGCTAAATATACTTAATAATCTAAATAACACGCTTAAGGTAATTCTCACATAAAAGTACTATCAAGATAAAAAATTTAAAAATTACTATGAAATTGATATATTTGTTGGTCGAGCGGTAATGCTTCTGTCTCTGGATCGGGAGGTTCGAGGTTCAAATCTCGGGCCGGTGTAATCAGACATAGTGTTGCCAACGGCACGCCACTGCTGCGACATTTCAAAAGAAGCTTTGCTGCCCGGGCGCAATGACGTGGAGATGGGCCCCGCAAACTCGTTACACGCCTCGGCATAATACAGCAAGTATGATGAAAGATTTTTGATCTATCACAGTCCGGTGGTATTTTTTTTAATCCATTATCTTCATAGTACTTACCGGTGGAGCCGAGTTTACCGTGTGGTAAAATGGCTCCATATTAGTAAACTGGAAACTAACAGTTAGTTTTTCTTCCTCATGGTTCATTTGTTCTAGAATATGTCGGTTCGTCCCATAAACGTGACTTTTTTCTTCACGGTTCACTCGTTCTACGAATATTTCCAATCAATTCAGTCGAATACGCCTGACCGCAAAAAACTTCGCAACAAGAGCAAACTTTTTTCTTCAATGCTCTTCTTTTTCTCAGCTCGTTTGTATCTGGTCCACAAATAAAGAGTCGATAATGGCCTTGTGCCTGAACCAATATTGCGACCCCTGGGCGGCGAAGACTTTTTTTTAGGTTGTTTTAGCTCTAATTTCGACGGAAAATGTGACTCCTAAGCGGTGGAAAACTTTTTTTTTTGGTCGAACAAATTTTGTTGGCAGAAAATGTGGTAAAGGGTCCAGCACAATATAAATTTGGCCTCGTCTGCTGGTATCACCTCTGTTTAGTTACTAAAAATATTATAGAAGTTTATAAACAGGTGGTTTGTGATTTTATTCGCTTTTTGCAAATTTATCTGTGTTTATTATGCGTTAATTTTTTTTCTTTGATTTCTTTGGAAAGACTCCGTAGTTTCCAGCTTTTGCCCTAAAATTTATTTCTCACAAAATGTTTAAAAATATTAACTGTTTTAGACAAAATACTGTCCTTTTTTGTGTTGATGTAGTAGCTATGACAAAAATTTTACCCATTGACGTAATATGAATGAATAGGGTTTTGCAATACCTATCTTCGGTTTTTGCACAACATCGAAATTTAATACTACGGGAAGGTAGATAATAATGTTAGCCATAGATTATTCAGATCCATGTTTGTTAATCAAAGATACAAAAGCAAATGTTCCTAAATAAAGCCTGGGCATATTTATAATTAAGCAAACATGCATCAAAATACCGCCACCGAAGTCTCCTCTTTGAAACCAGCGGAATTACAAAACTCGACAGTATATTTTTTATTGTTATTGCGCTTTTGTAGCATCCCTATGCAAAATTGTAAACAGACGGACTAGTTCAGGCCCGAACCCAAAAATATTAGCCAGAACCCGAAAACTAATTTAAAGCCCAAATCATGCCCCAATGCACCTAAGACAAAAAGCACGTTTCAGGCCCAAATAAAGCCCGAATTTTTTGTCAAGTTTAGACCCAAACCCGGCCCGAAAAGCCCGACCCGACTTACAACTCCGTCCCTATGAGCTCTATCAATGATTGACTGTCTTAGAAGAAACTAGCACTGCACGTGTAAACCAGGGTTCGAAATTAACGCCAGCCCACTTGCCCGAGGCAAGCTGAAATTGTCTTGGGCAAGTTAGTTTTGGGTTTAACTTACCTGTCGGGCAAGTTATCAAAATATAGCGTATTAAACAACTTCATACAAGAATATTTAAAAACGCAATTTACGCGGTTTTGTTGCAATAAAATAAAATTTTTAATACAGTAAAGTAAAGTTTTGTTGCAATAACGTAGAGAAAGCTGTTCCTTGCTTTATTTTAATGAGCACTTTGTAACTATCACAATTAATGCATTGTCTAATTGTACGCACATTATTAATCGTAATAAACACTTCTTAATCGCACGCAGATTTTTCGATTCTTGGACGCGTTTAACAACCGTTTGGCACAAAATGTTGCGTTTTTTTTCTAGAAAAGCTTTACGAAGCTTACCACGCTAACAGCTGTTTCAGATACCACAAGTATTACCCTGCGCTGCATGAAGATAACGTCAAGAATTTTGCAATTTTTTCGTTATGATTATTTTGAAGATCTTTTAGCTTCAATTACTTTTGCAAAAAATTTCGGCTTTCTAGCGCACAGGCGTAGCCAGGATTTTTGATTGGGGAGGGCCCAAACCACAAATCACACGCAATGACATCATCAGAAATTTTCGAAAAAATAATTTTTTGTGGGGCAAAGATATCGTAGAATGGAAGATCTGAAGCCGTAGCCTGATGGCACTTTGCCAGGATTTTGGTAAAGGGAGAGGGCGAAAACTAATTATTGAAAAGTGTAAAAGTCTAACTTGGAAGACGTGTTGAGTAAGCTAGTGTACTCAAACGTATCAGAGACGGGGGTCTGGGCGCAAAGCCCCCAGCCGCCGATGGCTATGGGGGTCTGGGGGCAAAGCCCCCAGCCGCTGGGCGAATTTTGTAAGTTTTTGAAAAAAAAGCTATTTAAATCCCATTGGATCACATTTCGCACGAGTTCAGATCCATTACAAAGAACTAGATTTTTAACATTTGAAAGCCCATCAAAAAAATTTAGTTGTTCAATCCTCTTTTTGCAATTAAATCCCAAAACACGCTTAGAATCTTGCATTATGTTGTAAAATTTTATTTGTAAGTGATTTGGTCTATAGGGGGAAGTAACGAACATTGCCTCCTGCAATACTTTAGCAGTAAATAATTAAGTTTATAATAACGTTAAACGAGGGCTTGGGGTGGCAACTTTTATGTCAAAACTCTTAGATTTCTCACAGGTTTTGCATATAAATTGTTAAAAATTTGCATTAAGGGGCCCCTGGCCCGGGAACCTTGGTCGTCAGTCAGGGGCCCTTGGGCTCCCTGGTTGCCAGTTAGAGGCCCCGTAGCCCCTTGCTTGTCGGTTAGGAGCACAGGCCCCCTAGTTGTTAATTAGGGGCCCTGGGGCTCCCTGGTCTTGAGTTAGGGGTCCCGTGGCCCCCTGGTCGTCAGTTAGGGACTCCAGGACCCCTTGGTTGTTGGTCAGGGGCTCTGGGGCCCCCTGGTCGTCAATTAGAAGGACCCCGGGGCCCCTCGTTGTCGGTTAAGGGGCTCCTGACCCCCTGGTTGTTGGTTAGGGGCCCCCTGGTTGTTAGTTAGGCTCTGGGACTCCCTGGTTGTGAGTTAAGGACCCCCTGGTTGTCAGTTAGGCACTCCGGGGCCCCCTGGTTGTTGGTTATGAGCCCTGGAGCCCCCTGGTTGTTGGTTAGGGGCCTGGGGCCCCCTGGTTGTCAGTTAAGGGGCCCCTGGTTATTGGTTAGGGTCCCTTGGTTGTTAGTTAGGGGCCCTGGGGCCCCTGGTCGTCAGTTATGGACCCCCTGGTTTTCAGTTAGGGGTCCCGGACCCCTGGTTGTCGGTTAAGGATTTCAGAGTCCCCTAGTTGTTAGTAAGGGCCCCCTGGTTATTAGTTGGGGGCCCCGGGACTCACTTGTTGTCATTAATATTATTGTTAATCACTGTTATGTGCGTAATTACTGAAAAAAAACTGCAACTAAACATCGCCAGGCTATGTTGTCATAACTTTTTGTCGTTAGTGGTATTTGATTGGGGGGGGGCCCGGGCCCCTGGCTACGCCTATGTTCTAGCTGGTGTAGTTTCCAAAATATTCGATAATAAAATACGTTTGCAACCAACCACAACCGTAATTAATAATTGTGATTGTTAAATATTAAATGAAATATTTGCAATCAAAAAATCAATTTTTGCTGATGCATGATTGGAAAAAGTTACTTACTGCATCACATTATCTTAACAATCGCACACTAAAACTTGATTCTCGAAACTACGCGTATTTTGCAAATCCAGTGCTTTTATCCGAGTTAAAATCAAAACTTAAAGTACCTTTTTTTTCGGGCAAGTAGAAATTTTCTCGGGCAAGTAGATATTTGATAACACTTGACCGACGGGCAAGTTGTTAAAAAAGTTAATTTCGATCCCTGTAAACCATTCTAGCACGCAAAGACATGCGGCCCATGGTACAACCCTGCGTCATTCTCAACAGAAACAACATTTTGATTGGCCGGAAGTATAAAATAAAGAGTCACTCAAACGTTTCTACTAGATGGTAATGTTTACAAAGTAGCCTAATTTGTAATTTTGACACCTCTAAAAAAGTAATAAAATTACCACAAAGTTACTTTTTTAAAAAGTAGTGTCATTACTGTAGAAATTACTAAAAAGTAATGCGATACTGTAGTGCATCGTTATTGCCATCACTGCCTATAAGGAGGTCTAAATTTTATCTGCTTGATTGCTACCCCAGAGTTTTACTGACAACAAAGTTTTTGACCTTCAATCGACTGAATTCATTATATAATTCTCCCAAATTTAAAGCTAATTAAAAAAAATTTGCAATGTTTCGCTTGGTCAAACACTCTTTCAAATTTACAGTCAAAACTCGTCACAGATGACGTCATCAAAAACATTTGTGACGTCATCACTTAAATTTAAGCAGTTTTTTATTTGGAATCCAAAACCTAACATTTACAATTCAGCCATTAATACGTCGTTTTTTCAAAAACTTTGGCAATGATGTCACCAACAATGACGTCATCAATTTCAAAGTAAATTTTTTTATACCTGCACTTGAAAACCAACTATTACTCAAAACTTAGCACTTGTACAACTTTTGGGTTGGCTGTTGGATAGTAAAAGCTCTTTGACACTAGATGACAAACTTTAAAAGCCGAAAAAGGGGGAAGTCCCACGTCCAAAACATGGGGATTTTTTTTTGGTGGCTCAGAACATGGTCCTGAGTCATTGTGCCAAATTTCAGCTTATTATAAATTTTTTCCTGGTAAAAGCTATTTCTACCGGACTAGTGTGTAATATCGCGAGCATACCAGTGCATTTTGTTTATTTTAGCAGAAATTAAGATACGCCCGGCTGTTACGAACGATAAAGTTTTTAGAACCAGGTCTTGCGATATGTTACAGTTTGCCAAACCGTTTCTCGTTAAATCTTAATTCTTAAATTTTAAGATCTGCTAAGACTTGCCAATCAGAACCGTTTTGTGTTTGCTGTGCGGTAACGATGTGGAGTATTATAGCCAAATTAAATGACGAGTAGGAAAGCTATGTCAAACTCTCCCAATCCCTTTCTCCTTCTGACAGCTGAACACTTGATTTACTAATTTTTAATAAAATTTTTTATTATATTGAATAAAGAAAAGTACAGAAAAAAAACGAAGTAGTTTCAAATACAATGTAAAGACCAATTCAGGACCTTTCTTCTAATCTACAAGACTGTTCCCTCACAGTCAATAGTCAAATCCATAGGCAAGGAGGGGAAGGAAGGGGTCGCAAAACGCAATTTCCCCAAGGTAAGCAGCTTTTAACATGTTTCACCAAAAACTGACACAGTTCACTTGATTCATTTTTGTCACTACTGAGCTCCCAGGCTCCAAGCATGTTTAAATAGTTCCAAGCAGTAATGGCATGTGGTAGATCGCCTTTGTCTAGCATCCAAAGGCAGGAAATTAACAAATAAAGGTCGGCAGCTGCCAGTCTTCAGTTGTCTCAAAAAACAAATAATGCATAAAAAGAAACTTTCTGACACAACGATTCTAAAATATGGCCTTTGTAGATGCACTAATTAACAGCTTATTTTTAACAAAAGATAATAATTACTCAGTAATTTAACTAAACACCGATTACACAATGGCAAATAATCTTTTCGATTTAAGTCACAAGATTGCAAAAACCAATAATTAATCAGACACAAATGCACAAACAAAGATTTAAAATTGGGTCTTCAGTCACTAGTTGAAAACAGGGCAGATTATTTTTAATGATTTTAACACCGGCGGACTGCCTTCACCAGTGTACAAGCTGGCAGTTGGTTAAAAATAAACTTAGGATATGCTCACGATTTTACGCCCAGTGGATAGACCGGGCTTAAAAGTTGTTGGTATAGTCAAAGCAACACACAGAAATTAGCAAGATCTTTATTCTTGAAACTTATAAAATAGTGCAATAATACTCTGCCTGGCCTATGGAGTCCGTAGCAAGGTCAAACTTAAAACCATTACATTGTTCACTTAATCTTTTATTAAACGGAGTGCCGGTGCCATAGGCGTAGCCAGGGGAGGGCCCTGGGGGCCCGCCCCCCCCCCCAATTAAAATACCACTAATGATAAAAAATTATGACAAAATAGCCAAACAATGTTTAATTGCAGTTACGGAAGACGAGGAAGCCCCAGAGGCCCCTAATCAACAACCAGGGGGCCCCTAACTAACAACCAGGGGGCCCCTAATCAACAACCAAAGGGCCCCTAACTGACAAACGAGGAGCCCTGGGGCTCCTAATTGACGACCAGGGGCCCACATAGCCCCTAACTGACAACCAGGAGGCCCTGGGGCCCATAACTGACAAACCGGGGCCTCTAACTGATAAACAGGAGGCCCTGGGGCCCCTAATTGACAACCAGGGGCCCCCAGGGCCCCTAACTAACAACCAGGAGGCCCTGGAGCCCCTAACTGACAAACGGGGGCCTCTAACTGATGAACAGGGGGCTCTCGGGCCCCTAATTGACGACCAGAGCCCCAGAGCCCCTAACTAACAACTAGGGGGCTCTGGGTCCCCTAACTGACAACCAGGGGGCCCTGGGCCCCTAACTGACAACCAGGGAGCCCATGGCCCCCAACTAACGACCAGGAGGCCCCTAATCAACAACCAGGGGGCCCCTAACAGCCAGGGGGCCCCGGAACCCCTAACCGACAACCCGGAGGCCCCAGAGCCCCTAACTGACGACCAAGGAGCCCCTAACTGATGACCAAGGGTCCCCGGCCAGGGGCCTGTAATTCAAAATTTTAACAATTTATATGCAAAACCTGCGAAAAATCTTAAGAGTTTTGTGGTAAAAGTTGCAATCCCAGGCCCTCGTTTAACATTATTATGAACTTAATGCTATAACACAGGCGGTAATGCAAACCCCCGATTGAAATACTACCAATGATGAATATAATGAGAGCATAGCCAGTATGTTGTCCTTGTCCGGAATTGCAGTTTCTTTAGTTTAGGATTTACGCGTACAAAAGTAAGTAATAATAATGACGACCACGTGTCCACGTCATAATAATGTCATGCAATTCCTGGAGGTTTCAAAAAACTCTCACGTGACTTGACTCGAGTCCTCCACGATTAGAAAAAAAATATTTTAATTTCGCTTTAAATTTTTTTTTTATGAAAGAACTTAAGGGCACGATCTTATCTCAAAATCATAGGCGTAGCCAGGGAGGTGGCCTAGGGCCTCCTTAACTGAAAAGCCACCAATGACAAAAATTTAACAAAATGCCTTGTTTATTCATTTTCAGTTTCTTTTAGCATTTTTGCGTTCAACAGTACACGCGTACAACAGTAATTAACAATAAATAATATTAAGGTCCAGGGTCCCGATGCACCCCCTTAATTCAATTTTTTCCGACCAATTTAAACGTATAACCAGGGTGAAATCAAGGGTTTTTGTCCTAAAAGTTGCTACCTCAGGCCCTCATCTAAACTTTTTATGAACGTAATGCAATAACCAGGGCCGTATTTGCCACATGGCACAGTGCCAAGGCCCAGCGCTCAGATAGTAGGACTTTTTTTGGTCTTCACTTACATTTGGCGGGAAGATGTTGCAAAATTTCCCTAAGTGCCAGGGGCCTCGCGCATTGTAAATCCAGCCCAGAAACAACACGGTTAGTAAGCGTAACCATCTATGGTACCATTTCAATAACGATTCAACTCCACCTCGACAGTTTTTATGCACAAAATACTTTTAAAAAACAACTAGGGAATATGCTAATTAAACAAATTATTGAATTTCAGTTGAGGGGGCCTAGGCCCCCTGGCCGTAAATGTACTACAACTAGTTAACTTTATGACAAAACAAAAATCTTGAAGGAAAATCTTTGAGTGGATTACTATTTACTGCTAAAATATTGCAGGAGGCAATGTGCTTTACTTCCCCCTACATGGACCAAATCACTTGCAATTAAAACTTTACACCATAATGCAAGATTTTAAACGTGTTTTGGACTTTAATGGCAAGTAAAAGGAGGATTGAACAGTTAAATTTTTTGGATTGGCTTTCAAATGTTAAAAATCTCGTTCTTTGAAATGGCTTTGAACACGTGCGAAATGCGATCCAATAGGATTAAAAAAGCTTTTTTTTCCAAAAAAAATACAAAAATCGCCCAGCGGCTGGGGGCTTTGCCCCCAGACCCCCGTCTCTGATACGTTTGAGTGTACTAGCTTACTCAACACATCTCCTAAGTTAAATCTGCGTATTCCAACTATTACTTTTCGCCCTTTCCCTTTTCCAAAATGCTGGTTAAGTGTCAACGGGCTACAGCTTCAGATCTTCCATTCTACGACATCTTTGCCCCACAAAAAGTTCCTTTTTTGAAAATTTCTGATGACGTCATTGCATGCGATTTGTGGTTTGGGCCCCCCCCAATCAAAAATCCTGGCTACGCCTATGACCGGTGCTACTGTAATTGAAAAAAGTGAAATCAATAACTGCAATAGATTGCTTGTTTTCACACAAAAATGAAGAGATGAACGCCACTTTTTTCACATAAGTTTCAATATCATGACATAATCACAAGCACGTGCGGTAAACTAAAAGTGACGAAAATCAGTCAACAAAAGGATAGCATTAGTAATTATGCAACTTCGATAAAAAATAGAGGTACGAAATTACAGTACAAAATCAGGAACAGTAAGAAGAAATCATACAATGATACGGGTGTAGTAGGCTAACTGACAAAGCAATATCAACTCTGCAGTACGTAACATTGAACAATATGTAACACTTCAAGTGCTAAATTTACACCACAATATGCAATACGCACTGTTGTAGGTTAAACGGAGACGAATCATGCTCATTCACACAGGATACTGTAATGCTATAAATAAAGAATGCCATAAACCCAAAACCAGAAATACAAGTAAAGACAATGTTACCCAATATTGGTTACAAAATGAACTTGCGTGTGGCTCACTTGATACACTGGTATCATGTTAATGGAATTACAGTAATGGTTAATTAGTTTTCAAGTTACAGTATGTGTGATAGACGCACAATTGTATTACAAAAAAAAGCTTAATTTCCATAGTATAAAAGCACCAAGTCAGTTGCTATATTGTACGGAAAAATATGAGCTGGTTTTGTAAGATAATAACATAAACATGATGCAATGGTTCTTCTTCAGTACAGTTCAGTTATTCACAGCCCATACCACCTGAAACGTATGTATTGTTTGGAAACATAATTATTATGTCTGTAATGGCGTGAGCTGTGACGAAGAGCCTTTGCCATATTGTTTATATTATGATTCTGAGACAAATTTGTGGAGTGAAATTACTACAATTTTACGTCATGAAAGGTTTCGTTTCAAAAAAAGAAGTGTGTAGGAGAAGGCACCCCAATGCATGCCATGATATTTGCCACTCTACAAATCAAGAAACTTCAATCACATGAGAAATAGACAAGATAAATTGTGATTCTTTAAATGGCACAAGAACTTATCATACAGTAGGTAGGCAAGTTAATGCAAAACGTTAGCTTCGTTAACCACTAGTCCGTTAGCAAACTTCACACCTCCCTTAACGTTAATCCGTTATTTTCACCTTTAATTAACGGAAG
The DNA here is from genome assembly GCA_963965965.1 of Trididemnum nubilum. Lineage (NCBI taxonomy): Eukaryota > Metazoa > Chordata > Ascidiacea > Aplousobranchia > Didemnidae > Trididemnum > Trididemnum nubilum. The sequence goes on along the minus strand of OZ014489.1, from coordinate 18,056,242 downwards.
TTAATAAAGTCCGTTAATCCGTTAACATTTTGCGTGTAATTTACATTTCGTTTTATTCACTCGCTTCTAGCACACGTATTGACGCTGTTTAGCTGATTGTAAGGAAATATTTATTGCTATGGTGGTCTTTTTGTGTTTTGGAAGTTACATTGTACAGTCCAATCGAATATCAAGATAAAAACAAGTTTAAATGCACAACGAAGCTGCAAGATATTAACGATAAAAACCTTAACGGAAGTTAACAGAACTTAGCGGAAGTTACTTAAGTCCGTTAACAGCACTTAACGGAAGTTAATTTAGTCCGTTAACATGAAAAAACTTTTTAACGGATTAACGAGTTAATGAAAAAGTTAGCTTCGTTATTAGCGGATTAACGATTAACGGACTTGTGCCCACCTATGGAACTTATGGTATTCATTCTATTCCAAAGATTTGAATCATTCTTGACAGCATCATATACAAAATAAAATCAGGTTGACCATCTGAGGTTACACACAGTTCAATATTAGCAAAAAGTCTATCCGCAGTTTGTTACTAACACATTAAGACATTACATGTAACAATTGTAATAGCATCTTATCTTAAAATAAGATCTTTCGTTACGTAGTAATCTTCAAATATTCACTTTTGATTCTTCTATTGTATATTCAAAATTTTCATAGATGGGCAAGTTAATGCAAAACGTTAGCTTCGTGAACCACTAGTCCGTTAACGAACTTCACACTTCCGTTAACGTTAATCCGTTATTTTCTGCTTTAATTAACGGAAGTTAATAAAGTCCGTTAATTCGTTAATATTTTGCATGTAATTTACATTTCTTTTTATTCATTCACTTCCAGAACACGTATTGACGTTGTTGAGCTGATTGTAAGGAAATATTTATTGCTATGGTGTTTTTTTGTATTTTGGAAGTTATATTTTACAGTCTAATCTAATTTCATGATAAAAATAGGTTCGAATGCACTAACAAAGCTGCGATCGGAAAATCTTTGGAAATTGCGAACAGCTATAATTAATAGACCTTCGAGGCTGCAGCTTATCATTTGCCACAAACAGAGCTCTTCTCTTTCTTCTATAAAACTCGTGCTAATGCGCAACAAGTGTTACCAGTGCAAATTGGTTTACACCGGTACGATAAATGAATGGTGCAAGATATTAACGATAAAAACCTTAACGGAAGTTAACAGGGCTTAACGGAAGTTAATTTAGTCCGTTAACATGAAAAAACGTTTTAACGGATTAACAAGTTAATGAAAAAGTTAGCTTCGTTATTAACGGATTAACGATTAACGAACTTGTGCCAACCTATGAAAATTTTCAATAACAGCTTTTTCATTAGCAATATCTTCGGTTTAGATCAGCGGTAATCATTATCACATTCAGTTTTTTAACTGCTGTTGTACGCGTCAACATGTATGACTGGATTCACCTCGTATCTTCAAGATTTTCGATGGTACAACATTGCAACCAAAGGGTTAAAAAATAAAGTTTTTTTTACGTTCAAGCATGCTTACATTATTTACACATACTGAATTGACTAACAATTACAGAATACATACAACTTATCTCTGAAATTCTGTATAAACAAAAAGCATGTAAAAACAGGAGCATCTAGTATCATTTTTTTTTATAATAATGCAAACTCAAGTAAGACTAGCTTTTGTGTTGTTACTTATACTAAGTTTTAAAACTTTAGCACCATACTTGTGTACTACTCAAAGAATATTAGACTTGTTTTAAAGCAAAACCAAACCAAATTTTCCAGCGCAATGTATAATTTGCAATACGCACAAAATCAAAAAACTGATGATAAGCTATAGACAGTATATAGACTCCAGAGTCTTATACGTACAATCGATCCTTTCATTAACAGCTTACGACAGTGGTTCCCAAACGTGGGCTAATGGCCCCCTTAGTGGGCCGCGGGACCTTGGACGAAAAAATACCTATTTTTTTTCATGAATGTGCACGAAAATTCTGAAAAATCCCTCAAAGAAAATTCTGGAAAAATACCTGCGGTTTGAGACGAAGACCTTTTTTTTTGGTCTTCAACGAAAATTCGGGAAAAAATACCTTGAAGTTTGGTCTTCAATGAGTTTGATATTGCGACAGCCAGTTTTCTAGCTACGCAGGAAGCCACTGGTGTTGAGAGACTCTAGAAGGGGGCTACAGGCCATCAAAGGTTGGGAACCACTGACCTAAGACATACTGTTTTGAAATCGATATTCGTGTGCTCAAGCGCGTAGCCAGAAATTCGGAATGCGGGGGGGCTAATTTGGGGGTTTGAGGGCAAAGCCCCCAACTGCCGGAGGCACGGGGGTCAGGGGGCGGAGCCTCCAGCGCTCGAAAATTTTGCATTTTTTGCAAAAATAACTTCATTTTAGGGCTATTTTGATTAAAAAATAATGCTTTTAAAACGAGGCTTAGAAATTGGCAGTGCAAACATGATTAAACTGGTGGCATAAATGGTCTATTTGGGAGGTGGCCAATGATAAAATGTTAGTTCTCTTGTTTAGATGCTGGTAAATTATAAAATCGAATTGTTCAATAAAAGTCACACGGAGTAATCTATTTCGTATACAGTTTATAGAGAAAAATAATTGGGGGGGCTAATGAAAAGAGATTTGAGAGAAATGATTGGTCATTAACTAATACTGAATAGCTCCCTCCCCTCCATTCCGTAGTTTATAGTACATTTGTTGATGACACCTATGTTTAGCATTTTTACACTTGCGATTAAACTTGATTGCTTATTTCTCACCATTTTTCAAAGTTTTCATTTATTTGTTAGTTTTATTTTTGACAAATTAGCCCCCCCCCCTGAATATATGTTTCAAAAGATGTTTTAAATCACTGTTTCGTCCACTCCAGTGCATAATACAATCTCAAAAGTGCTAAAAACGTAGTGTTTTCCCATTCTGCATTTTGTTCTACATGCCAATGGGGGAGCTATAGCCCACCCCCCCCCCCCCCCCCCTGGCTACGCTATTGTGTGTGCTATTCCTCGTCAGTATAGCAAGGACTACAGGTGTAAACATAAGCGTAGAAAGGCAAAATTCTAAGCTCATGTTCATACCGGTAGTTCTAGCAACGAATAAAAGATGAATGTCGATTCTGAAACAGTATGTCTAAGGCTGTTAATCAAAGATTTGGTTGTGCCTATAAGACTCTGGATACTGTCTGTAGCTTATCATTAATTTTCTCAGTACAGTGTACATTGTTCTTCATAAATTACAAAACCGCATCCACTATATTTAGGAAAATTTCACTAAATGTCATTGTCCTGAAGCTACCTTACAACTCAACAATACAAATTAATTGGTTACTCTTGAGTCAATGTTTTACTCAAGTAACATTAAAAATCAAACAATACTTGTGGAACAAAAGGAGCAACACTATTAATTTAGATACCACTACGTGAACGATGAAGATTAATACTTCTACAAGTCAGTATAATGGCACAGGCAAAAAATTAATAACAAAGTCTTTTAGTTGAAACTATTTCTTCCATAACATTAAAAAGGTAATATTACTGGCTGTTACTCACATTGTGCAGCAGCCATCAATGGCAAATTCGCCATTTGTGTTCACGTACAATGATCAAATAGGTAATACATATTGCCTGACAATGTCATGGCAATTACTTCAATCATATTTATTTTTCAATGCATACCGATACTAAATGTTTTGTAGTTTTGGAAACTTTGATAACTGCAGCTTTTTGCAATAATCATTGAACCATTGGCTAATGAATTTAAGTTAAACTTAAAGCACTTAAAATTTACTTTGAACTAAGAGCAAATTACCATAAAAACATTTTATTCTTTATGTTTGGTAGGCTATGCTGGAAGGCAAATTGAACTAAACAAAAGCTTTTACTAGAATTAGGCTATTTTCTAACTTATCTGTAACCGTCAAACTGATATTCAGCTTGACGTTTAGAGCCTGGGCCTACTGCAGACCGGTATACGCAGTAGGCTAATGTTTGAATGAGCATTTGAGCAGGATTTAGGGTTAGTGGGTTACTGGCAGTACTTAAATTGTAGGGGAAACGCGGGGGGACGCGTCCCCCCATCGACATTTAGCGTGGCCCATCGAGATTTAGACGTCCACCCATCGAGATTTGAGCGCTGGATGATGAAACGATCAAGAACAAGCCAGCACGAATAAATCCTACAAATTCCGGCCGAATATAATCCCGAATTGCGGTGAAGACCTTTTTTTTGGTCTTCACCTGATTTCGGGGAAAAAAAGCTTCAATTTTCGGCGAAGACTTTTCTTTTTTTGGTCTTCATTCAATTGCGGGGATGGAATTACATAATTTCCATTGAAGTTTGGTCAAGGCTGCAAAAGCGTCCCCCAATACAAAATTTTACAATTTAAGTACTGGTTACTGGTATTTCCAAACCTAAACTTTTAACCTTAACTAGTAGGCTTGCAGGCTTATATCAAACAGAATTAACCAAGCGTTGACAAATTAAACCACCATCAAACTTTGGCTTGTTTAAACCAGCTCTGTAGATCTACATCACTCGTCCACTAGTGTTTTAACAATTTAAGTTAGCCTACTTCTACATAAACAGAAAATCGTTTTTTTTTTGTAACACTTTTGCAGTTCTGACATGAACAGTTTCAAAAATTACTGATGCTGAGCTACTAACAGATTGTCTTAAAAATAAATAATTGTCTAAAAATATAAAAAGATTTAAGCTACAACTAGCCTATACCTGACACCTGAACAAGTATTCTTGACTTAGCCGTTTAGACTTAGGCAGTTAGGGGCTTTCTTGTTTTTGTAATTCTTATTCTAATCGCCTAAAATAGGACTAATTAACAAACTGCAACTCTTTTCAAAGCCCCATTCACATAATTACTGGAAGAAGAATTGCTTACCAAAGTTTTTTGAAGCCAAACGAGAAGAAAAATATCAGAAGAATTACTTTACTTTTTAGCCTTGAGCTGCGAAATTTGCAGCTCAACCCACCAGCCAAACTGCTCTATTCGGAACAAGCTGTAACATTTTACATCATAAAGAAAACAATAAAGCGAGAAAGAATTATGGAAGTGCACAGAACCAAAGCAATGTTGCCAATTTTTTTTTTTAAACATTGTATTGAGTTTCAAACATTTCATTGAAAATAAAAATAACAAAAATGCTTAAATTGGAACCAGGACAAGTTCCGATTTTTTGGGAGGTGCTGCAGCTCTGCAGCTCCTAGGGGCGAGCCGCCACTGGGAAGAAGAACTACGTATTTGGGAGAATCCGCACCTGCTGATAAATTTCCAGTAATCCAATGTTCCTATATTGGATTACTGCAAACTTATCAACCAATCCTTCAACCTCTCGTCCACTGATCAGCTGAATTTGTTGGGTGCGGGTTGAAAACAGATCATGCAAACAGGTTCATCGTTAAATACAGCAGCGTGGTCGAATGGGTAAAGGCGTCGTTTTTACGACGACTCTGATCGCAAGATCATGAGTTCAACCCGCACCCTGGTCACGTTGTTGCGTCCTTGGATAAGACGCTTTACGATGATTATCTCTGCTTGGTGGCTTCGAACAAGCAGCAAATTTACGTGGGAAGAAGTCAAAACGTCAACAGGAAAGCTTGGAAAATGGTCAACTCCTAAGCGGGTGCGGATTCGTCCAAAATATAGCGCACCGTCGCTTTTTCGTGATAGGAGGATAAAGATGCACCAATCAATCATCAATCAATCAATCAAATAACGCCTTTACTCTCTCGGTCAGGCTAACGATACATCATAATATACAGTAATGTTCTCCAGCGCTTTGTTAAAGTGTGATGTTTAGGGCTTGTAATTGTGTTTGGCGTACTGGCTATTGGAATGGCTTACGTTGCATCACTCTTTGAAGGAGTACTAGAAGCGGCTCTGAGTATACAAGGAATTGTTGGAGGACCATTAGTGGCTCTTTTTACATTAGCAATTTTCTTTCCTTTTGCAAATTCTTTCGTAAGTACAGCTTCGATTAAGTGTCAGACTTTTGGAAAGGCTTAAACGCTTTTCATGGGTCACATACAATTTGAGAGAAAAAAATTAGTGTTCAATACCATTGCTTATTTCTTATTTCATTGCTTATTTCAGAAAATTGTAAATCTCATAAATTTTTTGACCAATTTGTCAAGCGTTAATTTTAGCGCTGTATGCAGGATTTGGTTTCAGTATCAGTATAAAACAACAATAACTGCCGAACAAGGAAAAAAATAGCTATCAGCTAGCTCTGATAGATAATTTATTTGTCATGGTTGTATTGTTATGCAGAAGTACTGTAGGACAACTATGTACAACAGTGCCAGTATGTATAACAGTACCAAGCAATTTCACTACAAAAAAAAGAATCAAAGCTGTTGTAACATTTTATTTGAAAAGAGACGTTTAGACTAATTACTTAAGTCATTATCAATCTTATTCAAAAAGAACAATTTTATTTCACCGTATTTCCTTGAATAGAAGCGGTCTTGAATAGAACCCGCCCTCGAATAAAAGCCGCAAAATTTGATCAAAAAAAAAACATTAAAGCCTCAACGACAATGATTGTTTTGTCGCGTACGTTACGCAGAAGCCACAATAATAGCAGCTGTCGGATTAACTGTAGGGTAGCACGTGAAAACCTTGTTAATGAGTGTTTTTCAAAAGAGACAATAGAATTGAAACTGACTTACAGTTTCTATTTTTTTTTTTTTGTCACTTTTGGTAGATAAACTTAAATGACCACAGGGCACCAATTTGAAGACGAAAACGTGTATATAAAAAATAGAAGCCGCACAAAACGTTCAAAAGTAGTAGCCGCGGCTTCTATTCAAGGAAGTACGGTAATCAATCTTATCTTATTCAAATAAAATGATTACGACAGCTTTGGCTCTTTTATTCTTAACGAAATGATTTTTCAAGACCAATTTTTATGTTCCAAACATTAGCAAACATTTTAGATATTATTGACGTCACCTTAATTTAGATTTGAAATTCTTTTATTGCGTGGAATTTAGATGATAGTCTGAATTTAACTTTAGTGAATTATGAAATAATTGCTTCAAGCTACATGGTGTACTATTGCACTGTAAATATTTTATTTTTTAATTACCCAAGATTTTTGCTGGTAAGACATGGTTCGCTTTGTTTCATTGACAGGGAGCGTTTTTTGGCCTGCTTTCAGGACTTGGAATGACAGTTTGGGTTTACATTGGGAGCGGAATTTATCCGCCTGGGCAAGAGTTCGTACGAATATTGCCTGTGTATACTGACGAGTGTCCAGCTTCTGATGCAGTAAGTTGTAACGTTCGCTTGTTGAAACGTATGAGAAAAATTCAAATAGACCAGCGTTAAGCTTTATAGTGACTACTTCATAAATTAGAGCTACACAAACTAATGAAGTCTTCTTCTGCACTGCAGCCGTAGGTTTTAACAAGTAAAATCGTTAAAATTACTCAAATACGGCAGTACTCTATGTTTTTGTGCACTACATTTGTGCAGTGCTACAATTTGTGCAGTGCAACGCACTTTGAGGTTTAGGCCTAAACAGTCCACACATGTGAAGATCCAAACCAATTTTGTAAAGCTAATATTCTGCCAGCTCATATGCGTAAAAATTTTAATTAGGGAAACTTTAATTCAAAAGAATTTAAATCACATAATGGAATGGTTTGTTAGGTTGATAAAATGACAATCTATTACAGTACTTTTCAAAAGGTTTGAATATCGACGTACAGTATATTGTACAAGTTTGCGTTTTTTTTCGTTTTTCTTTTTTTTTTCTTTAATCAACCAGAGTTCTCTTTATTAGGCGTTGGTAATCTTTCTTTTTTTTCTATTATTTTTCTCTTTCTTTATTTTGTATTTTGTTTTTTATATGTCCAGGAGTGCTCATGCCGGACAGAGCAGTTATGTGATCAAGTTTGCAAAGAAAATTACTGAAAATCCATGATTTAATTATGACGTTTTTGAAGTTGCCCAGAAGTACTCAAACGTGGCAGACGGAGTTTACAAACTCCTTGCCAAGAACTTTGGTTTAACTGCTAAGCTTATAATCTCCGTTTGCGTAGGTTGGAAACTTGACTACAGTTGCTGCAACTACAGGGCTATTGTCAACGCAGCCTTCTTCTAATGAACCTCCCATTGCTGATCTCTACCACGTGGCATACATTTACTACAGCTGCATAGGATTTGGAGCTACTATTGTGGTTGGACTTATAATCAGTTTGATGACTTGTGAGTCGAATATTATACTGCTTATTGGTAAAATATTGTTGAAAGAATTGCAGAAAGACCGTCTGCAATTTCTGTTATTCACTGAACTTGGATTTTTTTTTTGTACGAAAAGTTTTGAAATAACCTATACTGTAAGAACAAATTAAGCCAACCTGCTTTTAAGGATTGCATTGACTTTGAAACAAAACGTATGCCTCTGGTTGTTGTAAGCATAAGTTTGAATTCCATTTGTAGTGATTTCTTCTGACAACCTGCGACAGATCATGGCCTTTTATCTTCTAGTTTTAATTCAAAATTAAGTTTTCAAGAACTTTTTTGTGCCAAAGATTGCTGAAGAAAATTGGTATTGTATATTTCTCCAACAACTTTACCAAGCAAGTTTTTGAATTCCCATGCGGTATTGATAAAACACTAAAAGCTTAAAACTTACAATCTGTTTTATTCATTGAGAAGATCGATAGAAGTAATGCTACAGTCAAGTTCTTGTTGCGGTAAAGGGTATTGTGTTTTGATGCATGCCATTGCTTTTTATAACTTCTTTAAATTAGTTGAAAAGTAAACTTAAAGCATTTTAGAGCAAAAAAATAGTACTGAAATTAATTTTAAAAATTTTGTGGAATTAAATAAATATTTTAAATTTTTTAGGTGGATGGAGTCAGAGGAAGCAAGTCGATCATGCTTTGCTTCATTTTGTCTTTGATTATCCATTTTTTAAATGGCTTCCAAATAGCTTCCGTAACTTTATGAGATGTGGTGTTGAAATACACCACACAGATGAAACGATCTTGAATGAAAAAGAGAAAGAGTCTTTAGAAAATAATTATGCGTCATTGGTAAGTTAATTTGACAAGATTAAGCGCGATACAGTAAAACGGGAAACTGGTTTTGCTTGTAGTTTTGTAAATGAAAAGAGAGGCAAAAATATAGATCGAGTTCAGGATATAGCTTTGAGAAAAATTGCGCCCAATTTTCTAGTCAGGTTCAAATTTCCCGAGTCCCATAGTCAGTTGTATAGTTATTGTGCCGGTACTAGATTGTGTTGCATTGTGTTTCTTGGATTAGATTGCATGATTGAGGAACTAGATTTCTGCCACGCTTAGCTGTCACTTGTTGCATTTCCTTTTTGGGAGAAGGTCATGCTTTTATGAGCTCAAATTTTTTTGTTTTATATGATAATTTATATTACTATATTTTGTAGCCTGTAGGCTTACTGAATCAAAAATTTAAAGTAGACTTACAGTACTTTTAATTTTGCAATCACTTGGCATGTTTGATCGTTTTTTTGCTATATTGCACATCTAGACAGGTTAAACTCTGTTTTACTCGGGCGGGAGGAAAACGAAGGGACTTTTTTGCACCCCCTCTCGTTTTTTAGCGAAAAAAAAGATTTTGATTTAAAACTAACTTGACTTTGAGTAAAAATTTATCTCGAATAACTCCTGAAAATTTAAAATTGCTAAGATAATGGGAAGTTTTCCGATTTTGAGGTTTTCCGAAGTCACTTTTGGAAAACAATATTTTTTGGCTGATACTTAAATTAAATGACGTCATAAGACGCTTTGTGACATGGTTAATTTGACTTAGGCAATTTGTGATTCACTATCAAAAGAAAAATCTATGTACAAAATTTCAACTGTTTTGTGATGTCATCGCGAAAATGACGCCATTTTTCGAAAATATGGCCGAGAGGTCACAATGGAGACATCATCAACTCAAAATCAGTTTTTCTAAAAAATTAATTGACGAACTCCAACCCACAAACCAAATTTAATGTTCCCATGAGCTTTTGGTTTAGAAGTTAAAATAGAGGTCATTTTGTCCCATCCCATCCAAGTGTAAAATGAGTTGATCAAATAGCCCCTGCAAAATAGTGTTAAAGTGTGCTTTAAGTTCCAGTTTTATTTGAAATTATGTTGCTTACGATTGTTCCAGAACGATTTAAAAAAAACTTTTCCTACAACAAATCAAGACGAATACACCGAAATCACAATGTTATAGAAACAGATGTACGATCGAAGCATTTTCTAAGACAAACTGTAACTCTTCTTTTAATGATACTGTTGTGAAATAACTTGTGCATTTTACCTCAATAAAAATTATCCAAATTTACTCTTTCTTTTAGCACATCAAATCAAAATTAAATCAAATCTTTTATTATACTCGCTGCATTACGCCGAAGCGTAAAATGAGTTTGTGAGGCCCATCTTAGAGTTATTGCACCCAGGCATCACAACTCCTTTCGAAAAAATGTCGGTCCGGTGGCAAGCCATTGGCAACATTGTGTATGATTTGACCGGCTGGAGGTGTGATCCTTAAATCTACTGCTCCAGAGAGGAACGCGTTACTCCTCGACCAACGGGCGTGTCTCTTAGCATATTGATTTAGAGCAAGGATGTTCAAACCTTTTGAAGAGCTGGCCGCATTCAACGATTATCGTAGGTGAAAACCAAAAAAGGTCTGCCAACATCTAATGACCGTTTTTGATGGAAATTATTATGAAGACCAGAACAAAAAAAGGTCTTTGCCAGAAATTGGTGTCGTTCTCACTGCAAGTTAGGGTAAAAAAAATACAGTTGCAGTCATTACAGATTCACCCCAAATTAACTTAAATTTCAAATCCACTCGCGGGCCACACTTTGGGTACCCCTGATTTAATATATAATAATGCAGCGCGAATCAAACTCGAGAGCGAGACTTGTTGGACGCGTGCCTCTCGCTATTACATCACAAAAGCAACGCTTCGAAATGTCAAAGCATTGTATATTGCAGGATTATGTAAGTCTACTATATGCTCTAGTAAGTTAATTAGCTTACAACGTCACAATAAGTGCCTAATACATTCTATTCGTTTGCTGTTTTTCGCTAGTGCTCGTAGACTTGTGTTCAGTGTAGGTACTAGTGATAACCGATATAGGTTGGTGCAGGCCCGGCGCCAGGATAGCGTGACTGGGGGGGGGCAGAAATAAATTTTGGGGGGCAAGAGAAGTTTATTTTGTGTGAGTTCGAGAGGGGCACGGGGGCACGAGAAATTCATCCCACTCTGGATCAAATGAACAAGGTGAGAAGCATAAATTGCAAGGGATTTTCCGGCCGAAATCGGAATTTCAAGCGATTTTTCCGGCCGAAAACAAGTGTTCTCCAAAAAATAAAAAAAAAAGAAAAAGGTCTAGCTTCATCCCAAAAACGTCACAAGATCCGGTGTCAGTCCACAATCAACACTACTTTGGGCCTCGATTTGCGCTCCAGAAGCCCCGAGCCTCTTAATTTCTTCGGGGCACAGTCCTCGCTTGGGGGGGGGCACAAGCAGCCAGTTGGTGGGGCACGGCCCGGGTGTGCCACCCCGTGGCGCCGGGTCTGGGTTGGTGTAAGGCTGTTGTTTTACGTTTGCTTGTCTTAGCAACACGACTTGATCATTTTCAGATAATCGTATGCAGAAAACGAGTCTTTCTTCATAATATACATCGAAACAAAAACAAATGGAAGGCTCTATTTCACCGGAAATTTTTATCTACTTTTTTATCAATTCTGACTCAAATCTAACCCAAACTCAAATGCTTACTCTAAAACTATTCTCAAATCGAACCCTAACCTAAACCCTAATCTTAACCCCTAAAAAAGCAAATGAAAAATGCGCGGATGAATATTTCTCATTTTCGTTTTATTCTCTTTAACTTGAAAATTTTCGGTGAAATAGTCACTACCAAAACAAATAGGCAATTATACAGCTCCTCTTAAAAATGCATCCTGAAGTGGACAGTTCCTCAAAAACAAAAGCTTTTCTTCAAAATTGGCCTATTTTCTTAATTTTGTGTTGTGCTAAACGATTGCTCTCAAAATCTTACAGTATAATAGCTTCAATATTCTTATTGACGTCACCATCACTTTTATTGGTTCACGTCAAAAAGAGAGAATCTCTACCCAACAAATAGAGCAACTCATATACCATTACTTCAAACTAGGTTTTTTGTATTATTGGCCACTTTTTTGATCAAATATCACTATGTAAGCTAATTAATTTTAAACAAATCATTGTCTTGGCTTCTGTGAGTGGGTGTTTGCCAGAGGTGAACTCAAGGACACAAGGCTTGAGGCCAAGGACAACCTTTCCGAGTGCAGACTCTTTCAAGGCCAAGGACAGGAATGCTCGAGGCCAAGGCTAAGGACCAAGGACACAGGTGGCAAGTGTTCTCAAAAAAAAAGGTCTTTAACCGCATTTTTCAGTCGATCTCCAGAAAAAAACGGTCTTCAAAAATTTTTTTCAAGCGGTCTACAAAATTTTAACCAGAGGTGGAGTCGAGGACACAAGGCTCGAGGCCAAGGCCAAGGCCAAGGACACAAAAAAAATCCGAGGCCAAGGCCAAGGCCAAGGACAGCCTTTCCGAGGACAGAACCTCTCGAGGCCAAGGACAGGAATGCTCGAGGCCAAGGCCAAGGACCAAGGACACAGCCGCAAGTGTTCTCCAAAAAAAAAGGTCTTCAAAAAAGTTTTCCAGACAATCTCCAATTTAAAGGCGTAGCCAGAATTTTTGATTGGGGAGGCCTAAACCACAAATCACATGCAATGACGTCATCAAAAATTTGCCTGCTTTTCACTTAACCAGGATTTTGCAAAGGGAGAGAGCCTCAACTAATATAGTTGAAAAGTGCAAATACGTAACTTTGGAGACGTTTTGAGAAAGCCAGTGTAACTCAAACGTATCACAGACGGAGGTCTGGGGGCGAAGCCCCCAGCTGTTTGGCGATTTTTTGTAGTTTTTTGGTAAAAAAAGCTATTTTAATGCCATTGAATCACATTTTGCACATGCTTAGAATCATTTTAAAGCACTAAATTTTTGACATTTGAAAGCCAATTAGAAAAATTAAATTGTTTAATTCTCCTTCTAGTTGCAATTTAAGTCCAAAACACGTTTAACATCTTGCATTTTGGTGTTAAAGTTTAATTGTACGTGATTTGGTCCAGGTAGGGGGAAGTAATGTGCATTGACTCGTGCAACATTTTAGCCGTAAATGAAAACCCACTCGAAGATTTTCCTTAGAGATTTTTGTTTTGTCATGAAAATAGCCTGTTATAGAAGTGCATGTTTGGCCAGGCGGCCCAGGCTCCCTTTACTGAAGTTCAATGATTTGTTCAATCAGCATTTTCCATGGCTAATTTTTTTAAAAAGTATTTTGTGCGTAAAAACTGGCGAGGTGGAAGTGAATTTATGAATTGTTATTGAAAAATAGTGCAATAGATGGGTAGTTTCGCTTACTAACCATGTGTCAGGCGCGCCGCCAGAAATTCGCAATGGGGGGGGGCTGTTTTGGGGTCTGGGAGCAAAGCCCCCAGCCGCCAGAGGCACGGGGGGTTGGGGGCGGAACCCCCAGCGCTCGCAAATTTTGCATTTTTTTGCAAATATAACTTAATTTTAGAGCTATTTTAATAAAAAATAATACTGCTAAAACGTAGCATAGAAATTGCCAGCGCAACATGATTCAACTGGTTGCATTATCGGGCTATGAGGAACGTGGCTAATGATAACATTGCAGTTCTCTTGTTTACATGCAGGTAAATCATAAAATCCTATTATTAAACAAAACTCACACGAAGTAATCTATTTCGTCTGTATTTTACAAAGAAAAATAATCGGGGGGGGGGGCTAATGGAAAGATATTTGAGAGAAGTGATTGGCAATTAAATAACACTGAGTAGCCATCCCCCATCTTTATTCCTGTTATAATATGTATAATATATAAGAGTTTATAATATATTTGTTGATAAAACCTGTGTTTGGCGTTTTTACTCTAGCGATCAAATTTGATTGCTTATTTTTGGGTATTTTCTAAAGTTTTTATTGATTGGTGACTTTAATTTTTGACAAATTAGACCCCTCTGAATGTATGTTTCAAAAAATGCCTTAAATCACTTTTTAGTCAATTCCAGCGCAAAAGACAGTCTCAGAAGAGCTAAAAACGTGGTGTTTTTCTTATTCTGCTTTTTGGTTAACAGGCCAATGGGGAGGATATAGCTTCCCCCCCGCCCCCAGCTACGCTACTGGCCATGTTATTGCCGATCCGGATTTCCATCGCGCTGGGCCCCTGGCACTTTGGAGATTTTCGCAATATCTTTCTGCCAAATGTAGTTGAAGACCATAAAAAGTCTTAAGATTTGAGCGCAGAGCCCTTAGCTGGTACTGCGCCATAATGTGGTAAATCCGGCCTTGGTTAATGCATTACGTTCATAAAAAGGCTAGATGTGATCCTGAGATAGCAACTTTTAGGATGAAAACTATCCATTTCTTCCAGATTTACGTTTAAAATGGCTGGCAAAAATTGATTTTAAGGGGTCTCGGGGCCCTTGGTCTTCAGTATTGTTGTTTGCTACTGGTGTAAACGAAAAACGCTAAAAAGAAACTGAAACTGAAGAAACAATAGGATTTTTTGTCACGTTTTTGTCATTGATGAAATTTCAATTGGGGGGGGGAGGCCCGCTTGGCTAAGCCTACGCTCCAATTGCGCAAAATAAAAAAGGTATTTACAAATTTTCTGCGAGGTTTCTGGCGTTTTCAACAAAATTTCAACTGTTCAAAAATAGTGCTGTCCTCGAGCCGAGGACAGGGCAATTTTCGAGGACCTAAGGCTTCGAGGCCAAGGCCAAGGCCAAGGACTTGAGGCTTCGAGGCCAAGGCCAAGGACTTCAAAATGTGTCCTCGAGGACGTCCTCGAGGCCAAGGACGTCCTCGAGGACTCCACCTCTGATTTTAACGTTTCCAAAAATAGTGCGGTCTTCGAGCCGAGGACAGGGTAATTTTTAAGGACTTGAGGCTTCGAGGCCAAGGACTTCAAAATGTGTCCTCGAGGACTACACCAACGGTGTTTGTTAATTGTTTGCTTGTGGCTTGGTGACACCAAATATCATGATCAACAGTCTCGAAAGCTTTTGATAGATCTAAAAACATTTAGCTAGAAATAGGAAAACACTGAAATAGAGATAAGAAAACGAATCCCCGATGGTAATCCTATTTGGAACCAGTAAGGGTAAAACAAACTGTATAGGGGTTTTTGATGCCCAGTTTAGTGCAATTTAAATTTTTTTGCTCTGAGTTTTCTACAGAACATTCTTTGCTTTTGATGATAACGTTAAAACACAAATAATTGAATTAAATCTGAAAACGGGTATAAACTCTATAGATTTTTGTCCATTACGTATTGGTTCAAAACTTATATGAACAGTATATTGTGTATTGGGCCAAAATGCAATCTCTCCTTGTCGCGTACATGTATTACTATTCTTCGTCGTATACGTCCTTTTCCTGGATGCACTTTTATTGTGATTACATGCATATTTAGCTTGTATTCAACTGCTAATTTGGCTGAGTCGTAGCTGGGAATCTAGATCCCAAGCGCTTTTTGTGATACAACAAATAAAGAGAAATAACATCAATTGAAATAGCTTAGGAGAAGTGTTCCGTTACTCTTATTTGTGTTTGGAAGTCATAGTGCGGAACAGGTACAGCAAAAACTCGTCCTAATCAACAATCCCACACTTCGGTGACTAGATGAAAAGGCTACAGTTTCTAATGACAAAAAAACAAATACAAATTTGGCACAAAGGTTTACAAAACACGAAAACAGCACAATTACAACTGAAGCTCACCAACTGAATGTGGCTCCAAACTCAACAACGACTCGCAAACGGTTGTGCAAAAACTTCTAAAGCACACAAGCCTACAAACAGAAAAGATGCGTTTAGCCGCAATAGCGATACTGCAGAAGCTAGCTATAGCTTTTATACTCAAACATATTTCTGGTGCACACTACAACCGGCTCGAAAACACGACAGCCGATGGACTCTTGCCGAACAATCAAAGATGAACAATGTACAAAAGACATGTACAAGCCTACTCCTATAATGCAATCCATAAACGAAACTTAATACGCGACTTAATAAGCTCAAAACGAATTAATACGCTCACATCAACACAAAAAAGTTACCGGCGCTCACAGCAGTCGGCCTAAAAACCAAAAGTGACTTATGCCAATTTGTACGATTTTAAATATTCACATTTTTCAACCCAATTCTAAAGTACCAATATAACCATACATAATCAGCCCCCAAGAAAACCGATCCACGGTCCATCAAAATAACCTGTCGCAAATAATTACATACTAGGACAGTATCATGACAATAAATAGTGTCAATTTGAAATGCATATTTACTCATAAACAGACTAAAGTTATCAACTTACTTGCTGATAAAATTTTCCTTCTTACGGTTTCATTTGCAGTTAAAGGCCACCTAATGTCTGCAAAGCAACACCCTTAAAATGTAGTAAAAAACTATTACTAATCGAATGCTGAATACCTGGTTTAGATACACGTTCTCAGTTTCAAGAAAACGAATTGCCATTATTTACTCAGGATTACCTTTCGCCTTTTTAAAACATGACATGACGTCATCAGACCCAGGAGTTTGGTGCCTTTGACTAATTTTATTGCAGATTTTGGGAAAGCATGTGATAGCAGCTTGCTGGTTATACAGTGTTGTGCAAAAAAAGCGTAATTAGCTCGAATTCATTGCTAAGTTCAGAAGTGACTTCCCAGCAAGGATGGCAGTACGGTACGGTACGTAGCTACGGTACGGCACGCCTCAATTTTTGCTAAAAAGTACGGTACGCCTTTTTTGTCATGGTACGAGTACGGTACGTTGGTACGCTCTTTGAGTTAAAAACCCCAGACTTTTTGTAAATGGCGCCGGCTTTTTGAATGCAGAGACAAAAAAACAGCGGAAACTGACGCTAAATGTGTGAATTGAGATCGCTGGTTTAATGGCTAGTGATTTCAAAGTCAGTTAAAGTTATGAGTAGTTAAAAACAAGGATGACACTACGTTACGGTACGTAAGTACGGTACGGAACGCCTCAATTTTTGCTAAGAAGTAGGGTACACTGGTAAGGTACGCCTTTTTTGTAATGGTACGGTACATTGGTACGGTACGCTTCAAAAATTAAACTGAAGTACGGTACGCTGGTACGGTACGGTTCAAGGTGCGACGTACGTAGTACGCAAATTCTGAACGTACCGTACCGTGCTGCCACCTTGCTTACCAGCAGCAATCAACTTTTACTACCAGCATTGAACAGCAGTTTTACAACCAGTAATGACTCTATCATTCTAAAATTCAACTGCACAAAAGTTTCCATATTCTATCCGGTATATCCGTACTCAATACAGGTGGGCTACCATAGCGCAAAAAAGATTTTAGACACAACATGAAACTATTGAAAGCTTATAATTATGTAAAAATATTTTACCCTTCTAATACCAGTAGGCTACTGTAGTTTACTGAGTAGGATTAGGTATATACCTGTATCAGATCAGTGTTGGTAGCCTGGTTTGGTTCGTCTTTCAGTAAATATTTTGCTCCTGGCAATGTATTAAGCTGGACTAATCTGCTATGGTATCATAGTTTAGTGGTACTGGACTAGGCTACCGGTATCAGATCGGTGTTCTGATAGCTCAGATCTGCACAGTCAGACAACTATCAATAAGTGCTGGTAACTTATTACACGTACCAGTATTGAAATTGTGGGACAAAAATGCTGTTTAGAATGGTAATATTTTTACCTATAGTACCAATGTAATATACTGGTACAGGCGGTACTTACTTCCTTGCCATTATTAGCCTATCGTACCAATACTCCCACCTTCATTTGCACTATATTGAATATACCCATCTACCGGTAATTTGCTGCCCAAGCATCCAGCAATCTCGTTGAGGTCTGCCGATGAGAGCTAAAAGCTCGAAACAGCGCTGTCCAGCTCTGTGCATCTTATGTCATTTTTTCTATTGTTCTACAAGATCAATCACTGAAACACAAACCAAACCAGGGCCGACATGGTCGACGTGCTAGCGAGCTCGTAAAGGTCATTCTCGCTCGCTAAAAAGCGCTAACAAACAAAAAATCTTCGTAGACAAACTGCCATTTCTGAGCCGTCTCGCCCAACACACGTTTAAACTGCTCGCTCGAATTTCTTTGCGAAATGTTCGTAAGTTGTGTTAGTACGTAATAAATATCTCATTGTGACGTAAGATGCATTAGGCCTTGTTACAATGTCCAAAATTGTGTTGTCTCATGATACCCATCGAGGTACCTCTTGAAAATCTTTTTACAAATAGAGTTTGAATGTCTGATTAATGATTGAAACATCTTCGGTTGCAAACAGGTGCCGTTTTTCACTTTTACTCGAATGCGGATGAATCTTTTAAAATCATACACTTGAATAATTTTTTTTACTATTAGTGTTGCCGTGAAATAATTCACAAATTTCAACAAGGATATTTTTTATCTTTCTTTGAATGTAAAAATTCAAAATAGGATAAATTTAAACTAAATAATTAATCATGGTAAGTTTTTTGCTAAAAAGTTTGCATGTTTTAGCTTGAATTTTTTTGTGTTTTTGTTTGTTTGTTGTTTTGCCTGTGTTGATAGCTGGGTGGCGTGAGCATGGCAGTCTCTATCTCTATTGTAACTATATCATATTTTATTGCTGTGATTTGGTTTTTGGTTTTTGCCATGTTATAACGTAAGTTTGCGTTTTTCTTGCGTCTCCTTTTTTGATGTCAACGTTGTGACTTGGCATTCAAAATAAAACTCAGAAAGAAAGAAGAAAGAAAAGTGTTGAATTCTGAAACATGGAAACATGCTTCGAAGTCACGTGACCGTCGTCACTTGGCAGCTGATTGTTACAAATGCAAAACTTCAAAACAATTTTTCAACATAAAATACCGGTAACCATTAATGAAGGAATTGTTTCTTGCAAAAGGTCGGAAAATAAACGAACTACCTTATGAATTACACCACGTGTTTGTTATGATGATAGCCTACCCACAAAAAGTAGCCTAATATAATAACTGCTTCGAAAAATACCAATAAGCTTTGAGGAATATCGATAGCCTACGGCAGTCGGTAGCTATGGGTATACCGGTCATCGGTCCATTAAGTTTATTCCAATCGAACAAAAGCACATCGTCAATTCTAATAAATCATTCAGCCACAATGTTTTAAGACTATAGTAGTTTACTGCGAAGTTTCAACACAAAGCAATAGGCCTACACTTTCACAAATATTGCAAAATAAGGCTTAAATAAACTGTGCTCCTTTTCAGCAATTTCATGAGAGTTACCTCTTTTTTGGGGTTATTTGTTGGTTTAACTCCGGTGATTAGGTCATGTTACGGTGTCCAAAATTGTGTTGTCCCGCGACACCCATCGAGGTACTTCTTGAAAAATTTTTTACACGTGGAGTTTTAATGCCTGATTAATGATTGATTTGTCTTCCGTTGCAACCAGGTGCCGTTTTAAGATATACCGCTTTTAATCGAACGCGGATGAATATTTTAAAATCATACGCTTGAATAATTTTTTTCACTATTTGTGTTGCCGTGAAATAATCCACAAATTTCAACAAAGATATTTTTTATCTTTCTTTGAATGTAAAAATTCAAAATATAATAAATTTAAACTAAATAATTAATCATGGGTAAGTTTTTTGCTAAAAAGTTTGCATAATTTAAGTTTTCGCTTGAGTTTTTTTGTGTTGAATTTTAAACATGGAAACTTGCTTTGAAGTCACGTGACCGTCGTCACTTGGCAGCTGATTGTTATGAATGTAAAACTTCAAAACAATTTTTTACGACAAAATATCGGTAACCATTAATGAAGGAATTGTTTCTTGCAAAAGGTCGGAAAATAAACGAACTACCTTATGAATTACACCACGTGTTTGTTATGATGATAGCCTACCCACAAAAAGCTGCCTAATTCAATAACTGCTTCGAAGATTACCGATAAGCTTCAAGGAATATCGGTAGCCTACGACAGTCGGTAACTGTGGGTATACCGGTCATCAGTCCGTAACGTTTTATTCCAATCGAACTAAAGCACATCGTCAATTCTAATAAATCATTCAGCTACAATGTTTTAAGACTACACTAGTTTACTGCGAAGTTTCAACACAAACCAATAGGCCTACACTTTTATTTTATTATTTATTTATTTATTTCACGTCGAAGACGTAAGGAAGGCGCAAAAAACACGTTGAGCGTTATAGCATGAGACGCGAAAACATTAAAATGCAAACGATATACCAAAACTACATAAGTAAGACGACTACATGTATGCACCACCTTGCAAATAAAAGTAAAATTAATGTGACATAACGAAAAAATTTTTTAAAAATGTTGACCAGTAGGCCTGCAGTACCATTTTCAATTCAAAATACGCAATTATGTTTTTTTAAATTGTCATGAAATTTTGGTCATAAATAATCACGGTTTCTGGAAAATGAGAAAAACACGGTACTACCACGAGTATTTACAATTATCATCTATTTATACAATTAAAAAGGCATTATATACATTATGTACACAATTGCTCAACATGAAGCAACGAAGCACAGAGCTGGACAGCGCTGTTTCGAGCTTTTAGCTCTCATCGGCAGCCCTCAGCTATCTTTTCAAAGGTATTCCCACCTGAACAAACATCTTGGCTTAACTGGCAAACCTTAATGGCTTGCAGCGAGGCAGATGCTTACTAGGGAATAAACGATTTTTCACTTGTGGTACTTTAGAAACAAGTGAAAAATCGCTGGATCCTTGTAGTAAGGACAGCCATAGGCTATCCTTACTACAAGGACTCCCCTCTGCGTGACCACGGAAATCAAAACTGCAACATCTTGACGTCCTTCGTGGTCGACTCCTGGAAAGCCATGTCAACTTCCACTTGCAGTTTTGATTGTTGCAGTTTTGTTGCAGTTTTGTTGCAAGATGTTGCAGTTTTGATTTCCGTGATCACGCAGAGGGGAGTCCTTGTAGTAAGGATAGCCTATGGCTGTCCAGCGATTTTTCACTTGTTTCTAAAGTACCACAAGTGAAAAATCGTTTATTCCCTAGTAAGCATCTGCCTCGCTGCAAGCCATTAAGGTTTGCCAGTTAAGCCAAGATGTTTGTTCAGGTGGGAATACCTTTGAAAAGATAGCTGAGGGCTGCCGATGAGAGCTAAAAGCTCGAAACAGCGCTGTCCAGCTCTGTGCTTCATTGACTTGAGCTACAATGTGAAATATCATTGGAGCTGCAGGGTTGGTGGTTGTTCTGGCCACCTAACTGCCAGTGGAAGTTGACATGGCTTCCCAGGAGTTGACCACGAAGGACGTCAAGATGTTGCAGTTATGAAGCAACGAGTTATGTCACACTTACGATTAGCTTATCATAAAAATTCAGCTAATGAAATACGAGTAGGGTTATAAATTTGTTTTTATTGTTTTATTTTATTTTGAACTAAGTATGGTTGAATGTTTTGAAGGAAAGATTGAACGTTTTTACTCTTTTTGGTATTCGTTGGTAACTGATTCCATACCCTAGGGCCCCAAAATTTCACGGATTGTTTGCTTACTGCGAAGGTGCAAGAGACGGGAATAGTTTTTGAATTGCTTCTTGTCACCACATTTTTACTCTTAGCAGTAAAGAAAAAGTTTCGAAATATTTTTGGTAGAGATTTTTGTGGTAATTATACATAAATAAAGCACTATTTTTTATCAAACACTGATCTAAAGTAAGAAACTTAGTGTTATTAGAGGTTACTAAGGCTTTATGTGGTTTTGTTGTTTTTGCTGTCACTTTCGCAAATATAGCAAACTACGGCTTAAATAAACTGTGCTCCTTTTCAGCAATTTCATGAGAGTCATCTCTTATTTTGGGTTATTTGTTGGTTTAACTCCGGTGACTGTTTCAAGTGCTTAAGTGTGGCAGAACAGACATTCGAGAGTTGATAAGCCAACAAGCTAGGGCTAGGCTAGTTAGTTTCTAGGAGTGAAAGCCTATCAGTATTTCTCAAAGTAGTTATTGTATTCGGCTACTTTTTGTGGGTAGACTATCGTCATAACTGACATGTGGTGTAATTCATGAGGTACTTCATTTGGTTTTTGACTTTAAACACGAAATAATTTCGTAATTAGTTCTTAAGGATACCGGTATTCAATTATGAAAAATTATTTTAAACTTTTGTATTCGTAACGATCAGCTGCCAAGCGACGACGGTCACGTGACTTCAAAGCAAGTTTCCATGTTTAAAATTCAACACAAAAAAACTTAAGCGAAAACAATAAATATGCAAACTTTTACACAAAAAACTTACCCATGATTAATTGTGTAGTTTAAATTTATCATATTTTGAATTTTTATATTCAAAGAAAGATAAAAAATATTCTTGTTGTAGTTCGTGGATTATTTCACGGCAACACAAATAGTAAAAAAAATTATTCAAGGGTATGATTTTAAAATATTCATCCGCGTTCGATTAAAAGCGGTATATCTTAAAAACGGCACCTGGTTGCAACCGAGGACAATTCAATCATTAATCAGGCGTTTAAAACCTGTTTATAAAAAATTTTTCAAGAAGTACCTCAATGGGTATCACGAGATCTCTTTTTTTAGAGATTTTTTCTACTAGTGTAACAAGGCCTACATTTTACTTCAAAATAATGCGTTCAAGAGTATTGTATGGACTGCATTGTTATGGAAAAAAATACCAGCAATGCGTTATCACTCTAAGGTAGCAAATTCCTCAACTGATGATAATTAGTTCATGTATGACAGAATTTAATTATATTTTTGGATCAATGTGAAATTAGAACAACTTTTTCCATACTATAATTTTTTGAATGACGTAAAGCGCTGTTGAGGTTGTTGGTAAGTAAACTCATATGTTAACAATAGCTTTAGGTCTTTAGGTTTCAAAATTTTTTGAAAGTGAGTAGGTCAAAGTACAAATTTCAGGGAAGACCTTTTTTTTTTTGGAGAACACTTTCATTTGGACTGGAAAAACCGTTCAAATTTCAGGGAAGACCTTTTTTTTTTTTTTTTTTTTTTTTTTTTTGGAGAACACCTTAATTTGGGCAGAAAAAACCGTCTCAATTTTGACAGAGAAACGCAATGCATCAAGTCATTTTTCGGGCAAAAGTTTGCTGCCCCCCAAATCATTTTGAGCTCCTACGGCCATGGAAGTTTTGAACACTTCGCCATTAAATTTCTGAACCAAAAAGATTTCTCGCACGCTTAAAGAGTGCTTCAAGATCCTCTTTAAGTTGGCGAGAAAAATGTGAACGTTTTTTTACTCGAACTGCTTTCCGCAATTGCTCGAAGTAACTTAGTGAGAAAGAATGACGTAACGGATTTCGCAAGGCTTTACATACACGTACAAAAATGACCCGTTCTGTGGCGCCTCTTAAAAAAAAAACTCGTTGAATAAAGCAAACGAGGAAATTTCTGTCGTATGGGCCCAGGCTACTGATAGAATGCTGGTACCTGTACTATTTGTATTGTACCTGTACTATTTGTATTTGTAAGCAAATTCCGGGGGGGCAAAATGTTTTTGCGAAGTTTGTAAAAACTAAATACTTCTATTTCGGTCCGGAATTTTGTTCCCAAATTCAGATGAAGACCAAAAAAAAGGGGGTTTTGCCACATTCTGGTTCTATCTGAGTCCGGAATTTCGGACTTCTTGTTGCCAATTGGGTATTACTTGCCAAAAAATCGAGGGGGCCAGGTATATTTCGCCCCTTTCAGTGTCAGACCTGAAGGAGCGCCGCCCCTCCCAGGATCGACGCCTATGTACCTTCCTAGTAAACTACAGCTGCAGCCTACTGGTATTAGAAGCGAAAAATATTTTCACGCAATTATTAGCTTTCAATAGGTTACAGTTGTGTACAAAATCTTTTTTTTTACGCAACGGTAGCCTACCGCAATTGGGTACGAACTGATAGAATGCAAAAACTTTTCTACTGATGGAGTTTTACAGTGATAAACCCATTACTGGTAGTAAAACTGCAGTTCAATAGTGGTAGTAAAAGCTGATTGCTACGGGTAAGTCACTTCTGAACTTGGCAATGAAACTAAATCAAATCTTTCATTACACTCGCTGTAGTACGCCGAAGTGTGTAACGAGTTGGCGGGGCCCATCTCCGCCTCATTGCGCCCGGGCAACACAGCTCCTTTCAAAGAAATGTCGCAGCGGTGGCGAGCCGCTGGCAACACTGTGTCCGATTTGACCGGCCCGAGATTTGAACCTCAGACCTCCCGCTCCAGAGACGAACGCGTTACCGCTCGACCAACTGGCCGGTTTTGGCAATAAAACTACTTCGAGCCAATTACGCCTTGTTTGCATAACACTTTTTGACTAGCAAGCTGCTATCACATGCCTTTCCAAAATTTGCAATGATAAATTAATTAAAGGCTCTAAACTTCTGGATCTGATGCTGTCATGTCATTTTTTAAAAACGCGAAAGGTAATCCTGTGTAAATAATGGCAATAGTAATAGTTTTTTAGAACATTTTAAGGGCGATGCTTTGCAGACATTGGGTGGCCTTTAAAAAAGAACTTAGTCCAGCATACTTAGCATAGACCAAGCTAAGTTAAAGTAACGTTGTTAAGTAAATATACTATTGACAACAGCATCGCTCACGCAACAATGACCACATATTTACAAGTTTCAGCCAGTTTCCAAATTAATGTAAGTAGGATGTTACAAGAAGTATTCTCTTTGCTTCTTGAATCGAATTCTACATTAGCACCGACAGCAATGTATTATTAAATAAAACTACAATCAAAGTTTGAAGCCTGAATAGTGAAGATCCTCAGCTGTTATCATTTTGTTGTATTTACTGATCTTTTGATCCAAATTTTAAAAGCATTTTTGACAAGATTCTGATAAAAAATTAGCCTCAAAGCATCACCCATACAGTAGATCAAAATTATGCAAAATTTCTTTCAAATTTTGTTAGTCATCATAGGAAAGGTTAAAGTGATGTATTCGTTCTATTTTTATGCTTGTTCGATAATGTCAGTAATGCAAAAACAAATAAGACATATCTCTGAACAAAGCCAACCTCCTCCCCGCAATTAGTCCGATTGTCTTCAGTATTTGCATTGTTAGTCACGAAACTGAATTATCATGCTCGAGAATGACAATTGCTGTTCGATTTGCTGAAACAGCTTGTCAACAACCAGTATTGCCGTCGTGCAGTAGGTTCTGCAGGCTCTGCCTACCAATTTTTTGCTAGGGTAGACTAATGTAGGCTCTTAATACATCTATCGGCCTTACTATTTCTGGAGCGAGTTTTGGTCTGGATCTTTTCATTCACTCTAAAAATGCAGCAAGATGCAGCCGATAAATAAATAATACTTACGTAATTCTGGTGGAGCCTTTTTTTTTGGCCTGTGCAAGAAGATTATTTGAATAGTAATGGGTAAAGCTGCCCACTGAATTTTTAGAACAGCAGCACTGTTACCAATCATATACACTATGGCTGCGCATAGCCGCATATGTAGATTTTTTTGGTTTAACTGTAATTTAACGAAGCTATTGCAGTGAGCTGACACTTAAAAATGCATAGTGTCATAAACAAAAATGACTAATCTCTAGTGTCATAGATAAACCCGATTTTAGGCACGATTTTGATGATAGTTTGAAGTATGTATTTTTTTGTAAAAGATTTTGCAATATTCTTAGCGCTGCAAAACTGAATTCGTTCAGTGGCACAACCAACGAGGAGCTAACGGGGCTTTAGGCCTTTAGCTCCAACCCCCCTCCCCCCCCTCTAGCAAAGTCAGATAGAAAATTTAACCTAAAATACAAGCGTTTTAACGTGGTTTGGGCTTCACTTGTTAGAAATGGGCAGGGGGCAGGACAATTCTTGCAAATATCTTTCAAATTTAACAATTTAAGTTAGTTCAAATGGCTCTAAAAACGTGCAAAATGTTATCCCAACTCCGCTAAAATGGCTATTTTTTGCCGAAAAGTCACAAAAATAGCTCAGCGGCTAAGGACTTCTTCTCAAATCCTCGTCTGCGATGCGCTTAGTGGCACCAGTTTGCTCAGTACGCCAGTGACTTAATGCAGACATTTTTCAATCAAAGAAATTTGAATTCAGGCCCCCTTCCTTCAGCAAAATCCTGAGTGCCGGCTTTCGTTCATAAAGATCAAAATTAAACTCAATTAAAAATCAAACATACAAAAAAAAAATAACTTTTTTGAACAAAAAACACAAGGCACAAACAAAATAGTAAAAACTTTATTTTGCTTGATTTTAATTCATTAGTTGCATAAGTTATCTTGCACTGTTGTTTTTTTTCTGTGAGGTAAGTGCTACCTTACTGTGAGGTAAGTGCTACCTCACATTTGTGAAAAAACTTCATGTTTCAAATCTGCTATGTAACTTCTGACTAATTTAATATTCAAAAAAGTTTTAGGTCCAAAAACTAGGGCCAGACGAAACTCAAACTGCTTAAATTTAAAAAGCTTTTCAAGCTTGAATTTTGAATTTGTTATTTTTAGAACAAAAAGGAGCAGAGTTTGAAATAACTAGTAACAAAATTTTGCTTCAGCACCCGAAAAGAGTCCAAAGTAAGGTTTTGTCAAACTTCAGCAAAGTTTTATATTTACTAATTTTTTTTTGCTTGATTGCACATTTGCGGTGCAATTGAATTTGATATAGGCCTGAGTCTAAAATAGATTTTGCTTGTTTTTAATCATGTCTCAAGCATCGCTCACTGGATTAACGGCTGCTGATTACGCAGTCTTTGGAGTAACTCTTGGAATATCGGCTGCGATTGGCATCTTTTACGCTGTTAAGGACCGAAAATCACGCGATGGAACAGAAGGCTATATGTTGGGAGGAAGGTAGGTTGAAGATTGTCGAATACGAGTATTATTTTATTTTGCAAGTTGGATTTCCCTGTTTAAGGAAATACAAAATAAAAGTTTTGTTTGTTGTTCAAGTTTTATCTGACTTTGATTTTTCGTTTATGTTCAGATTAATTTTGTAGTTATCCATTGACTGACCAAGAAATGTTCAATTTCGTTTTACTTTTGAGCTGTTTTGATACTTAAAGGAACCTTGATAGTTGATCCCTAAACTTAACAGATACCAGCATATTACTGTATAGAAATTTATCGAATAATTTTGTTACAAAAAACATTCCGCTAATTTAAGCATAATGAGATTTACTGATTGTCAAACTAACACAGCTGTTAGTATAGAAATCTTTTTTTCTGAATGAATTGAATAAGATTTTGATTAATTATTTAACTTTGAGCAATCCAAAATTAAAAAGCACCGGTACATCTCGAAACAAAATCGAATTTTAAGCAAATCTTATTCTACAAACAGATCTTTGGGAATGATTCCAGTAGCGCTTTCTTTATCTGTGAGCTTCATGTCTGCTATCACAGTTCTTGGAACTCCAGCTGAAGTTTATGTTTATGGAACTATGTATGAATGGTGAGCGAGATGTATTTTGCTGCAATGTACCCATATATTTACGATCTATCACTTTTTTCTCTTTGTTTCAAATAAAATAAGATACTTTGACAACTCGACAGCGGCGTTTGTGTCATAATGGTTAAAGACGGGAGTGTCTGGCATGTCTTGAGTTTGATTCGCGGTGTTATTTTTGTTTTTTTTATTCTCTTTTGCAATCTTGCATATGAGTTAGAGTTCGTGCAGCATTTCCAACCTGAGACAAAAAGTAAATTTATTTTATGGTGAATAGGCTTCGTGAAAAGGAAAATTCGCTATCACCTTAAAGACAGAAAAACGAAGTAAATGATTGGCATTGGCAAATATTAGAAGTAGAGTCGAGGTGACAAGGCTCGAGGCCGAGGCCAAGGACACAAAAAAATTCCGAAGCCAAGATCAAGGACAGACCCTATCGAGGCCAAGGCCAAGGACCAAGGACACAGGCGCAAGTGTTCTCCAAAAAAATATCTTCAAAAATTTTTTTCAGGGGATCTCAAAAAAAAAGGTCTTCAAAAAGTTTTTTTCAGGTGATCTCCACTTGAGGAAAACAAAAAAAGGTCTTCGCAAATTTTCCGCGAGGTTTTTGGCGTTTTCCAACGAAATTTCAACGGTTCAAAAAATAGTGTTGTCCTCGAGCCGAGGACAGGGCAATTTTCGAGGACTTGAGGCTTCGAGGCCAAGGACTTCAAAATGTGTTCTTGAGGACGTCCTCGAGGCCAAGGACGTTTTCAAGGACTCCACCTCCGGCAAATATTGCAAGAGTAATGGCCTGCTTTGTCTTTTTTTGTTTTTCAATTAACATACATGACACATCATATAGTACATAGCGCTGTAATGATAAATATACAGTATATTCGACGTGTACGTACAGTATTAATCTTGAATCCAAAAAGTTGCACGATTGAATAAACAGTTTTGAAACCAAATGAACCAATTTGAACTTATGTAGCAACACTAACCGATTATGGTTTTGTTGTTTTGTATGTTTATTCTCCTGTCACTGGACAGCGTCAGATGCTAACTGCTGAATGATCCGCACGCTTTTTGTTGTATTAAGTTATTAAGTTTTTCATACTAGGACGAATCCGCATCTGCTTAGAAGTTTCTAGTGATCCAATTTTTCTCTGGATTTCTTCGAATTCCTGTCCATTGAACTTGTTGCTTGTTCGAAGTCGAACTCTTTCAAGCTTGTTTCCAGCAGAGATTATGATCGCGAAGGGTTTTATCCAAGAACACAGCAACGTGACCAGGGTGCTGATTGAACCCAAATCATGCAATTAGGGTCGTCGTAAAAACAACTCCTCTACCCTCTTCGTCGTCAAGCTGACGACTAGCCTAAAAGAGACACATTCTCTTATAGAGTCGCGTTGCCTGAGAGAGGCACATTCAGATTGCAACATTATGTGGTCACACGCTACGACTAAGCCTTAGACGACCGATAGTATTTTGTAATGTTGACGATTTGGACCGAAACGCGTATTTCCCACACTTTTAGGTTTTTGATTGCATTGCTTATCACAGCAGTGGTTACCGCAGAAGTGTTTATACCTATCTTCTATAACTTGGGCATATCAAGCACGTACGAGGTACTGTAAGTATACCCTATGCAGTAATACATTTTCTTGTAATGTGGGTAATGGTTACACTCTGCGTATTTCGTTGCACACTTACCAAAATAGATTTTGGGTAATGTGCAACAAAAATACGCAGAGTGTAACCAGAGGAGAGAGCCAAGGCAGCGAAGGCCCCCCATCCCCTTTAGCCAAGTCACCTAGAAACTTAAATCCAAATGTGCAAGAGTTTTTGGATTTGACCAGAAAGTACAAAGCTTAGCAATTTAACTCTTCCCATCGCCTCCAAATCTTCGCAGTTTATTTTTTTAAAAGGCTCTGAAATCGTGAAAAATGTCATTTAAATACCGTAGCTTTAGTTTTTTTTTTTTAATTTATCCATTTGCTCATTATGCTGCAAGCTGGATGTGTTGTTCAAACGAAACAAATTTTAACCTGTGATTTAAACCATCGACCATTCCCCTTCTTTCTTAGCAAAATTTTGGTTGTACGCCTAGTATAGTAATACTTATGTTGCTATTGGATCGATAAATGATGATTGAACTCGATGAGACAGGATGCAACACATCCCTAAAAAGTAATTTAATGAATAGTGTAAACAAATAGTTTATTGCTGGTGGCTATCATTGTGGATTATTAAGTCCCATAAACTTAACAATTTTTAACTTCTCAATAGCCACTGTTTTTGTAGTATATCGCAGTTGAATAGTTGTTCGAACTGCGTTGTTATTTTCAAAATATTTTGTAAAGTTTTACAGGACCTTCTAAAACTAGCAGCTTTGGTTTTAGTATTTAGAAAGAAGATTTAATCGTCCAGTTCGAATTCTAACAACTCTGACTTTTATAGCCCAAAACACTCTTTACATCGGAATCGTAATTTATGCTCCATCCTTAGCATTAAATGCAGGTAATATACTGTAGATAATAATTTGTTGGGCCGTGATTTTATGGTAAAATTTTGCACGATTCAAAAACAATTGGCA
Source organism: Trididemnum nubilum (assembly GCA_963965965.1). NCBI lineage: Eukaryota > Metazoa > Chordata > Ascidiacea > Aplousobranchia > Didemnidae > Trididemnum > Trididemnum nubilum. The sequence goes on along the minus strand of OZ014489.1, from coordinate 18,026,128 downwards.
AGACTGAAACTCGATCTTAAATTTTCTTCTAATTTCTCAACTTTAGTGTACACGGGCTATTTGAACAATGCATTTTATCAACAAATTTTACCTATGTAACTCCTAAACCAAAACTCATGGAAACACTAAATTTGGCATGCGGGCAGGTGTTTACCAAAATTTTTTAGAAAAACTGGTAGTGAGTTGAAAGCATCACAACCACGGCCATATTTTAAAAAATGAGATCATCATTTCGAAAAAAACGTTATTTTTTCAATGACGTCATGGGCGGTTAAAATTTTGAAAATAGTTTCTTTTTTGACGCAGAAACACGATATGTCTTAAGTCAAAATAGTTACGTCACAAATGTCTTATTCTTAGATTTCGAAAAGTGACTTTGACAAACCTAAAAATCGGGTAACTTCCTCTAACCTTAGCAACTTCAAATTTCCAGGGGTTTTCCTATTCCTGAGACAAACACGTTACCCCTCGAAAAATTGGCCGGCAAAAAAACGCTTTAATAATAGAAAACAATATGTAATTGTAACTACATTTTATTCACTAAGTTACCTGGGCCAGGAGACAGCGAAGTAATCTTGTGGTCTTCGAGTCAAGCAGCCATCTGCTTATCTGTCTACACTATCCCTTTAAATGCTGAGCGTCAAGCAGGCAAACTGTGAATACCATCTTTTATTGACCGACCGGGAATCGAACGAGAGTCTACAGTTTTAGTAGCAGACACTCTATCCACTCAACCATTGATCGGTTTAGGTTTGTCGCAAAAAGAATTGAATTGATTAATTTTTTGTAGCGCTTCGTGTCATTTTGCAATCAAGTTTGAGATAATTTATTTTGCGTTTCAGATTGAAAATTATGTTTTTGTTTTCAGTTACCGGTTTCAGTTTGTGGGGATCTATTCTTTCAACAGGATTGGTTTGCATCTTTTATACAACTTTGGTAAGCAAACACCAAACGATTGATTTTACTGCTTAGTTACGACTAGTTGTAAATGATTTTATTTAAAAAAAGCATTTACGCATTTCCCAAATCAAGCGCAAGGTGGTAATGATTGATGCACTGTAAATTTGAAACACTTAAACTATACTGAACAATTCAGCTTTAAAAATCTAAATGTCCTTTTCTTTGCAATGTTAACTTTTCTAAATTTCATCGCTGGGTAGAATCTCAAGAATATCATCAAACCCATTAAGTCAAGGCTCTGCATATTATTTTTGTCGTCATTGCTGGTGCAAATCCCAGTTTTGATTAAACAGTGCTGCATTTCGTTTACCATGAAAACGTATGAGTCAAAAAGGAAGCAAATGTGTTGATGAAACTATAACACAGTTAAACAAATCAAATTAAATCTTTCATTATATTCGTTGTATTACACCGAAGCCTGTAACTAGTTGGCGGGGTCCATCTCCACGTTAGTGCGCCTGCTGGCAACAAAGCTCCTTTCGAAAATCTTTTATTATTTTTCTTCAGAAACTTGCATCAGAGTCAGGGTTCGGGCAGCGATGCCAGCCTGAAAGATTGCAAATTGAAGTGTTAAAAAAAAGAGAACACTTTGAAAATACACTGGCCGGTATACTACCGCACAAAACAGTCATTGTTAATAACTTTAATATTGCAGGGGGGAATCAAAGCGGTTGTGTGGACTGATGTGTTTCAGGCAGTGGTCATGGTGATGGGTTTTCTTGTTGTCACTATTCAAGGAAGCATAGATCTTGGTGGATATGCTGAAGTGTGGAGAATATGCGCCGAAAATGGAAGAATTGACTTTTTACAGTTATTAACATACTTTGAAAATTACGAATATTCGAAAATTACAAATACAATTTTTTGGCGACTGTTTCCGCTTTCAAAAACTTGTCACTCGATTGCGCAAACAATGAATACAAAATAAGAACATTAAAAGGAATATTTTGATAACAAAAATAATTACAGCCAGTGTGATTGAGATTAGTCTTTTTTGAACGTTTCGGTCCTGTGCTGGTTCCATTATTAACGTGCAGTAGAATTATAGTAATCGGATAGTACTAGATGTTGGTAATATTGTTCGACGTTCGTTGATAATGGCCACCAGTAAAAGACCGAAATGTATGAAGTACACTAATTTCAAACATATTGGCTGAACTTTTTGTTAATAAAATATAACCTTTCCCAATTATAACAGAATATACCGTTTGCGGAAATGAATATTGTTAATAGTTTGAGTGCGTTTTGGGCCGAGAATTAAGCAGTAAAACTCTGGATTGCAAAAGTAAAAAAAAGCAATGTTATTGCTCTGAATCAGTATAGTTAGAATGTTCTTATAGAGGTAGATTTTAATGCAAATGAATTATTTCAAAAAGCATTCAAACTGAAATATTTTTTCAACGTGATTACTGATGAATAGCATTCGGTAAACTTGCAAATCGTTACGATAATATACTGTAGTTTTCCAACGATTTGATACTACAATGATTATTATATACAGTATATTGTAACATTTTGTTTTTTTAGCTTCGAGGTGGATCCTCGTATTCGCCATACAGTTTGGAGCATTATATTCGGCGGAACCTTTTTATGGCTTGGTATTTATGCTGTCAACCAGTCACAAGTGCAAAGATACCTTTCATGCAAAACTGAGGCACAGGCAAAAGGGTAAGGCAAAAAGAGCAGGTGCCATGCAATGTAACAAAATCGAATATGAACCGTAATGGCAGTAAGTATAACACTTGTTGCGTTGCAAATTTGAAAGACTCCCTTATTTATTAGACGCAAACATCCTAAATCTGACTGGTTGTAATTTCAGCAATCAATAGTCTTAGTCATTGCGATGGTTACGCAAGCTCTTTAATTCTGCAAGTGCTAGCGATCGAATAGGCGATTCAATGCAATTTGCAGGGCATACGTATGTTGTCCATTTACTATAATGTATCGACTTGCTATAACTGAAATTAAACCCATCAACTGTCGAGTGGTAACGCGTTCGTCTCTGCAGCCGGAGGTCTGAGGTTCAAATCAAGGGCCGGTCAAATCGGACTCACTGTTCTACCACTGCGACATTTCTTTGAACGAAGCTGTGTTGCCCACTGGCGCAACGATGCGGAGATGGGCCCCGCAAACTTGGTAAACGCTTCGGCGTAATACAACGAGTATAATGAAAAAAATTGATCAGAATTGAACAATATTCTTGATGAAAGGAAATCACACACTACGTTAGAAGTTACTAGAAAACAATGTTATTATTGTGTTCATCTATTTATCCAGCATAAAAGAATTTTGATTTCATATAATTTACAACCGCTCCAAAAATTGTAAAATTTTAGTCAACAAGGAAAGTTTTTAGAAAGCTAACATCTCTGTCTACAGTGCCTTGTACCTAAACTGGCTTGGACTAGTTGTGATTATTACCTTGTCTGTTATGAATGGAACAATCTTGTATGCTTACTTCCATGGATGCGATCCTTTGTCAACAGGAGAAGTTGGAGCATCTGATCAGGTCAAGGTTTTTTGTATATTTTCTTATTTTCATTCCGCCACGGTTTCCCAGTGCTAAAATTTGAAGAGAGATAGGCTTAAAGTTGTCTAAGAGCAAGACCATATTGAGGCAGTGCTGATGTCTTAAAAAATTAAGTGGTTAAGCTCCACACACCAAGTATCCCAAACTACTCCGCTGGCAGAAGTAAAAACAAAACAAAAAAAAATCCTCAGCGGGAATTTGTTGCATTTTACCAACAGTTTTAGGTCAAGATCATAAAAAAAAGCATCAGAAATTTGGTGCATTTTTTGGTTAAATTTTGCAATACCCCAAAAGAAAGTAGGTAGGCCAAGCTTACTCTCGACGGCACCGCGGCATTTAAGCAATGGCTTGGTTAAAATTGCTTAGCTTTTTTCACAAAACCCTGCTATTGATACATTTGAATGCTGAACGCGAAAGCACCTCTTAATGCAATTTCAGCATCGCATATTAGTCACCAATGAAAAATTAAACGCTTTAAATTTCTTTAAAAAAAAGTCTACAGATTAACACTGTGTTCTTACTGCAGTCAAATAGACTTCATCGTTTAAAAATTGTTTTTTAAATATTTTTAGCTTATTCCCTATTTGACGTTGCAACTCTTTGCAAGATACCCAGGTCTTCCAGGTCTGGTTGTATCATGTGTCTTTTCTGGAAGCTTAAGGTAACGAAAGTATCTTGAAGGATTGAAAAAATAGCGACATGCATAATGTGAAATGTGTTGCTTTTTCTTATGATTAAGACTCTTTTTATATTTAGTAGTTGCGTTTTCATTGCTTTTATGTTTTCTTTATAGAGCAATGTCAAGTATGCATACTGCCTACACTGTTAGCATTACTTTTGCATTACCATCTCCAAGCATCAAAATTAGGGCTTTCAGATGCGAGGTTTGTTTTTTTTTTTTTGGGAGGGGGTTAAATGAAAAAAAACTTTTGGTTTTGGGATTGATTATTAGTGGTAACGTATAGAAATATTTGGTGATGCGGAAACAGAAGCAGAAGTAAAAAATTTGAAAATTTACGTCCACCTGTCCAGTGAAGATTGGCGGAAATGGGAAAATATATTCGAAATGACTAAAGCCTTGTTTTTCTTTTTAATCTTTCCTCGGTTTTTGGAAAAAATTGACTTCTGTGGGAGCCGAAGATTTTTTTTTTGGGTCTTTGTCTTAATCTAGGAAGTTTAGAAGCTAATTAAACTTCATGTTTTTTTTTCCCAAAAAGCACTCGCTTTTGGGAGTTTGGGCTTTGAATTTGGGTTTTCGATCGTTTAGTCTGGCTACACTGGTATGAAGTAAACTCGGTTTTTACTTTAAATTCTCGAGCAAGCGCTGATAACAATTAGATAGCCGATTGCAGATTGCAGAAACAGTTCTCTTTATTCACATTTTATTTTATCCTCAAGAAAAATTAACATCACCCCGTGATAAAGGTTGCTTTCTTATTAGCAGAGGTGGAGTCGAGGACCCAACGTTCAAGGCCAAGGCAAAGGCCAAGGATTCAAAAAACTTCCGAGGCCAAGGGACCGAATCTTCTAGAACAGACCCTCTCGAGGCCAAGCACAGGATTGTTCGAGGCCAAGGACCAAGGACACAATTTTGCAAGTGTTCTAAAAAAAAAAAAGGTCATCGAGCTGGTAACCGAAGTTAAGGTTAAGTTTTATTTGTTTTTTTTCCTTTTCAACGAATCAAAAAATAGTGCTGTCCTCGAGCCGACGACGGGGTATTTTCGTGGACTTTTAAGCTTCGAGGCCCAGGCCAAGGACTTGAACTTCCAGACCAATGCCGAGGACTTCAAAATATGTTTTTGAGGCCAAGGACGTCCTTGAAAACTCCACCTCCGGTCATAAGTTAATGCGGACATATCTTTGAATCTCAATGGGGCGCTCAGTTCAATTTTTTCACTGTTGACTAAAATGCTGGGAAAAGTATTAAATGCATACTCACCAAGTTTGAACTTTCTGCTTCTTGCAGTTTTCAAGATATTGCAGTTCAAAGTTAACATTTTTTCTCTTACTTCAGTGTTGCCATTTTGTCAGTGTTGTGACAGAAGCTCAACTTCTGGAAAGTTTGCTTACATTTACCTGAAAAGCAGCTAGTTTACAATTTTTACGCTTTGCTTTGTTTTGACAACAACAACACTGCCACAAAACATTCCCTGAAAGTTAAGAACATGCTGTAATTTTTTTTGATTTTTTTTGTAGTTGGTTACCCTAGCAAAATTTTTAAGAGGAAAAAGTCTTTCTAAGGGGAAATTTAAACTGTCATATCTTGGGAACGAAAGTCGTAGAAAACTCAAATTTGGTAAAGTTAGTCTTCAGATCTTTCAAAATTTTTCAGAAAAAAAAAAACAAAAAACAAGCCAACAAATTTCAGATTTGAGTGTTCTTTTAAGTGCTTTTCATTTTACTCCAACATTGCCAAACAAACCACTATGAATTGAATCTCAATTGGTGAAAAGCAGTTCTAAGCTAATATATTGTGGTATTGTTTTGCTACGAGTACTAAATTATGTGAGTTTTTCCTAAAGTTAGATGATATAAAAATTGCAAAATCCCTGTAAATTTATAGCGATATTTCGTTTAGTACTGTATCAAGCGGAATTAACGCTATGTCGTGTGTGACGATCGAAGATTTCATAAAGCCATTTACAAAGCTGAGCGAAAGAAAATACACATGGCTTTCAAAAGGTGCTTTCGTTCTTGTACTTATTTTATAGTAATTCTTTTTTTACACATGAGAAAAGCTGCGGTAGGTTGTGAACAGTATGAGTTGCCTACAAATACATGAGTTGCCTACAAAAATGGTTCTCAAAACTAAAACATACATCCATAATTACAACGCACCTGTAGTCAACTTTTTAATTTTTTGTAAGGCCGTCTTTTTGGTCGACCTATGACGTGTTTGTCTGTAGAGCCGAAGGTCTGAGCCTCCAGTCTCGGTTTGGTCAAATCAAAGCTAGGTTCTGACATTTCTTTGAAAGGAGCTGCATTGCCCACAGGTGCAATGACGAAGAGATAAACCTAAAAACTTGTTACTTAAAAATATTTCGCTGTTATTCTTGATACATCACTAGTTTACGGTATCTTTCTTTATTGCATTTTAGGCCTTGTGGTAGTATTTGGCGGCTTGACTATTGGAATGGCTTATGTTGCTTCTCAGTTGGGTGGAGTGTTGCAAGCTGCCTTGAGCATATCTGGGATCGTCGGAGGGCCAATTGTTGGAGTCTTTACGCTGGCAATTCTATTTCCGTTTGCAAATTCTTATGTAAGTGCTTTTAATGTTATGTTGTTTACATTGTACAATTCAAGTCTTTTATGTGATTCAATGTTGACGATTAAAAACAATTTTTGAAGATTAAACAACCTTGAAGGTGAAAAATTACAAAAGGACAAACCCAAACCTTACGTATTTGCCAAAGCGATTCCTTTTGTTTTTAAAATGTTTGAAGAATGACGAGTTCATTGTAGTTGTATTGTTAAATGACTTAAGCATTTTGGAGCATAAAAATCTGATTTTTCTTCGGTATCTTTGTAGAGCATAGGCTATTGTTAAAATAAATATATCTACAATAAAAAGCAGTTTTTTCTACGTAAATTTTATTTAAATCACAACCTTCCTGTTATGATATTGCTCATGATTTTTTAATCAATGGAGTTCACAATATGTAAAATTAATATAGGTTTAGTAAAAGAATATCTACACCAGTTCTTATGGTCGCTGTATAATGCTACTATTTGATAAAAAAGCCGACCTCAGGCGAAATTATAAAAAAATATCTGTTTGTAGCAAGAAATTTTTTATTTCGTATGGTCAATTTTTAATTATAAATTTAGAATGCAAGGTCAGGTATTGAGCAACCTTGATTCTAATTTTGTTTGCAATGTTACTAAATAGGGAGCATTTATTGGAATTCTTTTTGGGCTTGGGATGAATGTTTGGGTTTACATCGGGAGTGGAATCTATCCACCTGGACAAGAATTTGTTCGAAAGCTACCTGTATCTACTAATGAATGTCCAGTTTTTGATGCTGTAAGTTTTGAAAAATATTAAAAAAATTTAATGTAGGTTTGCAGAAGAACAGTTGTTTTTCAACATTTAACAAAACAATTTTGAATCATCAAGCGATTCACGATTTTTCTACAAGAAACTTTCTAATTATTATTGGCAGTTCATGCATAGCCAATTTTTAAGAAACGATGAATTGTAAGCATGAAGCATAAGAATAAAACATATGCTATCTTATAACATAACTTAACAAACCAATTTTCAGTTTAACCTGTTTTAGGTACAGAATGTTTATCGGTAAAAGCCCATAATAGCACAAGTTACTCTTATTTTTAAAAGAATAAAAAAATTATTGGCAGGAGAAAAATAATTTAGCTGGTGACATCAAACGAAGTCAAGCGTCAATGGTTTAAAATATAGTCATTGGTCAACTTCTAAGTGGCTGCGTAAAATGCTTCCAAAATAAATGTGTTAATGTCGCTACATCGTGAGTGGAGGACAAGTAGGCCTATGCTGGGCCTCAGAGAGAAATTTTTCCAGGGGGTACGAAGGTCGATGCCGGGCCCCAAAATCTCTTCCAAAAATGACCAAAAAAAAAGGTCTTCACTGAAATTTAGTCCCTTTTTTTGCCCAAAATTAGATGAAGACCAAAAAAAAAAACACCAAAAAAAAACTTAACGCGGGGACCTGAACTCTTCCGGGCCCCCTGAGTCCGGGCCCCCCTTGCCCCGGCCCCGGGCACGATGTACCCCCTGAACCCTCCTCTCGTAGGCCCTGGGCCTATGCATTAATGTTATCAAGAATCAAGTACTTTTTTGGATTAAAATCGACTTTTTGTAGCATTTATTCCTTAGGTTGGAAATCTCACAACGGTTAGCCCAACTACAACTACATTGCCAGCCCAACCACCTATTGACGTTCCCCCAATAGCTGATCTTTACCATGTGGCATACATTTACTACAGCTGCATAGGGTTCGGAACTTGCGTTGTCATTGGGCTTATAGTTAGTTTGTTATCTTGTGAGTATATTTGTGCTGTTAAATAAATTCACTGTTTGAGGGTGAAAACTCGTTATCGCTTTAGTCATTGTAACATTCAAATATTTTGCATCCTTTTGTTAGTTTAAGTATTCAGTTCAACACTGAAGTTTTTCGATTTTTGCGAATGGCCAAAATTTATCTGGCTAACTGTTATGTAGTCATGTAAAATCACAGCATTGGTGTCACGTGTAACGTTTTTGCAAAATAGGTTTGAATATGAAAATTATATATTATTATCGAACAATATTTACTATAAGTTACGATCATGTTTTTAAGCAAATTTTAATACAGAAGCGTCTAGAAGGTTTGTGATTTTTACTCTAGCTAAAAACACAAAACGAAAATTTCAACGAGAACGAAACAGCAATTCAGTAAAAATCATATTCCAGGCGGTTGGAGTCAAAGAAAGCAAGTTGATCCTGCTCTGCTTCACTTTTTCTTCGATCATTGGATGTTTAAGTGGTTGCCGAAAAAATTTCGGCACTTTATGAGATGTGGAATAGAAATTCATGACCGAGATCAAAATAGCGTTGATGAAACGGATAAAGAATCTTCAGGAAGCAGTATATCTTCGGTACCGTAGTTTGCAAATGAACTACAATAAAAGATTAAAAAGCTTTTCAGATACAGGCATTATTGTACTCTTGGCTGTATAGCAATACGTACAGAAAATATTGTGCTATAGCGCTATGGCAGCCGCAGTGAAGATTTTTTAAGTGGTACAAACTCAAAAAACTTTTAGCAGACTATAACTGTCTGTTATACTTGTATAACTTATAACGTTTCCGTCCTGCTTTGACAATAGATTTACATTGACAATGCAGGGTTTCAAAGCTGTTTATCTTTATATTTTGATTTATAGCAATTGGTTTTAATTTCGTTAACTTTTTCATTGATTTAACTGCACTATTTAACTACAAATAACCTGCAAAGGCAAACATCCCTGAGTGAGCGTAAATCTGACCTTTACTTAGCAAATTTGCCCTTACCGTATACTGTGCAGTTTCTCGAGTTAGCTAACATGGAAATTATAAATTATACCGTAGCTCTCAATCCAACCAGTGGCCTAACCAGGGGATAAGGGAGCTGAAGCCTCCTTCCCTTTAGCCAAGTCTTGCAGAAAAGTTTGCCCAAAAATACAAACTATACATTTTTCGGACACAAAATTTAGTTTCGAGCCTTCTTTCTCCCTTAGTAAAGCCTGATTTGCGCTGCTGAATCTACGTTATATGTTGTAACGCGGCAAGTGTTTTGTAAACTAATAAAAAATTACTTTATTTCAGATAATCACCGAAAAAGCTTCGCCCCTGACTCAAGAGAACGATAACATACATTGGTACGGGATGAAAATGGACTACGAAAACTATTCTTTCAAACAATCAAATTACGATGATGAACTATCCTCCAAGGAAGAAACAATTACAGCCCTTTAAATTTAAAACATTGCAAACGACAAAACACGTAACAAACAAATTAAAGTTCACAAACATTGCAGCCCGCTGGTTATTTTTTGTTGGAATAATTAGCGTTTTCACAAAATCAATTAAAAGTATGCATAGGTGGGCAAGTTAATGCAAAACGTTAGCTTGGTTAACCACTAGTCCGTTAACGAACTTCACACCTCTGTTAAAGTTAATTCGTTATTTCCAGCTTTAATTAACGAAAGTTAATGAAGTCCGTTAATTCGTAAACATTTTGCGTGTAATTTATATTTCTTTTTATTCACTTTCTTCTAGAATACGTAATGACACTGTTGAGCTGATTGTAAGGAAAAATTTATTGCTATGGTAATCTTTTTGTGTTTTGGAAGTTACATTTTACAGTCCAATCTAATTTCAAGATAAAAATAGGTTCAAATGCACTAACAAAGCTGCGATTGGAAAATCTTTGGAAATTGCGAACAGCGATAATTAATAAACCTATATGAGGCTGCAGCTTATTATTTGCCTCAAAAAAGAGCTCCTTTCTTCGCTTTTTCTTCTATAAAACTCGTGCTAATACGCAACAAGTGTTACCAGTGCAAACTTGCTTGTACCGGTACGATGAATGAATGGTGCAAGATATTAACAACAAAAACCTTACGGAAGTTAACAGAACTTAACAGAAGTTAATTTAGTCCGCAAGCATAAAAAACTTTTAAAGGAATTAACGAGTTAATGAAAAAGTTACTTTCGTTATTAACGGATTAACGCTTAACGGATTCGTGCCCACCTATGAAAATATGTTAAAAACCAATTAATTTTAATCGATATCGGTCTCGAATAACGACGATATTCAGATACTTAATCAAATAGCTTAAAAATAGTTACGTTATTTTTCGGCAACGTTAGAACGCAAAATAGCGGTTGCATTGAAATCTATAATTTGTTTTGGATTGTTTATATTGCTGGACAATCATATTTTCGTGGTTAGATAAGACCAAACTCTTTTGTTTCAGCAAATACTCTATCTTTTATATTCAAATAATTGCCTAATTATCAGTCAAAAAACTTAAAAGAAATACGCAACAAAGTAGTTCTTTAACTCCGATTTTTATAGTCCAAAGATTTGTGATGATCGCCATTTGTACTGCAGTAACCTGTCAATCAAGGTTCCTGTGATTTAAAGTGATTTTAAAATTCTACAGTAGAAAGAGCAAAGCACAGCTCTGTTAAAAGAAACGGACAACAAAGTTGTAGCATTAGGAAGTTTACCCCATCTGAGTGGGTGCAGTAATCATGTAGTAAAACAAAATTAAAAAGAAACTAAATAGTCATTACTAAAGTATTTCAATAAAAAGCAAAAAATACTCTATCGAAAATGGGAGACAAAAACGCTTTTTCTAAAAAAGAAGCACTTTTGGTTCTCTATGAGTATATTTTCTAACAAAGACTTTCTCTGTGCCCCCTCTTCCCTAATTTGCTGGCTGTCCGTTTGTTGTTTGGGTTCTGATAAAATCATTTCAGAAATAGGCATTGCTGGAAATACAAAGTGAATTATGCATCAACTTAGATTACCTTTGATCCACAGATCATCAATTTTCTATCTTCTAGAACGTTAGACTCGTTAGATAAAAAGATATTGAATTTACAAGTTCAGAGAATTTATTCTTGAATAACATAATAATAACAGCATTTTGATGCTCATTTGCCAAACTTTTTCCCGTAAAATTTTATTAATCTGCAGTTCAAAGTTAATCCAAGTTGGTAAACACGACCAAGTAGATTTAGCACAGTTCAAAAATGATTTGTTGTACTAGTTGCTATTTTGTGCTCTGTTTCGATTGTACGATGTACAATTTGTGCATTGTTTTTAAGCATGTGTTGCTCAGTCTAAATTGAAATCTAAATTTACGTCCTTATTCGCTAACTTAAGTATCACTCGTAGTAGTTCTTGTAAAAATTGCTAAAATAATCGACACTTTTCATTGCTTTTGGTGCGCTGGAGGTTATTGCTGGAGTAGTTGTTGTGAATACGGTCGTAGTGACAACATCAAAAAATGTTTTTTGAGTTGTCGTTGTTATCGCCAAAAGTTCTTCGTAATTGTTCGGACAAGTTCGGCAGACTCCGCAAGACTTCGGACACAAAATTCTAGCATCAGGAAAGCTGATACAAAACCCCATCTTGACAAAGTACTCGCATTTTAATGGTATTCCATAATCTCGACAATCTGAAAAAAAAATATGACGTTGAGAACAATTTCTTGATTACTTATGTTCTTCACTAGGTATCTGTCCTCTCTTGAACAGAACTGTGTTTTTTTCCTGTGCGTTAAACACCAAAAAAAGATTTGTAGTTTTATTTGGGTTGAATTGGAGCTGTAGATTAACTAAAAAAATAAACAATTAGTATTAATTGTAATTACATTTTTAGTAACCAGGAGCTTGGCCAGGAATCAGCGAAGGGTTTCTTTCGATCTTCGAGTCAAGCTGCCACCTACCCACTTACTTCAACCACTTATAGTAAAAACTTCCCACTGACCCTTTCCATGCTGAACTTTATGTAAGAAAGCTGTGAATAACAGCGTTTATAGTCGTCGATTTGAATTGTTCGGTAATCGAACCACAGTCAACCGTTACAGCAAAATACTCTCTATCCACTTAACCACTGATCAGTTTATCATGCATCATACACCATATTGCACTTCATCTTAACTTCAAAGCTGCAAATCTTTTGAAATTGCTTAATTTGTGCCATCTGAGGTCACAGGAATATTTATAGCTCTTCGCTTGTACCGTGGGCTACATTATTATTATCTCTGTAACTTTTTGATGTTGTTTTTTTTAACAATAAAAACTCTTAAAAAGACAAAAGGACGAGGAAAAAAATCAAAAAATCACCAGAAATTTCTCTTGGTTGTTTTCATTTTACAATTCACCCCCTCCCCCTTCCAATGCAAAAAAACGCTGTGTTAGCTTTAAATTTATACAACAATGATGTATGCTACGTTTAAACTGATGAACTGTTTTAAGTCTGCCGAAGCCTTACAGTTAAAGAAAGTTTTTATTTTGTGGTATACTTTACAAAAACTTTGAGTACCACAGCAAACAATATTATAAGCGTCTTCTCGAGTCAACCGCGATGTGCAATTTTACATCGCCGCTTTATTCTTTTTTACGCGATTGGGAAAAAAAATAGCGAAATCGAAATAGTTTGACTTTTACCAGGAGTGCAAGGAAGTTTACATGGTTTACAATCTCCACAAGTTCGAGAGCAACTTCCAATGGAATCGAGGTATCTTGTCAGAGCACATTTTTTCGCCTTCTTAAATTCAGTACATAATGACGGTTCCCACACATCAAGACAGGTTCCTAAAATCATTTCATATTTAACGTTTTTGCAAGCCCACATACGTTTCTTGGTTCCGGCGGCTGCTTACTGCTGAGCCATGCCAAGAAAAGGGCCAAATTACGAAAGAATCGTTCAAATCAAACGTAATGTTAGCAATATTCTTTTGATCACTCATAAAGTCTTTTATTGGCACTTTTTTGGATTAATCTGACTCTTTTTTTGCATTACCCAGTAATCCAAGAATAGGCTGAGGAACCAAGAACCTGGCTTTGAAAAGTGGATATAAAGAGCGTTTATAGTTCACCATTTGCTGTACAAAGATAGTACGACCAAACAGAAAAATTAAAAAGTTTCTGGCATCGTATTACTGATACTTACGCTATAGAGTGCACACACTATAATACTGTGTGCTAATACCTCAAAGATAAACCCTAAAAGAAATTTACAACATCGCGGGCTAAAGGTAGTGCTAAGGCTGGAACAGATGTAATAATAAGTGCGAGATCTGTGGCATAACATTTCACAAAAAATCTCATTATAACTCTAATCGTACCGTCTTCGCAGGTTGCTAGACTGCATTTACATGTTTCGCAAGTTCTTGGACACATAACGCGAACCGACAAAGAACGACACCGCTGAGAAAGGACTCCGCATAGGAAGTTGTTCTTATCCATGCATCGATTTTCTGTTGCAACAATAAACTCGAATTATTTTTGAAAGACTTTATTTCACCGGAAATTTCTATCAGGTTTTTTATTGATTCTGACCCAAATCTAACCAAAATTGAAATCGTTACTCTAGAACTAACCTCAAATATAATTCTAACCCAAATTCTAATTCTAGTCCTAATCTTAACTTTATTTTATACGGGGTGGGCGGGGATGTATTTTCGGATTTTTATGATAAACCCTCCACGGTTTTTTATGATAAATCTCCTCAGAAATAGAACTTTTATTTCGAATCAACTTAACTTTGAGTCAAAATTCATTGTAAATAACTCCTGAAAATTTGAAGTTGCTAAGACAACGGGAAGTTTCCCGATTTTTGAGGTTTTTCGAAGTCACTTTCAGAAATCTGAGCAGTTTTTGGCCAATTTTAATTTAAATGAAGTCCTAAGGCGTTTTTGTGACGTAATTAACTCGACTTAGGCATTTCATGATTCAGTATCAAAAAACAAACCTATTTACAAATTTGAACCGCCTGAGACGTCATCGAAAAAATGACGTCATTTTTGAAATGGCTGTGATATCACAATGATGACGTCATTAACATACAATCAATTCTTTTTTTAATTTTGGTGAACACCAACCTGCATGCCAAATTTGGTGCACCCATGACGTTTGGTTTAGGAGTTACATAGGGGGAGGCAAAATGCCCCCTATGAAAATTCGCCGGTCAAATACTCCGTATATGGTTAACTTCTAAAACGGAAATAAAAAAAATGTGTGGATGAATAACCCTCATTTTCGTTTACTAAAAATTTTCCAGTGAGTTATTGTAGTACGGTAGTTATTTCTATTATTTGCACGGGTTGTAAAATGGTGAGATTTATATGACACATATGATTTTTCTTAAATGATACTTCACAAAAGGCAAATAAAAAACCGCTGGGCTCTTGTATTAAAAATATCTCACCAGCTTTTCAAAATACATCAAGCGCTAAATCAAGACGCGAAGCTTAATTTTGCGCTATTGCTTAGCAGGGGTTGCAAGAGCCGAACGTGGGCCCGGGGCCAGCTCAAACATTACGGATTTCCGGTTTTGTGAACTCCAAAACAGACCGGAAAAATGCCACAGTTTTATCCGAATTTTGATGTGATCTCCAAAAAAAAGGTCTTCAAGGAAAAATGCCACCGTTTTCTTCGGATTTTGATGTGATCTCCAAAAAAAAAAGTCTTCGGTCTTTCACATGCTGATTTCTCAGGGTCATTTCGGTGGGCCCTCTGCTGGGCCCCCTGGCCCCCTAAAGTCCATGGGCCCCGGGGTCGTTGTCCCCCCTGCCCCCCCCCCCTCTTTTCGTAGGCCCTGTTCCTTAGCTTGATAACACGAAGGCTGATCTCGAAAAACACGTTTAGGCATGGGAAACGCTTTTCGCCATCATCCGCAGTATACAGTGAATTATAGGCTTTATGGTAATACTGCACCAGTATCTAATACTTCAAAAAATAAATAAAAAATATAACTTGATATAAAATATAAATGCTCGCATTGGGGTCGGAAAACCAAATAAAGTGCTCGACAACGAATCAGAGCGAAATATTCTTAACTAGTTACAGACCACCATAATTCCTCATATTAGAGGAATTGATAAATGGTGGTATTCTGTATCTAGTTAATAACTTAATATAAAATTACTTTTAAAACAAAAACAAAGCTTACGACAATGACGAGTAAGTGTTAATCCGTGTGCAATTCCATGTAAATAATCCATTCCAAAAGAGATACAGAAAATGCAATAAAAAAAATTGCTCAAGTAATTATCAATCACAATTTGATTCATGATTAAATTGTTAAATTAAAGTGACATTTGCGTTGCCGTTATTCCAAATGACTCATATAAACCGAAGTTTTTCTAAAATGAACAAAGAGCTTCTAATAAAAACAAAAACTAGGCTACAGAGCGAATTATGCATTGCTTATTCTGAAAGAGATAATCGATAATCGAATATTGCGTTATTTAATTTGCGAGAAATTATCGATAATCGAAATCGCGTTGCTTATTCTCCAAGAAATTTAGCTGAGTTGTTCTTTTTTGATGTCGCGAAATTTCGAAACGCAGAGTTGACAATGGAGCGGAGTCAAACGGATTAAATAGATTTTCGCGAATTAGGGGAATAAGCTTAGTGGAACAATGTCTGGGGCATCTCTTTATTACGTTAAGTAGTTCTCATTTCCTCAATAAAACCAATCTCTAGAAGAAACTCTTTAAGTTAGAGTTTGTGTAAGAGTCAGATTTGGGATTAGTTTGAATAAGAAGTTGAGTTTGCGTCAGATTTGTGTCCAAATGAGTAGAAAGCACTATACTGTAGTACGCAAGCTGCTAAAGCACTAACAATTACTTGCTGAAAAAGGCAATAAAAAGACGTACACTATTTGTCCTTGTTCTTGGCAGGCCCTTGGTAATACTTATAATAAATAAAAAAGATGAAAGCATTCACGTTGACGTCACAACAGCAACGAGCGCAATTTAGGGAAAACATCAGTTTTTCCAAAGCAGTTCAAAACAAAGCAAATACAATCTTTTTTAACCCTGATTTTCAAGGGGAGAGTACACAAAAACGTCCTTTCTTGGTTGTTTTGAGATAAATTCTACCACGAAAAAAAAACAGATTTCTGAGAACTAATAATTTGACTATGAGCCAAATTTATTCGCAAGTAATCTCTGACAAATAAATTCCTGCTGGTAGCGTCAGAATGTATTCCATTATCAAGATTTGCTGAAACCACTTCACCACAGCGTGGACATTTTTACGGCCCATATTTAACTTAAATGATGTTTTTGTCAACGTATAATTAATTCGATTGACGTACGTAGGTGTTTTATGATTCAGATTAGATTTGGGCGAATTATACTCAAAATTCGATTTGATTCATTACTAGCATCAATCATATTCAAACCAAGAAAAATTATATTAAAAATTTAAACCGCCTATGACGCCATTTTATCAAAAAATTGGCCGAGGTTTGAAACCATTTCAAAACGTCATCATAGTTCACTGATTAACAGCAATTATAGCTTAACATTTTTATTATTGGGTGAGCACTCTTCTAAAACATTAAGTGGCATATTTGCAAAATAGATAAGTTGGGAAGCATTTAATAACTCTTGTCTCCTTTAGCTTATACTTTCATAGTTTTTAGTTACCAATATATTAGTAACTTTTTTATTAAAGCTAAATTAAAAAATTCGCTGTTGTTTCATAAACATCCTTGTCTAATTGTAAAATTAATTGAGCTATTGGCTTTCTCTTTGCATACGTACTGTGTACAGCATTTAAATTTTGAAAATACTCCTAAATTGTTCTGGCAGATATTAATTTTATTTTCTTTAAGGTCAAAAAATCGTCTGTCACCATTACATTAACATTGATGATATATTCGCTACTGCAAATCAAAAACGTTCATTCTCATATTAGGCGCGTTGCAATTAGCAGTCAATTGTGACGAATCGCATTAAATTCATCAAAATTAAACGGATACTAAAACACGTTACAGCGTATGCCGTTAATCTCGATTGCCCGATTTTCTAACCAGAGGCAATATTTACAAGCAAATCGGATTCTAATTTTTATGAGTTGAAAACACAATGAAACTCAAGAATGTCGTTCTATTGTTTCAAATGATTTAATTGCCTCAAGTTCCAAGTTTTATCAGTTTTAGACACTGTCACAATTAACAGCTTTACGTATTACAAAATAAACGCAATTAAACCAGAAATAAAGGAAACGGCAAAAGGACCAAAGGTCATCGAGTCAAGAGGCCATCTTGACGTTCTCGCGCTGGATGATTTCTTGACTCGATGACTTTTGGTTCTCGTACTTCCATTAAACGCAATTATGCTACTGCCGGTATTGCATTATACCTACGGTACTGCGAATGCAAAACGTGAGAGCTAATGCACATTCAGCAATGTTTATGCCGTTAACGATGCATTGATTTGTGACTTTTTTGATGATTTCAACTTATTAGTTTCATATCTTCAATTTCAATTTTCACAGTATCTATAACTCCGTACTTGCAGGCGCGTAGCCAGGAATTCGAATTGGGGGGGGGGGCTGTTTTGGGGGTCTGGGGGCGAGCCCCCAGCGCTCGAAAATTTTGCAATTTTTTTGCAAAAATAACTTAATTTTAGAGCTATATTAATAAAAGATAATGCTTTTAAAACGTGGCATAGAAATTGGCAGCGCAACATGATTCAACTGGTTGCATTAATGGGCTATATGGGAAGTGGTTAATGATAACATTTCAGTTCTCTTGTTTACTAGCTGGCTAGTCATAAAATCCTATTATTTAATAAAACTCACTCGGAGTAATCTATTTCGTCTATATTTTATAAAGAAAAACAATTGCGGGGGGGGGGGGGGGGGGTGATTGGTAATTAACTAACACTGAATAGCCCCCCCCCGCCCTTATTTGGTTGACAAGCCAATGGGGGGGGGGCTATAGCCCCCCCTGGCTACGCTACTGCGTACTTGTACTAAATTATAAAATTGTGCGATCATCGAAAATAAACAAGTTTTTGTAACGGAGTGTCCTTTTATCTCACAAATATTGATTTTCATGTCTTAAGAACAAGACGTGATATTTTTACTTTCTAGTTTCTAGGCATCCAGAAACCGATAGTGTACCAAAAGCTTACTTTTGTTAAAGCGTAGGCTTTGCCTACGCACTTCAAATACCGGTACTCAATAAAGGGTCTTCGGTATTTCAACAAAAAGATACAATAATTTAGCCAACTTTCGATCCCAAGACTGTTGCTACTTAACAAATTAACTTTATTAGCAAATACTCTCTTTGCTTTACACTCTTCTTTATAAGAACAATTTTGATAAAAATGCGACGCTCATTTTTGCTCAAAATTTAAGAACAATTCAAGGACAATGCCATCCTCATCAGACTCTATTGTAGCTCTACGTTATTGTTGCTCAACCTAGCCGACCAACGCAATGAGACGCGATCCAACCAGCCAGCAAAGGCAAAATCAAATCAGGAGTCCCAAAAATTTGCTCAATAATTCCCAGATCACAATCAGAGTTAGGCATTAACGCGCTACAGTAAATATTGTAGCACTGCTACTCTTTGAGCAGCCTATTGTTAGCAACTGTTGTAGCACCAGGCGGCAATAGCTCATAGGTAGAGCGTCGGGCTAGTGATCAAAAAACTGCTGGCCAGCGCGGTTCGATTCTCGAACTGACAATGCGTCGTTGTGTCCTTGGGAAAGACACTTTACGAATATTTCCCATTGGTGCCAGGCAGTCTATCCGTTGTGGTGGCCCAGGCTGACGAAATCCTAGCAAACAAAACCCAAAAAAGTGCTCTACGTTGGTGTGGTTAGATTAAACATACGCAGAGTGCCTGGTTCATACAAACGAATGAGCTCTAGCGCCGATCCTTAAAAACCTACAAAAAAGTATTCAGCTCACAAACTCACAAAATCTTAAGCCATTTTGGGGAAGAAAAGGCAAGTACAGCTTTGTCGTGGGTATAACCTCCAGAGTTGGCAACGGACCGGATCGGACTCGGATTTTACTGTTTTTCTCGGATACGGATCGAATCCAGATCCAGTTTCATAAGAAGATGCGAATCTGGATCTGATTTTGCTGATTACTTTCAAACTCATTGCTGATGTTTGTCGAAATATTTGTTAAAATCAATAAAATGTTCAACGTGTAAAGGCCATAGGTGGAGTCGAGGACACAAGGCGCGAGGCCAAGGCCAAGGACACAAACAAAATCCGAGGCCAAGGACAGCCTTTCCGAGGTCAGACACTCTCGAGGCCAAGGACAGGAATGCTTGAGGCCAAGGACCAAGAACACCAACGCAAGTGTTCTACAAAAAAAAGGTCTTCAAAAGAATTTTTCAGGGGATCTCCAAAAAAAAAGTCTAAAAAAATTTTTTTCAGCCGATCTAGAAATTTTTAACCATTCAAAAAATAGTGCTGTCCTCGAGCCGAGGACAGGGCAATTTTCGAGGACTTGGGGCTTCGAGGCCAAGACCAAGGACTTGACCTTTGAGGCCAAGGACTTCAAAATGTGTTCTCCAGGACGTCTTCGTGGCCAAGGACGTCCTCAAGGACTCCACCTCTGGTAGTTGCATAGTGGCGGATCCGGATCAGATCTGGATCTCAAAATTTAAAAGGTTTAGGATCCGGATCGGATCCGGATCTCTTCTCTTTGGATCCGGATTGGTTCTAATCTTTTAATTCGTGGATCTGACCACCTCTGATAACCTCTTGAACATCATAAAATACATCGCGGAAGGTGATAATTTCCTAATATTGGCAATCCCCGAAGAGTGAAGACCCTTTTAATAGTTTTCGAGATTCCCCGAAGAGAGAATACATTTTTTTAATTTTTTTGAGAGCAAGTTGCAGAGTGAGGATTAATTGAGAATTTTGGCAGCAAATTTTATCAGCCTTTTTTGGAGTGCGTCATTCACTTCAAATCACCTGGGCTAGATGGCATATCTCCGTATTTTATAAGAGTAGCCATCGACATTATAGCAGTTCCATTGTCTATTTTGTGTAATTTGTCATTTTCCGAAGGTGTTTTCCCAAATTGCACGAAAAATGCTAAAGTTTTCCCTCTGTTTGAAGCTGGCAGTAAAAGTGAACTATCAAACTACAGGCCAATATCACTGCTATCGTGTCTGTCCAAAGTAGTGGAAAAACTAATTTACTCTAGACTAATAAATTATCTCAACAAAAATTCGATATTACATCATAACTAGGGCAAGTTTTTGTTGCACTAAAAAATTGAAAAAATTGCATTTATTTCTAACGATAGTTGCAAAAAGTTGCGTTTATGCACAAACATTTTAAACTACCGTGATTTACTCCAGCGATTTATTTACATATAATGCCAAATATTTGCAAACATTATTTGGGGAGAAATGGCTATCTTTTCCAACAGTTTGCCTAGCATGCTAAAACTTCGCTCCAGAGTGCACGAAGTTGTAAACCAACTGTTGCGTCCTAGATAACACTGAGACGCAGGTAATCCGTCACATAGCTCTTTGCAATGCACATCAAAGACAATAGAAATGTACTGATATAGCTTTGTAGCATGCTATTTAAATCGCACTTACAATTTGCGCCATACTTAATAAAAATTGCAGTAAAAAGTTGCATGTAGAAACTAAAAAAGTTGCAAATAGTTGCAATATAAAATTCTTAAAAACAGCTTAAACCACTGCACTACATACATTTTTAGTATTAAGAAAGCAGTTGGAAGCTGTAAAAAAAAGTTGCAAAAGTTGCAAAAACTTGCCCTAATCATAACCAATACGGTTTTCGCAGTTGCCTTTCCACAAGTCATGCTTTATTAGATAAGGTAACAACTACTTATGATTACATTAACAAAATGTTATGCACTCTATTGGTTTTCATTGATTACAAAAAGGCGTTTGACACTGTTTGTCATAAAATTCTTCATTTAAAACTAGAACATTATGGAATGCGTTGCCCAGCTCTCAATCTAATTTCATCTTAACTAAATCACAGAACTCAATGCGTAAGCATTAATGATCGTCTTTCTGCTCTTAGTCATATAAGCTATGGAGTACCATAAGGGTCAATACTGGGTCCCCTTGTATTTTTACTGAATATGAATGACATCATATAATACTGATACTTATTCTAAAGATAGCATAAAGCAGTATGCTGATGACACTTGCCTCGTAATTAATGAAATTAATCTTGACAAACTGAAAGCTAAAGCGAATAAGTTGCTCCTTAGTACTGAACAATGGTCATCGGCTAACTCACAATTAATTTTTCAAAATGCAAACCCATGATTATTGCTCCAAAATTTAGATCACCTTCAAGTACTATTTCAATTTTAATTAATGACTGAACATATTCTTTGTCACCAGGTAAGATGTAGATCTGTATTTTATTGTTCTGCTGGTGTCAAGGCTAATTTCAAACATAAAAAACTTAAAAACAGCCAACGTTCAGCAAAAATATTCAGTAATTTCAAACATAAAAAACTTAAAAACAGCCAACGTTCAGCAAAAATATTCAGCAAAATCAAGGAGTTGTATAACTCTAACGTACTTAAAAATTCCCGCAGATACGTTAAATTGGGGATTGCAGTTGGAAGACATCGCGGTCACTTATGGTTTAACCACGAATGTATGCGTCAAAATTTACTTCCAAAAAGTTTAAGATTCAAGAGCCCCATTAACAATTACAGAGGCAGATCATTGGCAAGAAAACTTGGTTTTAGTTACTTGAAATTGAGAATTGAGATGTCTCACCAGCGAATTCAAACCGCGTTGGCACATATTGAATCATTAGAATTGAAATTAAGAAATCAACTTTCTTCCGAGATGATTAGACAGCTTATCTCTCATATGCAGTTCAAATTACAGCAAACTCTAGATGACTCAAATCTAAGGCATAAAAAAATGATTGCAAAAATCAGTTATAGGTATCAATCAAAATCGCTTTTGCCTGACAAACCAAAGAATTGGGTACTAAACCTTTCAAAATCTAATCTAAACGAAAGCGAAACTCAAGTTTTGGAGTTGGGTTTAAATTTTGTGTCAGCACCAAGAATAATTCCGAATCATCAAATTTTGGCTGGCTTGGAGAAAGGGATTTGGCAGTTACCCCCACACGAAGCGGATCTTGTAAGAGGAAAAGTCACCTCATTACTCAAAAGTCATAAAGCTCCGCAGCCTACGTTAAGCCGAGAAGAGAAAGAAGCTGTCTACAGCCTAAAAAAGCGAGAAGACATCGTCATAGTAAAGGCTGACAAAGGCAATACAACTGTCGTTCTTGATCGCGATGAGTATGACGATAAGCTCAGACTATGCTTAAGGATACAACCACATATGTCGAGCTTAAACGTGATCCAACCCAAAAAACCGAAAGAGTTGTCAACCAGTTTGTATCGCAATTACGTGAAGAGGATAAAATATCTCCAACAACGACCCATCGACTGAAAAGTTCGGACACAAGCTCTCCTAGACTTTATGGTTTGCCGAAAATCCACAAAGTAAACATTCCATTAAGACCGATTGTTTCCTTTATAGGGTCACCAACGTACGCATTGTCAAAAGAATTGGCATCCATTTTGTCAAAATTAACTGGATTAAGTGAACATCATGTGAAAAACTCAGAAGAATTTGTTAAATCAGTCACTTCAATTAAAATTGAGAAAACGGAAATTTTGGTTTCGTTTGACGTGATATCATTATTCACCAAAATACCAGTAGATCTTGCTACAAATGTAGCCCAGAAAAGACTCCATAAACTTCAGAATCTAAATGAGCTCACGAAATGGTCTGTAAAAGATATTTGCAATGGTTTACAAATTTGTTTGAAGGCAACTTACTTAATTTTTCGAAAAAAAATTTTAAAATAAATTTTCGGTACGGCCATAGGCTCTCCAGTCTCAGTTGTTGTGGCTAATTTAGTCATGGAGGATGTGGAGACCAGAGCGATCGAAACCTTTGCTCACCCCCCCAAACTTTGGCTACGCTACGTTGATGACACATATGTAATTATCGAGAAAAAATTCTTAAACATCTTCTTTGACCACATCAATAATTTGGAACCATCCACAAAATTTACAATGGAAACCGAAAACGATAATCAATTACCTTTTTTGGATACTCTTATTCAACGTTCTAAAAATGGCGAATTGAGTTCTTCCATTTTCCGCAAACCTACCCATACAGATCGTTACCTAAATTTTAGATCCGACCACCCTCTGCAACATAAACGAGCTGTGTTTGACACACTCATGCATCGAGCAGTCATTTTACCAAGCCATAAACTTGAAAAGCGGAAAGAAATAAAATACATAAAAACCGCCCTGAAGAAAAATTTGTATCCTTCACGGATTCTTTGTTCCCGAAAGAAAACCAAAGCTGAAATTACAGACTCACCTCGCAGTAACAAAGGATATGTCATAATTCCCTACTTTCCTGGCTTATCTGAAAAATTAGACGAAGTTTGATTCCACATGGCGTGAAAACAATCATGAAACCAGGTACAAAATTGAGACAGATCCTATCATCTCACAAGGACAAAATTCAATCCAATAAACGGCAAGGCGCAATCTACCAAATTCCATGCAAAGACTGTATATTAGAGATATCAGAAACGCTCATTCAAAACCCGCAAATATCAAAGATAACACCACAGCACTTTGCAAACACGCCATTAACTTGCACCACGATACTGACTGGAACAATAGCCAAATTTTAGAATTTGAAACTGATTATAGAAAACGCCGATTTATTGAATCATTTTTTATTAACAACGTTCCAAATGTTGTTATGTTACAACCAGAGGTGGAGTCGAGGACACAAGGCTCGAGGCCAAGGCCAAGGACACAAAAAAAATCCGAGGCCAAGGCCAAGGCCAAGGACAGCCTTTCCGAGGACAGACGCTCTCGAGGCCAAGGACAGGAATGCTCGAGGCCAAGGCCAAGGACCTAGGACACAAAGCGCAAGTGCTCTCCAAAAAAAAAAAAAAAAAGGTCTTCACAAAAACTTTTCAGGCGATCTCAAAAAAAAAAAAAAAAAAAGGTCTTCACAAAAATTTTTCAAGCGATCTCCACTAAAAAAAGTTTTCCAAACAATTTTTCAAGCGCTCCACAAAATTTCAACAATTCAAAAAATAGTGCTGTCCTCGGCTCGAGGACAGCACTATTTTTTGAATTGTTGAAATTTTGTGGAGCGCTTGAAAAATTTTTTGGAAAACGCTTGTTTGTGGAGATCGCTTGCAAAATTTTTGTGAAGACCTTTTCTTTTTTTGGAGAGCACTTGCGCTTGTGTCCTTGGTCCTTGGCCTTGGCCTCGAGCATTCCTGTCCTTGGCCTCGAGAGCGTCTGTCCTCGGAAAGGCTGTCCTTGGTCTTGGCCTCGGATTTTTTTTTGTGTCCTTGGCCTTGGCCTCGAGCCTTGTGTCCCCGACTCCACCTCTGGTGAACAGCGATAATGAATAGACCTATGAAGCTGCAGCTTATTATTTGCCACAAAAAAGAGCTTTTTTTTTCGCTTTCTTCTATAAAACTCGTGCTAATACCCAAAACGTGTGACCAGTGCAAACTGGTTTGTGCCGGTACGATAAATGAATGGTGCAAGGTATTAACGACAAAAACCTTAACGGAAGTTAACAGAACTTAACGGAAGTTAATTTAGTCCGTCAAAAGAACTTAACGGAAGTTAATTTAGTCCGTTAACATGAAAAAACTTTTTAACAGATTAACGAGTTAATGAAAAAGTTAGCTTCGTTATTAACGATTAACGGACTTGTGCCCACCTATGCTAATTACTAATAATTTAACATTCCATCAACCCTTCGTAAGTGCGTCTTTATTATGCAGGCAATATCAGATATCTAAACTTATGAAGTCGCAATATTCATGCATAAATTTTGCTCTAAGAAACTTCCAATTACTTTTTCGAAGTACTTTTGTAAAAATGGATACAGTACACAAATTAAGAACTAGGCAAAATTTAGCTCGTAAGTTTGCTATTCCTCGATATGACACATCTCGACCGCAACGTTCTATAAAATATGGCCGAATTAAAGGTGGTGAATCATCTAGCCAATTCTGGTGGTTTACAATAGCTAAAATTGAACTATATTTTTTGATATTTTTTGTTTTGATTTTGGGGCTGCGTTTGCAAAGATATTCAACAAATACAAAAAGATATCTCCCGAAAAAAGTTTTTAGAAACTCTGAATTTTGATCTTCCCGCCAAAACCACAGTTCACTAAACTATTATGCCTTCTGTAATCTTATCAAACTATTAGGCCTAACTATCTCTAAACTATTAGGCCTATTAGTTTAGAGATTAGGCCTAATTAAGCCTAAACTATTTAGAAGTAAACTATCTCTAAACTATTAGGCCTACCACAGTTCTCTAAACCATTAGGCCTACTGTGGTTTTGGTGGGAAGATCAAAACTCAGAGTTTCCAAAAACTTTTTTCGGGGGGATATCTTTTTGTATTTGTTGAATATCTTTGCAACCGCAACCCCAAAATCAAAACAAAAAATATCAAAAAATATTGTTCAATTTTAGCTATTGTAAACCACTGGAATTGGCTAGATGGTTCACCGCCTTTAAGATCTGGGACTCAATTTCGTCTGAAGCTAGAAATAGTTCCTTTAAAGTTTTCAAGAAAAAGTACCGTACAAACAACGTTTACTTGCGCTTTATTAAAGATTACTTTCATACAATAAGATTTCCAAATTACCCATTTAGTATACTGTTTTTTTTCTGGTAATACCATTCTTACACTCCAGACAATATAGCCTGCCTTAGAATTTGCAACATGTTTTTTGCCTAACTCTGATAGTATATTTTTGACAATTTTTTTAAACTTGTTTTTCAACTGCTGGCCCGGTAGATTTTTTTGCCTTTTTGCTTTTGCTCTTTGGTATTTTTCTTTTTTTTTTAATGCTTACTGCTTTGCTTAGTTGTGCTCTGGTATTTGTATTTTATTGTATTGTGGAAACCTTCGCTTTTAGGGTGACTGCTTGACTTGAAGACCCTAAACCGGTCACTTCGCAGCATCCTGGTTGTCTTTTTGAATATTCTACGTTGTGTGTTTTATTGATTATTGATGTGAGCAACAAAAACAAAATAAATCGTTCGTTCGTTATTTTATCGGGGTGGCGCAACAAATACTTCATTAGTGGGCGCAGAAATCCGGCGCAGTTATTTAAATAAATTTTGAACTTTTCAACCTGGATATCTAGACTGTAGCTGATCCCAGGGTCCCTGCTGGTTGGTGGAAATGTCCCGTTTTTTTTTGTTTGTTTTTGAAAACCACTCGACAATTCACAAAAACAGGAGAGTCACTGGAGTAAAGACTTTTTTTTTTTTGGAGATCACCTTAAAAATCACGCTAAATATGTGCTTGGGTCGCTGGAGTAAAGACCTTTTTTTTTTTTGAGATTATCAGAAAAATCACGAAAAAAGTACAACTGTCCCGGTTCTCTGTTTGAAAAATATGGTAACCCTAATTAAAGGTTAACTTCTAAAGTATACCGGTACATCAGACATGTAGCGCTTATAGCCTATCTGTAGTGACTAGGCCTATGCCTACGATAGCCTATAACAGCTAGCCTAGTTTGTAGCCTACCATTGCAAGCAGACAGGTAAACTAATCTATAGACTATTTTATTCTCACACTTTACAATTACATCGCTTTGATCATTTCCTATTTCTGTATCGTACTATTAGCATTTGGTTATTTCAACTTTGCAATGAGCTCCTCTGATTCATCTGAAACTTTATCAGCATCATGTCTCATGAAGATGCTGTCTGAGATTGTTGCTAATGACCAGAAAAATGTAGATGGTAAGTTCTAAGTTTTTCCAGTAGGTCTACAGTATATGTTTTGCTGAAATAAGGAAAGCTTCTGTGGTGACATACGTAGAGGTTTATAACACATACCGGCATATCTGATTGAAAGCTGTGTGCACCAGTGCTCCCTCGTAGCTCTAAGTGCAAAAAAGTGTGAAGTATTTTCCGACATTTTTGTACAAATTTTTCACAAGTGCGTAACGGTTTGTGAATTCTCAGATTTGTGAATTCTCAGCCTTTTGTTTATCAACAAAAAGGAATTCCTGCATTTTTTTGGAGATCATATTGGTTTCCAGCAAAAAGACCTTTTTTGGGGGATCACTGCATAACTCACAAAAAGCATTGTGTTTGCGGCATGATGACTTTTTTTTTTTGAGATTGCTGCACAACTTGTTCGGAGCGCAATGACCTTTTTCTTTTCTGATTGACTTTTTAGAGAGAACATGGTGTGCACTAGGCTACTGTAAATGTTCAAAACAAAACCCCTCAAGGTTTCAGGTTTATTTGGTTTTACAAGCTTTAAAATAAGGCAGTTGCTGGAGCACCGAACCAGTTTTGTATCCGGAAAAGCTGCTGCACCGGTCCTTTCTTTTTGCACTTCCATTTACTATCTTCCAGTCTGGCATCACTGCTTGAACCCTAACTCTAATGTAAGGTTCTGAAGGAAAAGAATTAAAGAACACTGTTCGAATCAACCTGATTGCGAGACTTACACACGCTCAGTGTGAATCAAACCCAATTGCAAGACTTGGCTGATGCGCTCCCTAACTACTACACCACAAACGCGATGTAGTTAATTTGTCAAAAGTGTTGTATTTAAGTCGAATTAATGAGAAAAAACCAATAGATTGTAACAATCAGTGCTACAGCTTTTTTATATTGGAAACCGGACCGGTGCTTTAGATACCTCCTTAAAATAACTGTTAGAATGTGTTTTTACCATGTAAGTAGTTTATATCTGTTGTTAGTGTACTGGTGTATTTAAGCCATTAATTTAGCCAATCTTAGTCAGGGCCTAAGGGTTTAGCTCTGAATTAGTTGCTTTCATTAGTTTTACTTCAAAAAGCTATTTTTTACTCAATTTCACAGGTTATGTTGGTGTTGCTCCAATTGCATTTTGGACTCAGCTTTTTGCTCATTATTTTCTGCATGTTGATAATCCACAACATGATGATTTGTTGTTTTATGTAAGGATATCAGATACATCCGATTCACAGGTTAGATTTTTGAATTTAACTTCATTAAAATTGGTTTATGTTTGAATGATGGTTGTGGTATAGTAGATGTGGTAAAAATTACTTTTCAATAAGTTAGTGAATACCGATGGTAATTCATTGTTACCTACACCATTAAAAAGCTGATGTATTAGTTAATAATATCTGATATAAAGCTTTGTTTACAATTTGACTCAAAGCATCTACCTACTTGCAATTACAACATGCCATCTCATTGAATGACAATTTGATTTATGATTGCAGTGACCAACTTTGAAAGTGGCTGTATTTTGTGCGGTACCGTAATTTAGAAATGTCGATATATACATTTTCTCTTTTTTCATGCTTTTGTCACTGAGCTCCCGAACAACAATGTTTTCTTAGTTTTGATTTATGCTGAACTTCAATGTACTGTAATGTAGCTAATTTCATACTGAGTAGACATTGGTTTATTTGGTCAATTTGGTTTGGTTTATGAAGATACTAAGTATACATCTGTGCAGTGTTCCCTCTAAGTTTTCACCTTCTGCATAAGTGCCGGAAAAGGTACAAAAGTATCCTGAGGTCTCTGTGAAAATGCCGTAGCTTATACTTTGTGAAGCTGCTGATTCACCAAAAAGACGATCTCAAAAAAATGGTCATCGCGCCTAAATCACAAAAACGCAGAAATTCAAAATCAAAACGCTGAAAATTCATAAATCAAAAACGTCGCTCTACACTTGTTAAAAATTTGTGCAAAAACTCTGGAAAATATTTTATTTTTTTGGCTTAGAGGGAACACTGCATCTTTGTGCTAGTTTCTGATATTACAAATTGCACACTTGTTTAATGTTTAGTCGTCTGCTTGGCCTATGTGAAAGGCCATGGACGTAAGTGTTCCCTTTAACTTTTTGACTGATCAGCGGGTGCCAACATTTTCTCAAAACATTTGTTTTAAAAAGTGTAAAAATCATATTTCTATAAATTTGTCTGCTTTTCTCAAGCTATGTTTATCATTAGGCCGTATCAAATTTTGGTGACTTTATTCTATTTGTTAGGAACTCTCCCAAAAGTTGTGGTTCAACTACCAATTCAATTTACTGCCAGAATTTTTTTGATCAAATTTTCATTTTACGCCTCCTCAAAAGGTGTTTCCATGGCAACGCAACTAAAAGTTAAAAAATGGCCATAACTCTGCAACCCCTATGCTCAATGCATTTTTTTTTTCTAAAGATGCAGAATACCCAAGTTTCCATCTGCTCTCAATACATTGTATCGATCTAACCAGTGTTCCCTATAAGCGCAAAAAAGTGCGAAATTTTTTCAGGCATTTTCGCACTGAAATTTTGCAAATTCCGGCGTTTTTTCTCCCGCCAAAAACCGGCGTTTTTGTTTCCCGCCAAAAACCGTAGACAGCCGCGTTTCACGGCACCTCGCTCTGGTATGTCGCAGAAATCGCGGAGAAAAGTTGCAGAACTCAGATGCAGGACCTTTTTTTTTTTTTTTTTTTTTGAGATCAATATAAAATCGGAGAAAAAGATGCCTCCATCGGCGTGGTGACCTTTTCTTTTTTTGGAGATCACATTGAAACAGGACAAAAATGATGAGAAAATTTTCGGCATTTTTACATTGAGTTCAGAACGTTCGCACTATTTCCGGCATTTTTGCAGAAGGTGAAAACTTAGAGGGAACACTGGATCTAACTCCTCAATTTGTTAAGCAAAATCAAGAAAAGATATTTTTTACTAATTTTCTTGCTATTTGAATTTTTTATGATTTATCTCATAGCATAGAGGCGTTATGAAATTTGTTTAGTAAAATATGGTAACTTTCGATTAGCTACTCTGGAATTATAGAGTTATTGTTGTATTGAAACATGTTAATTGATTCTCACAGTGGTCACTAATGGGATAGCCACCACTGTAAGTGTTGAAAAGTGACAAATCATTGTAGGGATGTTCATTCTAGTATTTCGATTCGATTCCGATTCCCAAATGATCCGAAATCTTTTTTTGATACTACTGAATCAAAATACTCGCGCTAAGTTTTTAGGCAGCACTGCTTTGTATGGAAAATAAACACGCATCACGAGCATTGTTATGTAACAGCGTCATTTAATTGCCTCGCATGATGATTAGAGAGATGGTTAGTACAGACGGCGCCGCTTTCACGCACACTCGCATGCTCGGCCATGTGTATTGTCGCAAATGCAGGAGCGCACGTGTTTGCAAATGCGCTCAAAAAAAAGCCACCCGCTCGCCTCACTGCTTTTTCGCAAGTACCACGTGCAAATAAACAATAACGTCACAATTACTTTTGTGATTGCGGAGATGTGGTTACTTTTTAGCAGTTTGCCGGGCGCCGATCATGTAAATGTCAGATATTGAATTAGCAAAAGTCTTTCTGCGAAGATCGTTACCATAACTTTACTGTTATTAAATCTTCAGTTACAAAAGGACAGGTATAACATAATACTAGTCATAACAAAAGTTTTTACAGATAGAGAATTAAGACTTCAATTTAAATTTAAATTTACATGCGATTGCGATAGTCTGGGTAATTATGAAGCATTCAGCGGCAGGAAGAAAAAGAACATGTGATGTATGGGACCATTTTGAACTTCCCGTCTTGGACAAAGACGGAAATAAACGTGTTCGTTGCATGCACTGCAGAGAGAGTTTAACTTACTGTGCAGAGAGAGTTTAACTTACTGTGTTTTCTGCGAGCTTTTGATTTTGATAAAATTTTTTGTTACCAGCACCAACATCTTGTCATATATAAATAGTGAATCGAAATTAGGAATCGAAATACTGGAATCGAAACATTTGATTCGGAATCGATTCGAAATTAGCAAAGAATCGGTAATGAACATCCCTAAATCATTGCGACAGAATTTAATGTTTTGACTTATTTATAAATCACTGACTGCATTTTTGTTATTTTTACGTCTAAATTGTTTGCGATTGTTTTAAACAGGCATAGTATTTTGGGCGTGGACAATGCCATGCCAGGTTTAGCAATCACAAAATAGGTATAGTATAGTATGCTCCCAAGCTAAATGCTATTGGTAGGCATCATACTACTATTTAGGAAAACAACCTAATCCAAAATTTTAATAAGATTTGGCTGCTTTCTGCCCACAAAAAAACAACAAAATAATGCAGCATGTGCGGCTGAGAAGTCTGCTTTCAAAGTGAAGGATCGATGGATAAAAACTGATTTTGACTTGGCATCACATGATACAAACCATGCTTTACTAAGGATTTTGGAAAACCAGGCTAACTTGAGAGTCAAAACAACTGTCTCTAGAAAGCTGTAAACAAGTATATTGTGCTGCATCTGGATAGTTTAAACTAAAAGCAATGTGTATCAAGTAACTTGACACTAGTTGAAGACTTCTAATGTTTGCAACATTAAAAGCTTAAAAAGCCAATCATCTTGGAAAAGGATGTGCAAACTAGAAAAATTTTTGAAAGATTAGTGCAGGAGTAAAGAGTAGAAAAAAAGAATGAATGTTTAACGGCAAAAAAAATCTGAAGCCAGTATTATAAATACTAGAAATAAAGCTAATATTGATATCAGTAGTTAAAGAGATGAAGAAAAGTTTGAATTGATGTGTCCAAGTCAGCCAGCATCCAAGAGCAGAACATATAGCTTCAGCAGAATTAGTGGTTACTAAAAGTGTAACAATTAAAGGGTCCAAAACAGACTGTTAAACTTGCTTCTGGATACAGCATTAAGACTTTTTTTGTTTTACTGCATTGGAATGGCAAAATGTTTCAAGATATACAACACATCATCAGAAGTGTTGAACATGAGTCAATTACCCTTTATTCCAATAATAACTCAATCACATACATGATAAGCTGACTTCATTTTCATCACAAAGCAAGTACTAAAACCCTTGATGATTTTAGATTAATTGCAAGCTGTTTATCAAGGTTATTTAAAAGATTTTCGGATATATTCCAATTAATAGGACGGGTTGTAAGTTGTGCAGTGTGCACAAAAAATATGTGGCGAGTGATGTGAAACACTGTGAAATCAACAGGATGAGATATCTTTTCCTTTTCTTGGGCATAGGATACATGTACTTTTATAGAGTAATGAAACATTGTTTGCATTTATTAGTTGAATTAGCGTATCAGGATTGCTTTAAGTGCTTTGGTGCAGGACTTAGGGCCCTTCCTGTATTTGTCTGCAGCAATCTTGAGTTCTGATTTACTTGCGTTTCAAAAAAACAATCCAGTGCATGGTATGCACCAAGGATGCCAAAAATTTTTTATTAAACCCTGATATAGTATAAGTCGAAAACATAGTTTAAACACCATCCCTTTACTTTAAAAGCAGTCTTTTCAGCAGCACCTGTTGCTTTTGATTACTGTTTTTATTTCTAATTTAAGCTTAGCATGCTAACTTTTAAAATTTATGAGCAGTTGAGCAGATCTTTAACTGCAAAGCAATTTGTAAAATGGTAAAATGCAGTTCTGTCAAAGTCATTTTCTTTTTTGGGCAGAGAGCAGCCAAATTTTTTATTGACATTCAACCTTTTTCAAAGCCCACAGAAATAAGATGTGAAAATAACAGAATACACTCAGTGATTAATAGTAAGTTAAACGTTACATTTCTGTCATGATTTGACTGCTTTTCAACACTTACAGCACTTGGTATCCTATCAGTGAACACTTTCGAAAGCAATCAACATTTGTTCTAATACAATACTCACTCTCATAGTCTAATAACAATATAGCCAATAATAAGGGGTTCACAACAACTGACTGCCACAAACTGACCGCGAACCAAATGACGCCGATTAGCTGAGAAGAGCCATAATAAGCATATTTTACTATTCCCAGAGCCATCTTGCCCAAACCCTCACTTTGTGACGAAATCAGTGATCAAATCACTGTGACAAAACCATTGGCTCGCAGTCAGTTTGTTCGCGGTCAGTTTGTCATGGTCAGTTGACCTGGCTCGAATAATAAGTTATATATTACCAGAAAAATTCTACAACACCTCTATGCAATGAGATATATCATAGAAAATTCAATTAAATTAGTAAAAAAACATGTTTTCTTGATTTTACTTGAAAAATTGAGAAGTTAGACTGGACTGATATAAAGTATTAAGAGCAGATAGAAACTTGGGTATTCTGCATCTTTAGCAAAAAAAATTTGCATCTAGCATGAGCGGTTGTAATGTTATGACCATTTTTTCGATTTTTGTTGCATTGCCATATAAATGCGTTTTGAGGAGGTGTAAAGCAAAAATTTAATCAAAAAAGTTTGGTGGTAAACTGAATTGGTAGTTGAAGCACAACTTTTGGGAGAATTCCTTAGTATTTGAAGAAAGTCACCAAAATTTGGTAGGTACAGCTTATTTATCATGTTGTCCAAAATTATTTGCTCTTGATCCAATAAATCGTTGATTTGCTTACAAAAATTGGCTTAGTGGTAACACAGTTGGGAGATTCTTAATAGTGTTTTTCAGATTGATAAATTTGTGGATAAACAATATATATTGTTTAGCATGAAGTTGAAGTGTACAGAAGAGAATCAACTAAATCACCTGGTCTTGGTGATCCTGCATATGATTGGACTGAAACAGTTTATTTGAATTTAATCTTGCAGCAAGTAAATACACAGTACTTAGCTATAGAAAATATTATGGTTTATTGCTACATTATATCTGAGATCTGTTTCAAAATGCTACCTGCTTTCTCTTCAATGATTTAATGTCACAATTAAGTTTTAAATCTATTCAACATTCATGCACTTGTCTTAGAAACCCAATTCTCTTAAACCCTAAAACACGATAATAACAAATTAGATTCTTGCTTTTTAGTAGAACTAGTGACATACTAAGTGGTAGGCCTACTGTTTTAGTCTTGCAGTAAGTTTGTTGAATAGCCTATATTTAAATTGAGAGTCTTAGGTTTGAGTCAAAAAGTAACTCTATTCCATAACAAATTGTAATTTGTAGTGACCAGTGACCACATGTTACTATGGTATGGTACCATGTGGACTATTAAGCAGGCACTTATGGTATGTCTTACAGCGTGTCCCAAAAAAAAATGTAATACTTTTGTTTTGGTGTGTACTCAATATCCTTTGTTTTAACACTTCCATCATTTCAGGTGTGATAAGTTAAAGATTGGAAATTTATTTAATACCATTATTTTAATATTTAACTAAGAAGGTATACACTTTCAAGCAAAAGACAGAAATTGTAGATTGATACCCAAAGGTTTCTTGCTCACCTGTCCTCAACTCTTTGGACTTGGGCTTTTGAAGTTACACCAAAAAAATGCTCACAAAAACGAGTCCCAAACTGTTAAAAAACTAGGCTGAAATATTATTATAAGCAGGTCCCTTAAAGGCTTGCTCACTTGGTCTCAATCCTTTGGACTTTTTTTTGGAAAGTTATGCAAAGGAAAATGTTCACGAAAACTAGCCCAAGTTTTCATGACAACCTTGATTGCATGCATGGCCTGGGTTCACCCTGTACACTGGTCAGTGGTCTCGTTGTTGCGTCCTTGAAAAAGGCGCTTAAAAACGATTATTTCTGCTTGGTGGCTTTGGTAAAGCTGGGTATTTGCGAAGGAAGAAGTCAGAAAGTCAACTGGAAAACTTGGAAAAATGGTTTACTCCTAAGCATATGCGAATTCTTTTAAAAGATGGCATCACTGTCGCTTTCTTGTGAGAGGACGATAAAAATGCATCAATCATTATGATCAACATCATCAAACTGTTCAAGAACTATAAACTGAGATTACACAGTTTATTTAGAGAGTTTCATTTGAGTTATGCCAACACTTCATTCAGAACTGCGCTATCAGTCAAATGCCGCATGAATCGAAATGGGGGACATATTGGAACATTTAATTCACTACTGAAATCAATGCTAAGGGCAAAAGAGTGACTGAACTTTATCGTTGATATAATGACTTTAAATTTTTAGGAAAAACTTTATAGTATGTGCTTTCTATTGGCAAATGCACAATCAAGTGTAATCGAAAACTGAGATTTGATAAAAATTTAAAAGTGTTGCATTTTTTGGGGCACTCGCTGTATAACGCAAACATAAACATCCTTTTTGAGTTTTGTTTTCAAGTCTTTCACCTGGCTTCGCCACTATCACAAAACTGCTTTGCTCCAATGGAAAAAATGCTTTAAGTTGTATTTCCTTTCAGGTTGCATTGATGCTTTGCCAATTCAAAAACCTAATGAGTAGCTAGAACCCTTCCTATCATGATTAAAACTCGAAGCTATATCAACTAAGATACACTGTCGCAAAATTTTGTATTTTTAGAAACCCATGTATTGCATAATATAGAAACACTGAACTTCTATTTTGCCAAAGTCAATAAGGTTTTAAAGCTTGGAAGAAAAAGATTGCCTTCTTGAGGTCTTTTTTGTTAGTTGCTTCTTGAATGTGAAACCAAGCTTGCTAAAAGCAAGTAAGCTTCTTCAACAATAAAAGCGACAACAAATAGTCGTGGGTTTGATTGTCAACCTTTTTCACTTATTTATTTTTCAAGCTCGAGTACACGTTGACCTGTGCTATATGCACAAAAGTTGAAAGCGGAAAGCAAGAAGTGGTCATTCATAAAAAAGCCTCTCAGGTAATTTAACTCTTTTAATGTTTTTGAAGGATAATACTAAGGTTTTGTGGTTAAGAATAGAAATAGAATGCAATCAAAACTTTAGGGATATACATGTATTTTTAAACTTCGAAGGAAACTGTTTAAACCAAGAGGTTGTGGAGTTGGCTAAGTAAAAGTGTTTAAAAGTTTTTAGGGCTATCGATTGTTTCTGTTTGCATTCAGAAAACTGAATAATCAATTTTGTATTAGAATAATTTTCATGTTTTATTGAAAAATGTGAATAATTCATCTAAAGTTTTGCACCAAAACCAACATGTGTACATAATGTATCTATTTTTTAGCAAGTTTATGCTTCACCAAGTCGACATAACATGGAGAAGAAAGGCAAAGCAGCTGAGTTGTGTTACCCAAACATTTTCTTCACAGTGGATAATTTTGATGAGGTAAACCCCGTACTACTGTACATAGTATGCATTTACACAACCTAAATATATGGCCAGGTCTGCAGTAGATGTAAAATTGTAAGCGCACGAGCGTATTCTTTGTTTATTGCAACCAACTGTCAGCTTTACGCTGCTAAGGCAGTAACGCCGGGTGTACTGAATTTTTGTTTAAAATAAACTGAAAATTCGCTTGTAAAAGTGGCGTAATAAACAGTGCAGCTCTTTATGTTTTTTGAGTGCCTTATTTAGTGAGCTTTAATCTTGAACTAGTCAAAAAATGCTTTGACATCTTCCATTCGTTAGTCTGACACTGTTTTAGGTATGGAACGATTTATATTTGAATCGTGACGAATGTATTTGTGTTGAAGTTCATGCAACCGATAAGTCAAAGATGTTTGGTTCCGTTATTTTTCTTGGGTCTGTCAGTCACAGCGCTTTGACAACTGTATATGATAAAAGGGTAAGAAGTTTATTTTCATCAAAATGTAAGGTGCTTCGCAAGTTGATTACATTTGATTACTAACTAGCCTTGGTTCAGGACTCCGGTTGCTTCTGATAAACAATATGTAATACTGCATAATGGATACTCCATTGTATTAAATGCAATGCATTAATGCGGCACCAACAGTTTTTGAAGATGATTTTTTATAATTTTATGATATTTATGGCGTATATTTCACACTAGCTGATCAATAATTAATTTTTTTGCCAACATTTACTTATCGGATTTAGGCAGCTCAAAATATTGCTGAAAAAATATATTCTGTGTCAAATGCATCACTTGAACTAATGCTGATGGAATGATGATTAATCTAATCCAACTAGCTACATCTGCAAAAAAAAAGTATAAGAACAGTGTTCATTTGTAGATTTTGGCAAGTTTGTTTGCGGCTTTGCGCTCCCAAATAATTAATTTTTATAAAACTAAACAATGGAAAAAATGTATCGCCTTACGCCCAGTAGAAATGTTGATTTGCAAATAAAAATTGATTTAATCGTTATCTGGGTTTGAGAACAGTGTAAAACAGTAACTCTGTTGTAAATAGACCTGATGTACCACGGTACCGCCAAGAACTGACTCAAAATCAATAATACGTGATAGCGATATGCCAAATGATGGAATCATTTTATGCCAGCAGCATAATATTCTGTTTTCTAGACAAACAATACAGCCAAATGGGCTCAGGTGATATCTTTGGGACTCTTACGAAATAGTAATAGTTTGGAATTTGTACGAATGAAGGGGCCTAATGGAAAAGGCTACGCAGAAATGGCCGTTCAAAAAGTTGAGGACATCACAAAAACGTCTTCGTCTTCATCACTCCCTCGGGTAAGTTCAGTTTTAGAAATAAGACTCTTTTGCATAACTGCAATACTGCCAGTACTACGTAAGTCATTCTCTATTTTTTTTTATCGAACTTTATAAATAGGCATTTAAATGAGTAGTGTGCTATGTATATTGCAAGACTATAATGCTATTTCAAACGCTTAAATTAGATTTAGTTGAATTCTCTAGAGCACTATTTTAGTGTTGATACAGCTTATTTATCATTAGCATAATTTCTCTGAATGAATAAAGCGTACTTCTGAACAAACAAATTTGTGCTGCATAGGGATAGATTTGTTAAAAACTAAGGATTTTCAATTTACCACTTCCAAAATAAAATATAAATGTTTAATTGCATGTCAGTATAATACTTGTTACTCGTGATGCTAAATGCCTAGGGGTAAAATTTTTTCGAACCAGAATTTAATTGCAAAAAAAACTTTAGTTTTAAGAAAGCAACCACCGACATCTCAGTTGTTGAGCGTCGAGTTTGTGATTGAACGGTTGCTGATCCTCGTTCGATTCCCGGACTGGCGATGCATCGTTGTGTCCTTGGGAAAGACATTTAATGTTATTTCTCGTTTCGGTCAAGCAGTCTAGATGTGCGAACGAACTAAAAAAGAGTGCTCTGCGTTGGTTTAGTTAAATGCTGATGCAAAGGTCTAATTTATGAATTTGTACCAAAAGTAGTCCTCTCTCATTTCTTAACTAGATATATGTAAGTTAAAGAAAATCCTTGTTTTAAATGCTGATGTTTTTTTCCCCGACATTGCTAGCTGCGTTATGATTTTAGCCTAATGTTATGCTCTAGCTTAAATATTCAGTTTTGGCTTATTTGTGTTGACATTTGAATTAATGCAATTGATTGTTTGAATAAGACAGCCCTGATGATCGCGGTTACGGGTGAAACAGTCTGTAGGATTTAAATTTTTTTAGTTTT
This sequence comes from Trididemnum nubilum, assembly GCA_963965965.1. Classification (NCBI taxonomy): domain Eukaryota; kingdom Metazoa; phylum Chordata; class Ascidiacea; order Aplousobranchia; family Didemnidae; genus Trididemnum; species Trididemnum nubilum. The sequence goes on along the minus strand of OZ014489.1, from coordinate 17,987,263 downwards.
GATATTATGTGACGTGTACTTTGTTATGACAATTAATTATTTGTATTTCAATTTGTACTGGTACTGTCTCCGCACAGGCACACAATTCTCAATTGACAGTATAATAAAATCTCTTTAAAAATTCTCGACCTATAGATGGCTGCTTGACTTAAAAGACCGGAAACTTCATTGGTAGGCTCTCTACTTTAACAATTTAATTAATTACGTGACTTTACGTTTCAGCTTTTTGAAGCATTTATCCAACGGTCGAACTGTGCTTACAAATGAATAATGTCTATTGGGGTCGAAATCACGTTATATTGTCAATATTTTGATTTCTAATAATATTCTTGTCTTCAGAGTAATTTTCAAAATTCCTCCGCACAGACTTCAAGCGCTCCTGTTCTTCTTCCATCGTCTAAATCTGACCCTTCATTAAGTTCTCTTGAAAGTTCGGATTCAGGAGCAGAAAAAGGTGAAACCTAACGAATATACAATTTGGTTGCTTTTACTTTTTTTTTGCAACCTGGGTTGATCTTACACTTAACGTAGAACGGGCAGCATAACTTTGATGTTTTACAGGTGTGTTATGACAGGTCATCGAAAAATTGTTAAAACAATTTAGAAGAGTGTGGCGATTAGTAACTTCAAAGAAAATTGAGTTTCCAAAGAGAAGTCTGACTCAGAAATGGCCATAATCTATTCCAAATTACTATTTCAAATCATTAATATTTTTCTGTCTAATCTAAAACCGCGAGTAATTCGTAATGATTTTACGCTAGGAAGTCTTTTCAGATGTATACTGAACTGTAGATAATGTGCTCTTTGTTTTGAACATTAATAATGGTGCAACATTGGTCATAAAGCGATGCTCGTTTAGTGGTATTTGTTTTGCGTACAAAAACGTTCCGCTTTTATTACTTTAATGCTATTCGTACGAAACAAAGAGTTATCTGCCAGCAGTTCCTTGTTTAAGTTAATTGCTTGTGCTTCGTAGTCTACTCATGGTTCCCAGATTCATTGAAATACAAGACAGACTTTGTAACGCTTGTGGTTACTAATTTTCTGCCTACCACTAGTATGTAGAAAATATTAGTTTTTTTGCAGGTCATTCATCTAGTCGAATTTCGCACCCTCCTAAACCAAAGAACCATCCTTCCTCCACGTTAAAAACGCATTTAACCTATGTAACATTACCATGGCACAAAATTATATTGGGTAAGTTAGACTGTTATAGTTTAAGATTTTTTTTGGTAAATATTGCGTAAATGATCTTACTTCCAGCAGTGGTCAAACAAAACTTTTTGAGTTGGCATTAAAATAGTTTTTGTTTGACTAATACCATTAAAATGATTTAGGGAGGACTGTGGGCTATGAAGCCCTTGTCTTGTGTTATAGCCAGGTGCAAAGGTAAGTAGAATTTGTTGGTATCGAGCGCTTTTAAAGTATTTTTGGATACAATTTCTACTTTCAGATGCTTACTTTTAGCGTGAGTAACGCTACTTTAGTAGCGTTTTGATTCAGAAGAGTACAAAGTACTGTAGTTTTAAATTTGAACTACGATTTCGTCAGAACGGTTGAGTTTTCTACCGGCAACTATTCAATGAAGTTAAGTTAGCAAAGATTTTATGAAATGATTCCAAATAAATTTTGCGTGACATGATTTTCAAATCTCAAAGTTTTGCTGTAGTTTTTGATTTGAATATAATTACAAAAACTTGCATCAATTAGTAATTCATGACTTCTTTAAGAGAGTGAGGGATTAGAAGACTAAGCTTTATGTGGCAGTTAGTCGACTAGTTGCCATACACTACAGTTTGTCGAATGAATAATTCGTTTATATTTCTTCAATACTTCCAGAAATACTTGTACTTAAGTACTTTTAAAACTACTACTTTTTACTCTAACTCAAGAACTTTTTTGGTCAATACTTTGTGCTTTACTTCAAGTAGTTTTTTGTTCAAGTAACAAAACTTTTTCTTGATTACACTTTCGAATACTTTTTACCCCACTGGTCCGGTAGTAACTTGACTCAGAAGAAACCAACTCTTTTGCTGTATCTTCGCTTACACTTCTAGATAAAGAGTTGAGTTCCAATTCAACTAAAATGCTGATCAGTTTATCAACTAAGAAATTTGTTCCAAATCGGTTTTATTACGAAGTTGGAAAAATATGATTCCATTCAAACATTCAGTAATTCAATCTAGTCTGTGGTTGATATCAGGGTTTTAAAAAGTGCTCGATAACGAAGTGCACTTCTGTAATTCAACCTAAGTCAATTAGTCGAAAGCAAACTGTCAGAAAATAAAATTCAACTATTTCCGTCATATAGTGCTTCTGAAATACCTGCAACCGCAAGCAATTTGCTTCCTCATTACACAAATACGAGTGTATGCATCATTGTTGATCAGTTAGTCACCTTCGTATGTGCTATCAACTAACTCGTAAGAGATTTTACGATATTGACCATCTGCAGATGTTTATAAAAAGCTTATATTTTTACAGACATTTTGCGAACTTTCGAGAAGCCTTCGAGCACAAAAAGATCTGTCTTGAACCGTAGATTACCAGCAATGTGACTCTTTTTCTAATTCGTACTGGTTTACGCTGTTTTTGCGTTTTATAGTTGCCTCAAAGTATTACTTTTTTAATTTGATGTTACTTGCTGCCATTGATGATTTTCCTCAACTGCTTAGGCATGGGTTGTTTGGGTTAATTTTTTAACCTAAATGTGGTCAAATGTTCAAAAATCAAAGTTAAATTGGCATTTTTGCCAGAGAAGCATAATTTTATGGATTAGTGTTAAATTTTGCCCAAAATACATAAGTCGAAGGTGAATTACCGAAAATAGTCCATATTCAAAACTATAAATCCAGATTGTGGTGGGATTTGACTCCGTAAGTTTTGCAAATGTTATTCCCCAAGCGGAGTACTAATGATCCACGGGAGTCCCAGCCAAGCACATAGCTTAAAACCAAGCATCACTAAAATTGATCACTGTGCTACTGCTAAGCTCAAAACTCCACAATGATGGCGGAATGCATCCACGACGATTCAACAAATCCACTGATGTGCTATTTTCAACACCATTGAACCTATTGGCTTTATCAAATTGATTTTACAAGTTCAGAGCTAGGTAATCCAAGAAAGGCTTTTTTCTGGTAATTTTTCCCGAATTTTTTTAATCTGAGGGTTAATGTTAATCCACGTAGGTGCATTCGGTCAAAGAAGTTTTGCTGCATTTATTGTATTTCTAATTCCTCAAACCTTGTAGATTTAAGGCCGGCCAGAATCAGTCTTTAAAATTAATAATTTGCCTACCATTTTTTGAAAAGGCCATTAGGAATTATTTAATTTGTTCTCCTTCTAAATAGTTTATGTTTATGTGCTTTTATCATCATTTTTATTAAGTTCTGACGCCTCCCATTATAACCGACTAATTTATTAAAGAATTTAACCATTCTGTGTTTTTGCCATATTAACCGTAGTATTTAGGTACCCTTTTTGCATGTCCTCATTTTGGTACCGTTTTTTGGTTCTGATTCTTGGCTCTTTTTAAAGCAATTCCAAAAACGTCACTACAAAGGTGGCCTTGTAAAAAGGATATTGTGTAAGGTGCAATGTCGACTTTTTGCCTTTTAATTGCTTTATTCTACCTAATTTTAATTGAACGTTTAGCGACCTAAGTCTGCATATGATGGCTAAATATGACTTTGTCGTAGCAATGGACGGCATTTTGGATGTACGAAACTCATTAGTTCGAATTTGCTGCTTTAAATGTCGCGGCAAGCATCTAATTCATATTTTAAACGCTGTAGGATCAGCGCGGTCAAAAAGTAGCAAAAACGTAAAGCAAATTTGAAAGTGCACATGGACATATCAGCATTCACCAGACAAAGTCAAATTGATCGCCACAAACTGACCGCCACCATTAGGATTACTTGGCGGTCAGTAAACGGCGGTCAGCTGTCGCGAAGCTGACATTCTCAAGGTGTCTTGACCATAAATACATTACAATTTGTTCATTGTAATTACGTCTTTATTTACTAAGTTGCCTTGGCCAAGAGATAGTTGAAGGACCTTTTCTGTCTTTGAGTCAAGCTGCCCACCTGTCTTGACTACCACACACGGTTCAAGCTTTATTGAACAACAATTTGACTCGTTGTATGTAGTGAATGCTTTTTTCTGTAATGTTGTCTGTTTAAATCATCCTTTGATTTTTGAATGTGCTTTGCATCCTATGACGCTTTAGTAGCATAATATTACCTTAGTAATTTTTAAGTTAAAGTTCGTAAATCCCTAAATAGTCTTATTTTGTTGATAGCGATATATGTTTTGTGTAAAAGTGAAGTAGAATTTAGTTCGTTGCATCCGGGCCTGCTAACAGGGATTTGAAGTTGTTGAAACAAACTAAACTCAAATTTACAATCGAGAAATATATGTTTCAATAATTGTATTTAAGATATCAAGCTGGTCGAGCGGTAACGCGTTCGTCTCTGGATCGGGAGGTCTGAGGTTCAAATCTCGGGCCGATCAAATCGGACACAGTGTTGCTAACAGCTCGGCACCGCTACAATATTTCTTCCAATGGAGCTCTGTTGCCCGGGCGCAATGATGCGGAGATGAGCTCCGTAAATTCGTTACACGCTTCGGCGTAAGACAGCGAGTATAAAATGAAAGATTTAATGTGATTTGTATTTACGATATTTTAATACGTCCCCATCCCCAAGTCGAGTAAATGGATCACAGGCGGGAGTCTGGGGTAGAAGAATCGCTTTTGTTGATACAACAATAATATTGTTTTATTTTGCGTTTCCCGGAATTCGTGCAAAAGTCCTAGTTTCGCTTTAATTGCACCCACCTTTCAAGATTTATAATTGATATCTTCCTGAGGCGTCTGGTGATAGTCGTTTTGTTTTGACTTTGCTATTTAACATATTTCTGTTTTGTATTAGTTATTTAATTTTACCTTTATTTTTAATTGCTCCTTGATTCACATTGTTTAGGACTTTCAGCCGGTTAATTTTTGGCCTTTTTCAAAAAAAAAGTGTTGCTTAGCCCAGCCTGCATCAAAAAAAAAATCAATTAGGATAACTTCCAAAAAATTGTTGACAGTTGCTAAGTGAAACATGCTTTGTTTCGATATCCGTCCTGTAGCACAACATAATTTGAACATCGTTAGCATAAAAGCGTTTTTGTATGTTACTACACTTGAATTGCAGTATTTTTGCAACTTTTTTTTCATAGAATTAGTGTAGTAACTCCAGTTTTTTTACTGTTGATCAAAATGTCAGAGAATGCATTTTCACCAAATTTGAACTTTCTACGTCTTGCCTTTTTCAAGCTACAATTTTCCCTCATCCTTCTGAATTACCATTTTCTCGGTACTGTGACTGACAGAAGATTAAAAGTTAGGCATATTTTTACTTCAAAAGCTTCTAATTTACTATTCTGACTTTTTACTTTGTGTTGACTACAGCGCTGTCGCAAGTTTCATTGGGAGTTAGAAATATGCAATGAGTTTTTGAAATTTTGTTTTTACCTGACAATTGTAGGATAAAATTCTTTCCAGAGGAAATTTGAAACTGTCATGTCTTGAGAACGGAAGTCGTGGAAAGCTCAAATTTGGTGGAAGTAATTATAGAATAATTCCAAACGTTAGAAAATTTAGCAGAAAATCCTCCGCTTTAATGCGTTGAAATATATAATCTACATTGTATTTACATTACAAGCTATGAGTTTTGTAGTTTCCTTCTTTGTTCCGTAAGTTCACCATGGTTGCGGAAAAGATTAAAGCTATGCAACTGTAGTGAATTAAATTAGAGAAAGTTGGTAGCATTGTTCTTGTGGTTTGATGCAAGCTGGAAACAACATTCTAGAAGTTGTGTTGAATAGGACAGTGCTAGCAAGGCATTAAATCATTCTATTGGAGGTAGTTGAGAGAACCGTTTCACATTGGGTGGAAGTCTAAAGATTGCAGTCCTCATTATTGCTGGTTCTCCCGGTTAGATGTGGAGGCCATTAGGTGCCTATTCCACTAAAAACAGATTTTTATTTTCAACAAAAAAAAATTACTTTTGCCAAAACTTAAGATTATAGCAAAGATTACAGGTCAGTGTAGTTTCCTGCGTCTGGGTTATTTTATTGAGGTTTAACGTATGGCACCATTTATTTCTGTCAAGATTTGTCATTTACTGCATTTTTCTAACAGAAAAAATACAAAGTCGGCATGGCAATTAAAAATGAACAGTTTGATAAATAAAAACAATAATAACATGATTGAAAAGGCTTTAAGTTGCACTTGGATACTGACAAATAAATCCTAGCTCTGTGTTGCACTGAACATCGTTCCATTGTCTGTCATTTTCAGCGTATTCCATGCTAACGCAATCCTCATCTCCATGTACATCACTGGGCTCTCCGATGTTCCAAAATCCCGATATCAGATCAGTGTTGTCGCTGCAAGAAATTAAACTTTGTCTGTTAATTGTAAAGCTCCTGTAATGCAACCACAAAATAATCAAATCGCATTATATTCGCTCTATTACGCCGAAGCGTGTAACGAGTTTGCGGCACCCATTTCCACATCATTGCACCCGGACAATACAGCTTCTTTGAAAGAAATATCTCAGCGATGGCGAGCCGTTGGCGCTACTGTGTTTGGTTTGACCGGCCCGAGGTTTGAACCTTAGAACTCCAGTGGCAAACGCGCAACCGCTAGACCAACTGAAGGTCGGTCAATCTTAAAATTACTCGCACAAAATTGAAATTTCCCAGCAAACATTGCATTGTCGGGCCGATGTTGGCTAGATGCAGTTGCCAACATTTGTTAACCTCGGCCCCACCGCTGCAGCCAATGTTGGGGCGATGCGGTTTTGCACCAAAGTCCAGCGTTCAGCCAACATTGGCATTCTGCAGCGGGCCGACATCGGAACCTGCGTCATCCAACAATGGTGGAATAATGTTTCCAACGTCGGCCCGGAGTTGGCAAACTGCAGCTAACCAACATCGGAACTGCAGCTAGCCAATATCGGACTGCAAACTGTAGCGAACAATATCGGATCCTGCGTCGCGCCAACAATGGCGGAATAATGTTGCCAACGTTGGCAAAGTCGTCAAACTGCAGGCGGAATACTGTTGCCAACGTTGGCAAAGTCGTCAAACTGCAGCTAGCCTACATTGGAACCTGCGTCGCGCCAACTGTGGCGGAATAATGTCGCCAACGATGGCCCAGAGTCGTGAAACTGCAGCTAGCCAACATCGGAAGCTGCGTGGCCCTATATGTTGTGGAACTGTATCCCACTAGCTGGCAATGCCTGCAAGAATCCAGTACTGGCACATATTGTTACAATGGCATTGGTGCGATTGTTTAACTTCATCCATCTTGCGTCGTATAAATAAAGTTTTATTGCAAGGCAAAAAAACTGAAGATGGTAAATAACGCAAGAAAAAGCAAAAGACGTAAAATTTCGCAAACTGAAAATAAAAAACACAGGTTCCTTTGGAAATGTTGGTCGTGACTGCCGTTCAAGATTCACACCGTGGGTTTGTTGAAGATAGGACGGATTAGGAAGTTATAGAAACTGCAACAACAAAAAATAATTCAGTTAAAGCGAATGAAATAACTTACGTAACTGTGAATAAATGTTCTCTAGTCTTTCTATAATGAGCATGTAATTCATGAAATTTGTGTATATAAACAGTCTCTGGAAAAACTGGTGAAACGCCTCTCCAAGAGTGTTTTTGGTTTCCGACATCCCGCGCGAAAAATTTAACTTTTTATACATTTGACAGTTTACTTACAAGCTTGTAGTTAACGCCATATAGAGTAAAACGACAAAGCGTAAGTGAATTTGAATAAGAGCAATGAGACTATATAACAGGGGTAGGCAACCTTTTCGTCCCATGGGCCACATCCAGACCCAGCAAGGTTTCAGCGGACCAAAACAAAAGTCTTCGCCTGGACATTAGGCATTTTACAGCCGATTTAATGGCAATGACCAAAGAAAAAAAAGGTCTTCGACTGAAAATTAGGCATTTTGCACCCGATTCAATGGCAGTGACAAAAGAAAACAGCACTTCGGCGAGGTTGCAGATGAATTTCAATCATAAGAAAAAGATCGCGGGCCGAATGAAATTGCTTGGCCGGCTGGTCTGGCCCGCGGGCCGTAGGTTGCCAACCCTTGCTATATAAGACATGAAGCGTTATTCAACCGGTGTTCGATTCCCACACTGGCAATGCGTCGTTGTGTCCTTGGGAAAGACACTTCACAGTGGCCCAGTCTAACAAAAGACTAGAAAAAAGAAACCCCGAAAAAGGCTCTGCAATAGTTCAGTTATGGTTAGACAGACGCAGAGTGTCTGGTTAATATGAAGGAACTAAACCGATAAGATAGCAATGAGCAAGAAAAATAACTTTGCGCGTAAGTTTTGTGTTTTTGACGTCCGGAAGTCGCTAGTGTTTGCCTTTTAATAAACCTATGCAGACTTCACTTAATCAAAGCTAGATATCTTGGATCAATGCTTACAACTATGGACTAATTTCAAGCGAAATTAAGATCGGGCGACACAGTAACTACATTGTGCCAACACTGGATTATTGAGAAAATGAAACTACCTGTAGACTGAGCAGAGGGTTCATTCTATCAGGTCACGATCGCTGATTACTGAAATCTTTGCCCTGACAGGTCGTCTTTGTAATGAAGTCGAACCTAAATACAATCAAATTCACACTAGGTTCGAAAATGTAACTAAATAGTTCAAAAAGCTTCGTTTAAGAATTTCTTTACTGATTCCACTAAAAGGTATTGTCTAAAGAGCGTAAATTTTAAACAAGCTTTAGTCCCGGTCTACACTGTCCGTAAAATCAGGAGTGTATGAGCTTTTTGCTACTTTATTTTAACCAACTGGCACCTTGAACGTTGGTAAGATGATACGACGGACGTAAAGATTTCTGTTTAAAATAAATACGCTTGTTTGCTCACGATTTTACGCAGTGTAGACCGTGCTTAAGGCATTTGCTTCCGATTTTTGTACACAGAATAAATCACATTGATGGAAAAATTATCAATTCGGAGCACAATTACACTGAAGCTGTGTTTATCACAGAAAACTGACTTAAAGGCCACCTAATGTCTGCAAATCAATGCACTTAAAATGCAATAAAAAAGTATTACTAATCGAATGCTGAAAACCTGGTTTAGATGCACGTTCTCAGTTTCAAGCTTTTGCGTTTTTAAAAAGTGACATGACGTCATTAGACCCAGGAGTTTGGTGCCTTCGACTAATTTATCTTTGCAGAGAATAGGCGATTTTTAAAAGGCATGTGATAACAGCTTGCTAGTCAAAAAGCGTTGTGCAAAAAAGGCGTAATTAGCTCAAAGTAAAGTCGAAGGCACCAAACTCCTGGGTCTAATGACGTCATGTCACTTTTTAAAAACGCGAAACCTTGAAACTGAGAACGTGTATCTAAACCAGGTTTTCAGCATTCGATTAGTAATACTTTTTTATTGCATTTTAAGTGCATTGGTTTGCAGACATTAGGTGGCCTTTAAAACTACCTTTTGGCTTTGGAAATCGACAGCATAAACGGAGCTAGTTGCAGGCATGGCTTTTGACATAGGATTTAATTTTCAAGAAGTTGGAAAAAAGTTATTTTAAACTTATTATGAAATGTGGCAGTGGATAGTCCCAGGTCTAAAAATTGCTTGAATTAATAAGTGAACCCAATTGATTTAAAGCTTGAAAAAGACTATGGTTCTTCCAAAACTGTTTTGTCAAATCGCTTGTAACTGTGCCCATAACCAACATGCAATACATATTAACTTAGCCTTAGTTAGTTTAAGTCAAATTAAATGGAGAACAATAAGACTAACTGAAATAAATTTTTAAAATTAGTGTTATTTCATTTAGTTGTGACACCATCTTTTTTGTCCCAGTCTGTTCCAGAAATAGTGTACTTCTAGAACCAAAAAAAATTTAGGATCTACAAAAACATAAGCACTATTAAAGGCAGCATTTGTCGTAGTAAATAACAAAGCTACTAAACACCCGTTTTTATTGTTTACCAAGTTCTAACTTTTTCGATCTGAATTGTAATAGAAGTCGAAATGCCGAGACAAAGTAATTGACGTCAGCTGTGTAGCAGCTGAATTATTTCAGAATTTTTTTTTTTAAGTTTTGAACTTTGAAAATATCTGAGAAAGATAGGATAAGTTAACCCTAATAGAATTTTAAACTAACCATGCCAAGATACTTCGTTTGCTTATTACCTTTATTGAGTTTGCAAAGCCATCCGTTTCATATCTGCACAATGCTTACGACCACCATGGCGGTCCTTCCAGTTTCTTTAGCCAATTTGCAAAGTGCTGTGTTTGTAATCTTTTCTCACTCATCTGAAACAAAAGTTACCTGGTAATTTTTTATCATTTAGGTAAAAAGAATTATAGCGTATGACTTTTGTAAAATTAATCAAAATAAGGTACAGTGTTAAAAAAAATCCTCAGCTGCCAGGGCAAAAATTGATTGATTACTGTTTTACATCAACCACATAACCGCAGTTTCTCCCAACTTGGGGCATCCAAGTCAAGTTTTTCATTGTTGACCAAAATGTTGGAAAAAGCGTAAAATATACATTCATAGCAAAATTGAACTTTTAACATCTTGCCATTTTCAACATATTGCAGTTTAAAGTCAACAGTTTTCTTCTTTTTTTAGTGCTGCCGTTTTGCCATTATTGTGGCAGAAGATTAACTTTTGAAAAGTTGGCCTACATTTATTTGAAAAATTTCTAAAGGGAAAAAGCCTTTTCAGTGAAAATCTAAATTATCATATCTTGGAATCGGAAGGTAGTAGTAACTTAAATTTGGTGAAGTTGGTTTTCAGATCTGTTAAAGTTTTTTGAGAGAAAACCAAGAAATTTTTTTTCAATCTAAATGAACTTTTACTGCATATCAGTTTGATTTCTTAGCATATGGCCAGCATTTCTTGCTGATTTTTACTTTTACGATACGCAAGAAAAACAATGACAAAAGTATAAAGCACAATTTTCTGAGTCAGTTCAAAGGCCAGATGTACATTTGTATAATTTGATTACCTGATTTCTGATGTCGGTTTGCCACAAATAAAAAAGTACCCTATTGTTGATACTCTTAAAATCGGTCAACGAATTTTAAGTTCAGGGTGTTTAAACGCAGTACGATTATGCGCCGGGACTATTAGGTTCCAGGACTTCAAATCTTATTTAAAAACAGCAGAAAAAAATTTTTTTAATTTTATTTTGAATTCGAAAAAATGTTTTTGGTCTTGCACGTAAAATTTCTGGGGCCTAAAAGTCCTGGCGATGCATAATCGTCACAATCCGAAATAAAATATGCTTTTTCTAAGATCTTTCTATAGCCATGCATTTCAACTTGTTAGCTGCTACAGTTTTACTTTTAATCAAATGTTTACATGTGTTTTAAATTAAACACTTAATTGATCACATTTAAATAAAAACTTCATCAAAAATAAACACGTTCAACTATACCTTAGAACTTGAGCACTGAACAGAGAGCTTCGTCAACAACAAAATTTATCTTCAAGTTCATTACATCCAGTTTCTTCATTGTTCAGATCAGATGAAGTAGGAGCATATTATCACTAATGGTGACTGACCATCAATAGATTGCAACAGCTACTTAAAGACTATATCATTAATGTTCATTACGTTAAGACACTTACTAAAAAAAGGTAAATATCTGGAGATTTTTATTTCTTCAGTTAGAGGTCTTCATTTCTAGAAAATGTGGAAGCAAATTAGAAAGTTTCCCACCATCCGTGCTCTAATTTAAAGGGCAATGAAATCGGAAATTTTTTTGCTTGATTTTCTCCCAGCAAATTTTGACAAATCTGAAGACTAACTTGATTCAATTTAAGATTTTTACAACCTTCTATTCCTGAGATATAACAAATTTAATTCCCCCTTAAAAAGGCTTTTCCCTTTGAAATTTTGCCATAGTTGCTGATTAGAAAAAAAAATTCAAAAGTTACCGCATGTTTCTGATTCTCAATAAATGTTTTGCGCCATAGTTGAAAAATGAGCTGCTTTTCAATAACTGTAAGCCAGTTTTCCAAAAGTTAATTTTCTCTCACAATATTGACAAAATGGCAACACTGAACTAAGGGGAAAATTGCTAATTTTGAAAACGAGAAGGCATAATAGAAAGTTCAAATTTGGTGAGAATGCGTTAGAGGCTTATCCAACGTTTTGGCCCAAAGTGATTCCCTTTCTAAGTTGTAGAGGAGGTTTTGTGCTGTGCCAAAAATATTTTTGCATTGTCTATGCCAAATTGGTGAAAAATTTTAATTTTGTGCATTAGACTTCTCTGGCGCAACCCACATGGCATATGGCAAGCACAGTAAATGTATTTAACAGCAATAACATAGAAAAAAACTACAGCCAGGTAGCCACTTTGCAGTTTGCAGACATGCATTTTATTCTTTTGAAGACAAAAATTTACCCTTTACACAAAGCCAAATTATTTTTGTTTATAAATCGCCACTTTTTACGATGATTAGCTGCCTTTAACCATATCGATTTTTCATCAAAAGATTCTGGAAAATATCTTCTTTCTTGCAAAGGACTGTTTTTTTAGCTTATATATACACTATACAGGTAAAGTCACTTCTTGAAAATAAAGTGCATTCAGATTTGGTTTCATAAGTCTTTTCCACAGTGTTATACTGACAGAACATCGTGCCACCATTGGTTGCATTACTTTTTTATTAGCTTGTTGTAAAAAAGATGGTACAGTTGGGTAGCCACTTTGCAAACATGCCAAAAATTAATCATTTTACGACAGGTTGGAAAGTTTAATTACAAAGCGCAAATTTTCGCGCCATCCTTAAATCCATATAATTTTTGCACTGTGCCAATTTACACAAATGCAATTTGCCAGAATAATTTCAGCATTCTCTTTGCTCTGCGACTTCATACGGAGAAGGCCTTGCTAACTTGTTACACGGTTTAGCGTAACACACTGAGTATAATGAAAGATTTGATTTTTATTTGTTTAAACATCTGTCATAAAACCCTTTATTGGTAAAGTTTTTAAACTTTGATTTTCGGTTGATGTTTTGGACTAGACTGAGATCCAGTACAGATGGCATAGAGTCCCAGTTCAAAAAACAGTGCCAGGTCATAAGGCCTAATTTTTTAAAACACTTTTTCCTGAACCAAAGTTTTTGCAAAAAATGCTTTACTTTGGTACACACTAGATTTTCTGCTTAAAAGGTCTATTGCAGGCCACTGGTATGAAGATAAGGTTACTAATACTTAACTTTGGTACTTACAGAAGTGCTTCCAAAAAAAGAAAAAAATTTGATAAATAGTAACTGGCAAAATACATTCAATACATAGGGGCCAGCTATAGTGATTCATTTCTATGCCGTCACTTCATATTATCGGATCAAGGTGGCTGTGAACTACATACAAAAACACTGCAGCAAACTCTAAAGATTGCACAGTTTAATAGTGGACACAGTTTTTAAGAAATAAGAAAACTAGGTACTGGAAACAAAAAACAATGGCAATTTATGATTATTTCACAGGCTTTAAAGCTTCAAGGCGACTTTAACAGAACAGTAAAAATTTGTAATCATTCATTTGGTAATGAAAAAGTTAGTTGTGCTTTAAAAAAAAGCAATGCAGTTATTATAATTATTTAGCAATAAAAATGTGTTTCGGCAAATAGTTGCAAAAAAGCTGCATTAAGCGGACTTTCAGAATAGGCAACAAAATTTTGAGAAGCCATAAGAAGCACAATCTCCAACTAACTACTGGTTTCATAGCTAAAATACTTACTATATAGAAGCTAAATAATTTCCCTGACATCTCTGAAAGGTGACTTTATGAGTACTAAAATTTTTTCTTTTAGTTGAACACTTGACCCCTCAATAAAAAATTTACCATACTTTAACCCCTAAAAAATGTTTTTCAATTTTATTCAGATAACAACTTAGTTGATACACATACATATTGTTTACAAGTTATTTTGGCACTTTTACTGCAGCTCATTTTTGGAACACTGAGGCTTAGCAGGCAACTTTCTTAAATGTGCCTTTTTACCCCCTATAAAAATTGTTTATTTACCTACGGTATATAAAGAAATGCCCAAGTCGCTTGAGTACATGAAGAATATTGTACATACCTACCATCTAATATGCAACTTTAGCCAACATATATCAGTGATCAAAATACTTTTCTGATTTTTTATCAAAGTTACCCCCATACCAAGGATGTAGGACTTTACGGTACACATATGGATGTAGAAAACTGGTAATTTTTGTTTATAATAAATTAATTGTGGTGTTTTGAGCTGTTTGTAGTTTTTGATTGATACATTCAAATCTAATATTGTTGGCAGAGGCTTTTAGTGTTATGCTACGCAAAATACTGAATAAGAAAATTGCTATTCTAGCCCTAATGCCAACCCTAATGTTAATCCTAACCTACACTCAAAATCTAACCCAAATCCTCCATAACTTTAAATAAGGATGAATGAGCGCTCACTCTGTGCTCTTTCATTCTCTTTATGGGACTTACATAACAACCATAACATAACACTAACCACTTCCAATATTGCTCAATGACAATACTAGGCTAATGCTATGACGTAACAACAGGACTGTGGGTTAGACCTTTTTGGGATAAAAAAATTTTGTAAAAAAATTACAGTCTTTATATTTTAAAAAGCCATACCAGTGGGCTAACCGAAAATGCACATTATCTTCCATTATACTCCAAACAAATAATATTCATATTTGTAGATGAAGTAACTTATCTCAATTTTTTTCTTTGGTGGATTAAGACTACATTAGCTCTAAGCATTTTATTTTCAGAATGTCTGCTAAGTGGCTACCGGTACCCGACTGAACAGCATCTGAAAGAATTTTTCAATTATTGACAATTTGTACTCATAGTTCAAAAAACTCAGCCTGCAATTGGTTAAGCTGATCAGCAATGTACCACTGAGCTAAATCAAGTTTAAGACAATTTTAATTGAATTAAACTTGAAGTATCTTTGCTGTAAGTAACTACTGTAAAATCTTATTCTTCACGTTAACTCAAATTTAGTGTTTTTGAAATTATTTGGAAACCAGAATATTATTGAAGCCCATGCGAAGCATTTGTTGTTTTTTTTTTTAAGAAAAACAAAGATTTTTGAGGATAATTTGACTTTAGAGCAGATACAGACCTTTTTTTATTTTATTCATCATTTTACTTTTAAAACTTTTAGAGATAGAGTTTTTCTGCATCCGACTATTACGAGTTTTTGCAAAAAAAACTTTTGTAAAGTTTTGAGGGATTCCAGCTTTGGGATTTTTATCTAGTTGATCTGGAAACAATAAAGTACCGGTAACTGCAATTACATTTTTAGTTACCAAGTTGCTTTAGCTGAGAGACAGCAAAGGGACATTTTGATCTTCGAGTCAAGCTGCCACTCGCCCATCTGTCTACACAAAGTACGGGCTTCACACTGATCTTTTTTTAACTGAAATTCAAACAAGAACGCTGTAAATACTGAATTTTTATAGTCTTTGTTTTGTTCTGACGAAGAATTAAACCCAAGTCTACAGTTTCAGTAGCAAATGCTCTATCCACTCGACTAATGATCAGTGCAGTAGTTGTAAACCACAATATGTTTGTTACGATAATTTTGAATGATAAAACATTGTCTATACAAACATAAAAATCATTTCTAATTGTTATCTTGGGATTCTGACTATAAATTTAGCATGTCATATGAAATGCATGCATCTGATATTTCAAAATCCAAACCACTCAATTTTTTACTTTAAGTTTGTAAAAAAATGCGATACCTATAACTGGGTTGCAGGAATTCAAAAGTTGTCCAAAATCGTTTTGTATAGTACAGTATTGAACAAAGAAGGATTTTAAACAAAAACACATGGTTTAAGCTATACACTTTTTGTTTTTTATAAAAACCAGTAAATTAAACAAACTTTAAACATGATTGCTGTTAAACAAATCAAAAATGGCAATACCAAAAAGGCCCAGCAAACTCTGCTGATTAAGTCCAAATGCGTTGTACTAGCACGTGTTATTAACATTATTTTTTTCATGCTGAAGCTGGCATTATTCTCAAATTATTCTTAAACCTAAAGCAAAAATATAAATCTCGTGTTCCTTTGCAATTCTTTTTACTAAAAAGCATTTTACTGTGTGTTTTTAACATGCCACGTGTTTAACCCTTTGTTGAAAAATTAAAAAATGTTCTCACTTTTTTTCTTAACCTTAACAGCTAGGGAAATTTTTGACTTATTCAATTGAGCTCATATTTTGTGCAAACTGTTTTGAGATAAATGGTGGCTTTTTGTTACCTTTACATTGATGGAAGAGGCTGGTGTTATGTAACATAATGCCCATGAAGAAAATACGAGAGCAAAAAGTGAGCGCTCATTTACTCTTTTTTGTTTTTTAAATTATCGATATAATTTGGGTTAGATTTTGAGTTTAGATTAAGACCAATGTTTGGGTTAGGTTTAGAGCTAGAATAGCAATTTTCTTAATATTCTTATTTCTTACATAACGTAATAGCAGCCTCTACTTATATTTACTAACTGGAAGACCGCAAGGTTACTTCACAGTCTCCTGGTCAATGGCAACTTGGCAAATAAACCTGCATTATAATTACAAAAGCGAAAAAAATTACCATTAGCGATCTGGCTTATACTGCACAACCAATGCGATGCTTTTCGTAGAATGATGAGTTTTGAAATATTGTGTGCGATGATTTCCAAAATTGAAGTTTGAACACGTGATAAACGAAACTAATTATTTCCAGAAAATTACCAACTATATACAGATCATTGCTGGGAAAAATCTATTTATTTACTGTAGGAAGGTCCCTTCTTAATTTTGACTGTTTTTTTGAAGTTCAATGAAATAAAAATATTTACATAACTTGAAAACTTTTCATTTAATTGTTCAAAAAAAAAATACTGAAAATTCAAAAAAATATTTTAGTAGTACACTGTATAGAACTGTATGATGCCGCATATACAAATACAGTAGCCTACGTTAACAAAATCAAAATAAGCAGCCCTTTTTTTACCAAGGATACTATTCTGCAGGTCTAGTTATGTAACGTAAGCCTACTCTGAGTTGTTCCTTCATGTCTTTAGACCTAATCTTTTTGCCAATTTTGCATGATGATTGAAATTCAGTCATGCCTAAACAATTTGCACAAATCCAGTTCTTTTGTTTTTGTTTGCGGCAGAAAATTTTGTTTCTTTTAAGGTACCAGTATGCTAAGCCATAATTTTCTTTTGACTTGGCCACACATCATGATACCAAATCATACATTCATGGCAAAAGACTATGATTAACATTGGCGTTATTTCGACATTTGGAGACAAAATAGTCCTATAGCTATTTTGCCTCCAGCTCCTACATAGCCCAGTAGCCCTAACCCTGAACTGTAACCCTAACCTCACTGCCTCAGACCTTAACCTAGCCCTAACGCTAACCCCAACTCTTAATCCTAACCAAAAGAAAGGAAAATACTATCGGTATTTTGCCTCTTGAGACAAAATAGCTACCGCCACTAAAATTTGATATAAGTTTAAGTTACCGTACAAGTTTAAATTTTTTCTATGGTAGTGTCTGCTGCACTGGTCCAGTTCTTGATACAAAAACGCTGTTGCACCAGCAGTCAGATATATTGCTTTTTTCTCATTAATTCAACTTAAATACAGCACTTTGATGCATCAACTCTGAACTGCGTACTGATAGCCCCAGTGGTGTAGTGGTAAGGCACTCGCTGGTTAAACTCAACGTTTGAGTTCCATTTGTGCTGAACGCACTAGGCTCGTCTCGCGATTGAGCACAATCATGCTGTGTTATTTTTATTTCTTTTTCTTCAAAATTTTGCATTAGACTTAGAGTTACAGGTAGGGTTCCCGGTTTGGGCAGCAATGCCAGCTTGAGAGATAGTAACTTGTGAAGTGCAAACACAAACGATCGATGTAGCAGCAATTTCATGTTGAAAACTGGATCGGTGCTCTAGACACGGCCTTTTTCTATGGTGCGTGACATATGTAGGCCTATTTCATAATACAGTTGCACAAACTTCTGGGGCACAATTTACCCCAAGATAGGTCTGGGAAAAAGTTCCTCCTAGTTTAAATATGCCTAATGAAATTGGGCTAATTATCGAAACAATAATCACCAATTAAATACGTGGGCTGTAGCCTACCAGTAATAACTGCAATTTTGCTTTGTTTCATGTCCGAAATTACCCTTATCAGCTTATTGGTTGGGATCGATTTGGGGATAGTTTTAGATTAGGCATTAGTGTTTGGGTTAGATTTGAGTCAGAAATAATAAAAAAGTAGGCTAGATAAAAATTTCCGGAGAAATAAAACCTTCCAAATATAGTACCGGTAATAAATAGCGGATAGCCTACTGTAACTTAGTCCAGTAGTCTAGAAGCCATTTTTACAAGACAATGCTACATCACTGAATCATGGCATGGTAAAACTAACCCCAGCACTGCAACACAAACTGTTAGAACCATTCCCTCCAATCCTAAACTTAAACCACCGGTAACTCTTAACAATTGCTTTAACCTGTAAACTTTTGCCTGAAACTATCCACACAAGCATTAATGCTATATACTGTAAATACTTGAAAAACTAGATTTTGTGATGCTGTTCCGCTTCAGTAATTTTGTTTTTTCGTTTTTGAAATTTGTGAA
This sequence comes from Trididemnum nubilum, assembly GCA_963965965.1. Taxonomy (NCBI): domain Eukaryota; kingdom Metazoa; phylum Chordata; class Ascidiacea; order Aplousobranchia; family Didemnidae; genus Trididemnum; species Trididemnum nubilum. The sequence continues at coordinate 17,968,523 of OZ014489.1, read as the reverse complement.
GGGTTTAGCTCAAACATCTTTTGTTTTACAAAGAAATTAGACTAAAATATATAAAAATTACTGATTGGTGTTGCAGATTACTTTGCAAAAAAGTAAGACATAAGTTTTAAGTAAGGTTTGGCCTCACCATAACAAAGTTTTTTTAAGTGCTTGCTCCTGAAAAATCACAAAAATAAACATGGATTTTCGACATAAAAACGTCTAGGCCTTGTTTATAATTCAGCTAATTCTGATCCCTGTTCAGCACTTTTGGAATGAACAACCTAAATTAATTACAAAAAATTGTCGGTAGTTAAGAAAAATTTTATCCACCAAAGTTGGCCTGGGGCTGGCATCCAACGTTGGCCCTGTATTGGCTGAATGGCATAATGCCGATGTTGACAACCGATGTTGAGCCAATATTTTACCAACGTTGGCTGAATCGTAATAAAAAAAAAGTATTTTTGGCAAATTGGAAAGCTATAAGTAAAAGAAAATGGCCCAGAATCATTACACAATCGCGAAAAAATTCGAGGAAACTTACTACTACAATAATTACGGCGTTTGCAAAGATGTTGGCAAAACATTGGCAACATTGGCAAAGCGTTGGCAAATTTGCCGACGTTTTGCCAACCCTGCCAACTGATGGCCAACATTGGCCCGATCTTGCATGTTTGCTGGGTTGTATCCTTTTTGTGATGGAGATTAGTTGATTAGCAGTGACGCTATTTAGCCGTAATTAACCTACATAGATATTCTGCACTTTTGGCTGGAACAAACCGATTTACAGACCAGGAACCGGCAATCTTTGAAAAGCACCACTGGTTGGTCGAAGCAACCCAGCTCTTGTACACGAGAGCATATTGCAGTGAAAATACTGTACAAAAAATGAACCCCAACTGAGTAGAGAAACCGAGAGAGAAAAGTGGCCATCTCCATACCGCTCGAATGGTGCGCATTCCTCCACCACACAGACGGCCAACGCTAACGGGTACCCATTGGTCATTTTTACCTCGGGTGGGCGGCTGTAATGGCGGTCGTACGGGTATACGAAGATGTTTCGGAAAATCTCGAAACGTTTATAGACTTACCTGTATATAAAACGTCCTTCATTTTCTCTATCACTTACTCCAATCCAGAACACTCTCCATTTATACGCTTCTTCATTGAGTAGGTTTTCCTTCAAAAACAAACGTTGAAAATTTTATTACAGTTTGTGATGAGCGTTTGGAAAAGCAATTGTTCATTTCTTTAAATACAGAGATCAGTGCAAGATTTTATTCTACACCACAAAACGCTAGACAGCAAAGGGACCTTTGCGGTCCCTGTGTCAAGGTGTCACACGTCCAATACGCAGGCTTCACGCTACAGTGGCAACTGAGCCGTAAATACCAATTTTTGCCGGTTTTTGTTGACTTGATCCGACCGAGAATCGAACTTGAGTCGACCGTTTCAGTCGTAGACGCTCCATTTTTGACCGCTTATGAAACACAAAGTGACACTTTAATTACCGCAATAAAGGTCTGCTGTTCTTTTGTTTTTACTGCCGCTAAGATTCCACCTTTGACAGAACAAATATCCGTAGCAGCTTGAAACGTCTTTGGTTCATCTTCTACCTCGTAACATGAAGTTCCAAACTTAACACCGGTTGAACAAACTAAAAATAAAGAGGGACATTAAGAAGCCATAGATTCTCTATGTTTAATAAATTTCTGATGTTAAGGTTTCGGTACCCTCAGCTTGTACAGATTTTACAGTCCTACACACAGAAGTGGGCCCCTTCTGAGAAGTGTTCCCCCTCCCGGTTGCAACAAATCCCTTGAAAAAGCAAACCAGAAACGCAAAAACAAGTCCTCACCTAAAACCGACGAAAAAAAGGCAGCTTTTTTCGGTGAAGCCCTATTTTTTTCTACACCCAAAATTGACAGAAAATTGCTGCTAATTTTTGGTGAAACTTGCTCCTCCTGCCTCAATATATTCTTTAGCTACGCTACTGCGAAACAGTACTCGCTGATTAAGTTCATGTTATAAAAATATTTTGTGTTAACACAAAAAGTATGAAAGTGATCACTCTCAAAATAACAGCCCGAGCATAGAATCATTGTTCGCAGATTTGTGAAGGGAGTCACAAGTTCAAATCTTGCAAGTTGCAACGGCTAAGTTCCAAAACATAGAAGCGATTGATAATTCTTGGGTTGAAAAGCGCAGATACTAGGCCGAGGCTAAATCTTCACAATCTAAAAGTAAAATGCAGTTTTGGAGTTATCATATCAACTGGCACCTGGCTGAACGCAGTTTCCATCCGTGATGCTGACGTCATCGATGGCGATGTCACCATGGTAATCGATGCCTCGTACACCCTCCAAAACTACTTGAAAGGAGTCAGAAGACACCAGAGTCACTTGGCCCAAAAGCCAATCATTTCCTACACCAATATAAATCAATATTAATTACACTGAAAGTTGATTCTTGCAAAACTGCAAACACAGCCTATATTGGTTAATCAGCCGGGGCTGACCGGCTCTCCTGAAGATGAAAGCATGGTATCGAAGTGTCACACCAAAGAACCCTGGCAAAGGACTGAAAAGTTTGGGAGAAAAGTCGATGCTTGTACACCACTCTTAAGGATGAGTATTTCATAGTCACAGCATGCTGATGGGTAACAGTTCACAAGTCATTGTGAAAAACCCATTGGGTAAGTGACCTCAACATTTTTTCCCGACAAATATGGGTAACAAAACCATTTTGTTAGCAAAACAGCGATTTTGGTAATCTAGTTGCAGCATATCTGACATCAATTTTTTAGTGCAAGAATCAAAGAAAAAACAATTAAGATTTAGGTTACGCAATGAGTAGAGGTGGCTTGAGCACTGGCTAAGAACGGACTTTTCTTAATTCTTTGCCGTCAGTGAACATGATTTAGCTTGAACCTTAGCATACCCAGTTTGCGTCTTTCATTTTATAATAGTACTACAGCGTATTGTGCGAATTTTATCGATTAACAGGAAATAAGCAGTCTCTTATAATGTTTCTCTTCCAATTCAATGTTGAAAATATTATAATAGTGAAGTGTGACTGACTCTGTACAAGCCATGCACTCAATGTAAGATTAGAGTCATAATTACCTTGAGGTCCTGATTTTGTCCACATAGGGGTGCCAAGATTAAGAGAATTCGACGGAGTTCGCATGAAAACGTTCAAAGCTCCAATGTCCACTCCCTAATATTACACACATGATTGCAAAAATAGCCTGGCCACTGCTACCGACTACTTATTTGATTTCGTTGATTTCAAGCTTTGCCGATTGCAAAAATGCGTAGAATGATAACATTAATGATGATAAACTCTCGTTTTTTAGGATAATGACACATCTTTTAGAAATTGGTAAAATATGTACAAAAATAAACGTTTTTGCCTGTGTAGCAGAAATTTTAGTTTTCTGTTAGTTGTTTACTGTAGTAGTTACCGAATATTATCGACAGTTTTGCCAACGTCTTTTCTTCGCAAAACTTTTGGACTTGTGTACCATTCACATCAAGGTAAAGCCCATAGGCGTAATTAATATACAGGCATAAAGTAGCTATAGCCTCGCCAAAACATAACAAGCTTACATTCTGCGTAAAAAATATATGTATCAATTTTGAGAGAGACTAAGGCAAGGATTGTGGTCAAGAGATCCCTAAACCGAGAGTACTCAAACCTCTAAATTGGTGAGCGTAAATCAAGTTCAGTTAAGGGGGTTCAGGAAAAGGGCACTTGAGACATAGTTTCACAAAATGAATAAGTATGCGACGGCTCAAATCCAATTTTGCGCGACAGCTCAAATTCATTTATTGCCATGTTGTCATTAAATCATTATTCATTTAGTAAAACAATGTCCCAAGTGTTCTTGTCTTGAACCCTCGTAATTGAATTTGATTCAAATTATTTTATTATAGTAAGCGATTTGTTTTAGTCAAATTATGCTAAGCAACGGCAGACCAAAAAACGAAACTTCATGTATATTTTAATGCGTTTATATTTCAATCATTCGTTCGTTTTTTGAAGTCGGCTATACTTACATGCATATGATAATAAAATTGCAAGCATTGACCAGTGGTAGATCGCAGCAATGGCGAAGAAAGACGAGTTTTGTCATTCAAAATTCTGAAACAAATACCGTATTGCGTGAAACAGACAGCAGTGCAGTTGATGTTACAGTAAACAGCCCTTTACGATAAGATAATTTGTGACATGTGTCAAAAATGTGCACAAAAGCGTTTGAAAGTTACTGTACAATGCACAATTTGTCCAAAGCAAGACGAAATTGTTTCTCTCTTTTGTAGTCTTTAGTGAGCTCATCAGTTGAGTTTACGTGTTGTTGAATACTGACTCACAAATTCAATAAGCTATAAGTATTGCAAAGTTTTATGGTATCGGTACAGAAAAACTTTTCACTGCAGCCTCTGGGCTAATAGCTAAAGCAATGAAATGAACTACGCACAATACAATAACGGTTCGGAGCTATTATAATTTTTGAATTGTTTAAAAAGTAATTAACTTAACCTCGGATTCGAAGATTCCAAGTAAAGGTAAAAACCAGTGTTTGATCCAAAAGTGTGATCTGCCTCCGGTCCGGTATCAGCAGAAGACGTTGCTCCGCTATTTCGTTGCCAGTCAAAGTCGTCATCGTAGTCCTGATAATTCCACACAAGAAAAACGCTAAAGGATCTAATCAATTGATCGAACAGAGGTGGAGTCCTCGAGGACGTCCTTGGCCTCGAGGACGTCCTCGAGGACACATTTTGAAGTCCTTGGCCTTGGCTTCGAAGGTCAAGTCCTTGGCCTTGGCCTCGAGGCCTCAAGTCCTCGAAAATTGGCCTGTCCTCGGCTCGAGGACAGCACTATTTTTTGGAATGTTAAAATTTTGTGGAGCGCTTGAAAAATTTTTTGGAAAACGTTTTTTAGTGGAGATCGCTTGAAAAATTTTTGTGAAGACCTTTTTTTTTTTTTTTTTTTTCTGGAGATCGCCTGAAAAATTTTTGTGAAGACCTTTTTTTTTTTTTTTTTGGAGAGCACTTGGCTTTGTGTCCTTGGTCCTTGGCCTTGGCCTCGAGCATTACTGTCCTTGGCCTCGAGAGTGTCTGTCCTCGGAAAGGCTGTCCTTGGCCTCGGATTTTTTTTGTGTTCTTGGCCTTGGCCTCGAGCCTTGTGTCCTCGACTCCACCTCTGTGATCAAATGCTATAACTTGTTATGGCTTCGGCGTAATTAATTATCAGTGAAAATAATAAACATTTAATTTTTTTATGATAAACCCCAGCATAGCTTAAATGCCCATTACTAAGCATAGACAAAGCTTAAACAATATAATAACTATTGGAACCAACTTACGTTTTAAGAGCTACATCCGTATAGTACAGTATGACATATTTCAATGCATTCCTTTACGCTAATGGACGATTGTTCCAATGTATTTAACTTCTAATTAAGTCAATGGTTTGGTTAGCATGATATGGTTAGTGTTTTGTGAAAGAGTTGAGATATTAGGTCGTACTGCAAGAAAGTAATTCAGTCCTTAAAATGCAAGGGGACTCTATCAAGATTTGATTAAGATAGAGGTAAAAGACAAAGAAGCAAAGCCCGCTTTTTGAACCATTTAAGAGGCACTAAATACATGGTTTTGAATTTTTATTAAAAGAACCAATTTTGTTTTAGCTTGGACTTAAACTTTTTACATTTTTTCGCACAGCCCAGTAATATCTTATTCCGTTTCTGCAATCTGCATTGCTGTTTGCTTGGTTTCAAAACATTGTTTGTACAAGTATCCATTTATCACAGAGCTAACTTGTATGAATCCACAGTTATCCACACTCTCGAAATCGCATTGCAATAGAGGCTGTGGGCAGGCGCCTTCTTGAATCATGACGTCATCGATGGCAGTGTCAGCGTGGTAGTCCGAACCCCTCACGGCTTCAAATGCAACCTTTTAAAGAAAACAATCAGTCACACCAATGCCGTTGCTACGCAGACTAAGTAAAGCAAAAAAAAGGCTGTTTGCTTGAGTTGCTTCTCAAATAGTTTATCCACAAAAGTAAATGAGAAAAGGTCCATATAGGACTACCCAAATAACCTGGATCAATCTACACTAATGACTAATAGAATCGTTTGGGATACAGCAACCGAAATGAAAAAAATCATGAAAGGCAGTAAAGTGTAGCGGCTTTTTACGGAACAAAAAACTCTGCCAGGCTTACAAAAAAATTGGACAATAAAGAAAGAGGGAGCAGCAAACGTGTGATGGCTGTGAAGAATATACACACTGCGAGTAAAAGGCATTAGGCAATATTTTGTCGTCTTTAAGCTCTTTAATGTGGTAGCCATTAAAATGTCATAGCACTACCGCCATTACGTAAGCACGGCCAATTAAGAGTCTGCGGAGCCCGAAAAACGGCAGTGGTATTAGGATTAAGGAATGATATCAAATTTGTTCTGCCGTAAGATATAATGTTTAACTTGTTCTGCGCTTTGCTGATTACAGTAGCTGTTTGATGTAATTATGCAATTTTACTATCTTACCATTTATTGAGAAAGTGGTAACAATAATTATAGAATAATAGCAACCATTTCAAAATTTCATGCTACTGCTTCAATTTTTAGAATAATAAAATTAAAATACTGCTAGTTGAAAAAATTGAATCTTGTTTCTTAATAAGAAGGTTCAATAAGCATCGTAACTAAAATTTTTCAAAACTAAAGTGTTTTAGTTGCATTGATACTTACCCTAAACGGGGTGTCAAATACAATAGTAACTTCTGCTTTTTCCCATTCATTTCCACTATCTCCAGTTTCCCCCCAAACTCTGGTGCCCGAAGAACCATCAGCAGCAAGCAGCATAACATTCAGATCTCCTGTTCCCATTCCAAACATGTGATAGTAGAAGTAAAGACATTGACCTGAAAAGTCATGTAATAATTGTAATGATTGACAATGACATGTATGTATTTACCAAGTTGCCTGGGCCAGGAGAGAGTGGAGAATCTTTTGGTCTTCGGGTCAAGCTGCCACCTAGCCACCTATCTATCGCACATGGAGGAGAGTTCACACTTTCTTTTATGCTGAACGTCAAGCAGCGAAGCAGTGAATACCAATTTTTGTGCACTCTTTGCCTTTTTGATTTAACCCCGATTGGAAATCATAATCCAATTCTAACCGTTTCAGCAGAAGATGCTCTATCCACTCGATCACTGATCGGTATAAAACCAATTCCCTCTAACTATCCCTCTAACTGACTGTCTAATACTGTCTTAATTTGTACAACAAATACCCTGCAAATACCGTGTATTAAAAACCTAAAAAAATTGAGAGTTAAAAAAGTTGACTTTTGATATTGAAACAATGTGAAAATCTTTGGGTTACCTACCAATGGTTGGCTGCAATACTGGTGATAATAACCGAGCAACATGGCCGAATTGACGGGGCCGAGAAGCTTCGATGAACATGTAAAACCCTGTAAAATGCAAGTTAGTCTAACAGGCTTTGTATGCAATCACTGACAAGTTAATTCTGCAGTAGTTAATGCTCTCATTCCAGAAGCAAAAAATTTTCCACATCTTTAACTTGTTTCCCTATAATAAAATCATCAATAACTTTTATAAAACTGCTGTAACACAAAGGGACGCCACAACTTCAATCAAAAACAGAAAAGTCAAAACCATTTTAAATATTTTTGACAACAGTGGATTTTCTAGTAGAAACAACATTTTTAGTAAGTGGTTTTGTCAAATTCTGGGACATTACGAATAAAAACGCATCCCTCGTTTCACAAATTACAAAACAAAAATATCCAATTAGTTTGCAAATATTTTCAATTTAAAGAAAGTCGACTAAGCTTATCCCATAAACAGTTCTTTTGTTCATCTAAATCTGTGAAAAAATTATTTTGAAAGCTTTTATATGCTAAACACTACAACAGTATCAATGGTTCTGCAGACGTGCCTAAATTAGAATCTGTAGTGTGGTCGTTAGATGGGCCAGTATCAGAAGATGGGGTGCTACCATTCCAATGCGTCCAATCAAAGTCATCATTTAAGTCATTGGTAAAACCACAAATACTTGAGTTGTCAAAATTGCAGCTGAAAACTAAAATACGAAATAGTTAAAACTCATCACAAAATAGAAAAAAACAAAAAATGATTGTTATTTTTGTAGTTTGGGTTACTGTGATCAAACTTGGGGCAATGGACTTTTTTATAAAATTTAATATCTTTTGAGATTGCTCGATATTGTGCAATAAGCAATAAGGAAAATTTAAACAATCATAACTGACCAAGTGGTTATAGTAGTTTATTAAAAATTCTATACGGATGTTTTTTTTAACAAATAAGGAAAAGAAAAACAAAACAACTTTTGGCTCAAAACAAAGTGAATTAACACTTACATCACTACCACAATTCACTGAGCTGCTCAGCACTGTATCGGACTTTTTTTGTGTGGATTTTTGGAAATGTGTGGAGTTTGTGGGATGGTAGTGGGAGTGGTTATGAGAGCTGTAGACACTCCTTCAAGCATCCACAGCCGCTCTGAGTGAAGGTATTCCACAGCTGGACAAGACTCTTGGCCGAGCTGGACAAACCTTAGCCGTCATTATTAACTCTTAGATCGTTAATTCAATCCTACCACTTACCGTTTATATCAACCATTAGAAATTTCATTTTTGTGGTTTTTTACACACAGATAAATTTGTGAAACTTGTTCACGTCGTTACCTTCAGTAGCATCTCCAGTTTCCGGTGAAGCAATCGCAACCAAGTCCGAGTAAATGGAATTAGGGTCCGGAGTAGTGGAACTGGAAGGAGTAGGTATTTGAGTAGTGGTTGTGGTGGAGGTGGTAGCCGGTGTGGTTGGTGGAGACCCTGTAAATACATTTTGTGCTTTGTGCAAATTGCTGCAGTTTCGAAAAAGACAAATCTTGGAAGAAGTTCAAGCCATATTTGATATTCTTTCCTTAGATTTGTGTAAAAGCTCATTTGGTTCTAAATGCTACTTCAAAAATCTCAAAATTCAATGACTGCATGTAGTGCGTTAGTCATTGCAAATGCTGTTTTAACTTGATTTAGATTTGAATTTCAGCAAAGTCAAGTTGATTCTCCTTAAAAAATTTTCGGATGCAACTCTTCAGTAACATTCTCAGCCTATATGCTTGAGTCTATAATTGCTTGAGTAGTGAGTACTAACTTGAACAATTTTAGCTATTCCATTTATATCAATGGATCTTGATTAAGTTCTCATTACAATCGAAATGTTCAATTTTACTTCGGGAATTTGAGCACTCTGGTTATGGTGAAAAGTTTTTTAATTCCGCAAATTCAAAAAATTTTAACCGACGATAACTCACTGTGTTTGTCAGACTTAAATAGATCATAAAAATCGGTAAAAAATGAAAAAAAAGTTAAAAATGAAACCCGGCAGCAAAACCAACGGAATAAGGTTCAATTACCTGTTTCTGCTGTAACAGAAAACGGAAGACTTAATCGATCATTTAATATGGAGTGGACGTTAACTAAATATATTGTAGAAGGATTTAATCCAGATATCGTTACTGGAGGACCCACTGCGGATATCTGTTGAAATAAATGTCAAATCACACTAAAGCAGAATCATAAAATCAATCGCAAAACAAATGCAAATTACAGGGACATAGAAATATTCTATTTTTTAAAGAAATGTACAGGAAATTATGTTCCAGAATGTTAAGAGCAAAGCAAAAATGAAAAGTTGGTTATTGCCTTCGATGAGAGCGATTTCATCACGTCAACGGACTTGCAAAATGGTGTTAAGCAAAATTTACATCAAAACTGAGTTTGCCAAAAGTTATGACTTTAAACTTTTTTGGTGTCTTTTCGAATACTCAGAATTTCAGCAATATAATTTGGTAGAATAAAATTAACAAGCAAGACTTCCCTTTTCGGTCCGATGACGTCATAGACTTATTTTTAAACGTTCCTTGATTGCAAATTGAAGCACCTTTAAAAAGCTATCCTACTTTACGTATTCTTGATCAGTAACAAGCATAATCTAAATAATGGATATTCGAATTATGGCAAATTGTTTCTTTAAAGCGGCAATTTAAAAAGACTACTTAAAAAGCAATTTTAAAAATCTTGAAAGGGCCCAACTTAAGGAAATAAGCAAAGCTAACCTGCAGTGCATCATTGGCATCATCAGTACTTTCTAAGACCACTCTGTAAAGGGATATTCTCTGAGTTGAAGGAGGAATCCAAGTAACAATAAACTCATCAAATTTCGACAACGTCACTCCGACTGAAGTTGGAGGAGGGATATCATATCGCGAAAGTGTGGAAGTAGTTGTTGGTGCTGTGATATGAAATTTTTCATTTTGCATTAGTTGGAACTCGATCTAACTATTGATTTCTCTTTTCATTGCCGCTTTACCGGAAGGTGTTGGAAAGCAGATCGAGATTGAGATTAAACTGCCACATTTCGCAGTTTTTCATCGTTTTAAAAGGTTTGGGTTAAGTACTACACGATTGCTTCCCAAATTTTTGTTATAGAGTAATTGATCCGTCGTTTTAGTTACAACTCGTTGTTTTCAAGTCACTATAAGATTTTATTCTGTTAAGAAATCCTCAACGGCAAGCCATCCAAGGCAACCCTCCCTAAATTAATGGCTTTAAGCAACATGAGTTTCGATTAATTTGTTCCAAGTTTACTCTCTATTTTAACCACATGGAAGCAGAAAACACTAGTATCAACCCCTATTTCTCTAAATTTTAACTAGAGCTTTTGCTTGATTTTAAATATTTCTGAGGATAATTAAATCCCAAATGAAAATTATTTTTATATGAAGCATGGTTTTGGCACCGGGCAAAAATTGTGGTCGTACGAGCAAATTCGTTGTTTCTTACCAATTGGCAGCTTGTACGTTGGTAAGGCTATACACCGAGCGTACCGAATTTTTGTTGAAATTAAACTAAGGTGCGCTTATACACCCACAATTTTGAGCAAGGTGTAGGCCTATACCTGGCCTTAAGCTCATGTGCTGTCAGTAAACTTGTAGAGACACTCTCTACTATTACTGGAGCTTTCTGCACACGTTTTCTACTGCACAGCGTATAATGGTTCCATTCGAACATATTTGAGAAGTAAATTTTAGTGAAATTGACGCAACTAATGAAGCTAGTACCTCACGAAATAAACATCAAAAAAAAAAAACACTACAAAAAAATTTTTTTCACCTGGAGTAGTACTTGTTCTCTGGTTGTTTCTTGATCCGGCGGGAGGTACAATGATACGTACTGAAGGCTGGTTTCTTATTCGATTTTGCAAAATAAATAACTGAAACAAAAAACTTAGCAGTGAACGATATACTCAAATAGTCAAATTTTTATTCAAAAAGTAATAGTCTAAAATAAAATCATAGGACAAGCTTTGACAATTATTATTCATTGAACAATAAGCCTACTAATATATCGATAGATATTTGTCATTTTAAGGTTTTACGTTTTGTACCGGTAGGTTTTTAACAACCAATCTCAAACCTGGTTTTCAATGTTTTCTATTGTTGCATTTTGGTCGGATATGATTTGGGTTAGAGTCTGAAGATCGCCATCGAATGATGGTCGTGGTCCTCCGGCAGATGTCAGCGTGATCCTTTTTCCTTGCTGAGTTACTGTTTCAGTTAACGTATCCAGCAAGTTTTCAAACGCCTAAATAGATAAGAGTTCAATTAAAGACTAACTTGATGGCATCGTGTTTGATTTATCAGCTTTTGTCCGGAATAAAAAATCAATTTTTTTGGTATACTATACATCAAATACTGTACTAAAATCACACATGCTGAGTGCATACGGTTAACGTTAAAATATTGCGGTTAAACGTTTGTAAAGAAAGTGCTTCTAAGTTAGCAGCTTACTAGTTTAATAAAATTATCCCAAAAGCTTTACAAGAAAGGCCAAAAATTGAATAAACGTCGTAAATTTTCGGACAAAGAACACTCACCGGTCAGCTATAAATTGATCATTTTCAACTATTTCAAGCAAAACAACGTCAAGCCTGCTGTTGAAAAAAGCATAACTTACTCGCATTGTACTAGATAGCCCTCTTAACTCCATTGAGTGTCGAGTTAGTGAGAGTTCCAAGTCATCTTGGTTTGTGAGAAGGTTTTCAAACAGCGCTTGCAAATTGCTTATTTCTGCATTTGCATTAGTTTGTGATTGATTAAAATATCTAAGTCTGATATTAGTAGCACTCTGAGATTGAGCCAAATCAGTTAGGTTCGATAAAACTTGCTGGTATCTTTCATTGTAAGACAAGCTTATCTGAAAAACATGTAAAATGTATTTCGTTTTCCAATACCCACTCGACGTGTCTGCGTAGTTCTAGAGTAAAGAGTCAAGAGTCGCACTAGTGATTGTTCTTGGGTGCTGATTCGATTCTCGAACTGGCTATGCGTCTATTTGTTCTTGTTAAAACACTTCGGCCCAACTATTATTTGCCACTGAAGTGAAGCAGACTGTCTTTTCTTGTTCGCACAGTCTGCCAAAAGATTAGAAAATACTGACATGGCTATTTCGGTTTGGTTATTAAAGTAAATTGATTCATACAAATGAATGAATTGTAATACCAGGGTCATAAAACGCGTCCCAATACAGTTGACCGTCTTGGTTGAACAAACTACGAGCTCTCTGGCTTACTTTAGGAACGTATGTTTATAGTTGCTGTTTTTGTCGTCGTTGTTGTTGTAGTTACTGATTAATTCACCGAGCAGAGGCAATCGTTGAAGAGAGTTTTACCCAAGGAGGAAACAATGTGGTCATTGACCAGAGTGCTGGTTGAACCTAGATCGTGTGATCAGGGGGAATGAAAAAAACTACGTGTTTACCCTTTCGACCACATTGCCGAAAATTCACGTTTCACTTGTGGCTGTGCTGAAGCGTCATGCTACAGAATGTGTTATTTCACATTTTATGTAGCTTTGAGTAATGCTAAGCGCTTATAGATTCTACTTTGTGATCGGCAAGTAGAAAAGCTGTGAATATCAGTTTTGAAGCCTTTGGATTATCTCGATTTGAAATCAAATCCGGAACTCCTACTTAACTACCAACAGACTTTTTATTCCTTACTGCAACTTACAGGTCAAGGTTATTTACCACAGAGCTCCCATTATGGGAGTCATAGAGCAGACTACATTTAAGAAAACTGACTGAAGGAAGCCAACCTGGTTAATTTCGTTGTTTAGTTGTTGAGTTGCAAGCTGTTGTTGATTGGCTAAGTGTTTAGAACTATTCTTAGTCTTGGCCAGCTGCTGATTCAATGCATTGACGTCATTAGATAAAGTGTCCATGTGCTCAAAAAGGAGTGCAAGAGTAAGATCGGTTTCATCATTTTTCCTGCAACAAAAACAAACTTGCTCCAGAAATAGTACTTCTTGGATTAAATTAATACTCTAGGGTTAAAAATATCGCTGATTAATCCAAATAATTAGTTTACTTTTTGTTCAGATAATTAACTTTTTGTACAGGTAAAAGATCAATACGGCTATGCTCATTGCTCACTGTGTTTGAACATTTTGCTCTTCTTGGACATTAATAAGAGTCTCTTCGTGTTGAGTAACCACCGCGTCTATCATTGGAATTGTGGTGAAGACCGTTTTGTTCCAGTCTAAAATTTAAGATTAACCTAAGAGAATTAGATAATGAATATGATTTTTTCCGAATATTGGTAACAAATTGTTAAATTTGTTTAAGCTTAAAAAGATATTGCTGAAAAGTCTCGTCAAGTTTTTCAAATCCAACTTCAGACACTTAAGAATAGTGTTTCTATTTGCCGTAAATTTTTACCCAAAGAACGTGAACCCGAGCTAGTAGCATTAGTAATGTCCTCTGCTTACAGGTTCTGGCTGTGAGAATGTTTTGCTGTTGAAATAGCTGGACAAAAAAAAATTTACGAGACAGCCTAGAAACTTTCATTCTATGAGCCTAGCTGCCCCCTGCAATGCAAAAAATGTCTACCACACATGGGGCTTCACACTGTTCTTTTTATTGCTGAACGTCAAGCAGGAAAGCCATGAATACCAATCTTTATTGTCTTTGGATTAACTCGACCGGAAATTGAACCCGAATCTACTGTTTCGGTAGCAGCAGACGCTCTATTGACTTGAGCACTGATCGGTATAAAAATCAATCGAGTGAAACAGTTTTGAAACCAAAAATTAGCGCGAAAAAATCACATTTTACAAGACTGATACCTGCTTGCATGCTTTTCAGCAAATGAGTTTCTCGGTTTACAGTTGCGTTCAAATCAGTGACGTCAGCAATTATGTCATAAAGTTGATCAGCGAATGAGTTTAGGTCTCCAAAAATTAATTCTTTTGTTTCATCTAACCGAACCAATTGTCTTGAAAAATAAGATTGTTAATCGACTGTAGATAATCAAACGTACAAGCGTAATGCAGATCTCACACTTTGGCAACTTTGACTGCGACTCCACTGCGAACAATTCGCAGAGCGGTCTCAGCGCTGTCTCTGTAGAGTCTCCGTAGAATCGCCAAGCATTGCAAGTCCTCTGCAATTGGAGACTCCACGGAGACTCTACGGAGATTATGCTGAGACTGTGCTGAGACTACTCTGAGACTCAATTGCGAATTGATTTGCAATGGAGTCTCAGTGTAGTCTCAGTACAGGGTGAGAGCGCCATAAGTTAGTTTTGGTACAGGAAAAAAGTCATGTACCTTGAGCCACCTTTTTCTCTTTGATAGATTTAATCAAGCTAAAATTAGTAGAAACATAAATTTAGGGATCTTTTGAGTATTAAAGTTTTGACTTTAAAATGTAGCAAAAACTCCTTATTAAATTTCTTGTTCATTCGAATACAGTATCAGCAATCAAAAATTTTGCACGGTGTACTGTGACTAAACCAGACATGGCAATCGCATTGCACGCTTTTTTCCAAAAATACTGCATCGAAACATGCAAAAGAATCCACACATCCATTATGTCATTACAAAATTTGACAAAAAAATGTGCAATTTTTGCGGTTATTTTGATTTTTTGTCATCAATTTTGTTGTTTTCATGTTTCACCATAAGTCATTTTTTTGGGCAGAATTTTAAAGATGTTTTGGCCTTATTTTGAAAAACATCGCAGAAAGTCAACGATGCGATTGCCATCCCTAGTCTAAACAAATCAACTAGTAAAATACCGCCTGGTTGAACAAATAAAACCTCGAATTCTTACACGGAGACATGCAGAATATCATGATCTTTACAAAAAGTCAAAAAATTATTTTTTCTGAAGTCAGTTTTTCAGTGTTCTGAGTTAGATTTAACATTAGTACTCACCTTTCTTCTAAATAGTTTTGTAGTTGATCTAAGTGTAACTGAATCATATCAAACTCAACTTTCAAATTGTCTGTTGCATTTTCCAGTGAGCTTAATTTTTCAGCATTGGCGTTTTGTTGAAATAGCAAATGCAAAAGATGATGCTGCTGTAATAGTACAAACAAATAAGTAGTTTGATTTGTTGCACCAATAAGACTTAACGAATTTCTTAGTTTCTATTTTTGATTCAAGGTAAAAATGATTCTGTCTGTCAAAAAATTTGTCATCATTTTTCAATTGAGACCAATCCGTGGTCAATTGCAACGAACGTCTGCTATTGAAGCAATGTACTCAAGTTCGATTCCCGGTTGGGTTAAATCAAAGACTATAAAAATTTGTATTCACAGTTTCCTACGTGATGTTCAGCGTTAAACAGAAACAGTGGGAAGCTTTCATCGTGTGTCGTAG
Source organism: Trididemnum nubilum (assembly GCA_963965965.1). Classification (NCBI taxonomy): domain Eukaryota; kingdom Metazoa; phylum Chordata; class Ascidiacea; order Aplousobranchia; family Didemnidae; genus Trididemnum; species Trididemnum nubilum. The sequence goes on along the minus strand of OZ014489.1, from coordinate 17,952,760 downwards.
ACAGGTGGGCAGGTGGCAGCTTGACTTGAAGACCAAAACATCCGCGATCTGCCTTCTGGCCAAGGCAACTTGGTGAGTAAAAAATGCAATTACAATTGGAATTGGTTTAAAGCAAATTTGCAATATGTAATATATTTTTCAAAAATGGTCATTGATAATCAAAAGAATATGGTTTTATTACTCAAAGGTTTAGTAATTTCAAAGTTCACATTTTGTAACAAGGGTATGTGAAAACTTTAAGATCTTGAACAATAATATTCAAAACTGGCAATATTTTTGTGAAATTTTCAGCCAAAATATTGTTTTAATGTGCTATAAAAACGAAACTAAATTTCGTGCCAAAACGACTGCTTCTTTGTGCAAAGCAATTCTGTCCCTACAACAGACTTGAAAGTAATTAGCCAATAAAATCACCTACACTAGATATCTGTGTACTACAGTAGATGAGATTAGAGCGTTAATTACTTGTTGTTGGCTTGAAATCTGGTATTGAGTTATGATTTCAAACACCAAAGTAATGTTTTCTCGGATTAATTCAAGCTCTGGCCATGTTGAAAACTTCTTCTTCACTTTCTCAAACGCATTTTGATCTTGAGAGATCTAAAAAATTATGTATGTTGTCGTATTACTTGCAGCAGTTAAAATTAAATGTATAATGAATGAATTCTTATTTTGTGGATAAATTGTGGATTTTTTGTAAATAAATGAACCATGATTATTTTTCCGATATAGTTTTAACAAAGAAGTAAAGAAAAACTGGCGAAAAACAACTTTTTAACCAGAATTATTAAAAGATAACGATTTAATCAACTTTAAACTCTTATTAATATGACGAAATCACAAGGCGTTACAACAACAACTAAGCAGCTGTAATCATAGTCAAAAAGTAGCACTTAGATCTCCATAAATTTTAATTTTACAAGTTACCTGTTGTTGAATTGAATTTTTATTGTCTAATACATAAGCGGAGAGAGAGGATAGATTTTGATGGATCTCATCTATTCCAAAACTTTCATTCAACTCCATTCCAAACTGAATAAGCTCATCGGGAGTGACAAACTGTTTTGAATAAAATGACTTCCAAATTCAAATTCAATCTGTACCGTTTTCTGCATGTATACCCTTGTATACAATGAAAAAACCTATACTTTCAAAGTATTTTCAAGAAAAATACTTCTTGAATGAAAACATGTCCCAGCCAAATTTGCTACGTGGTATTTCCTTGAGAAAGAATAATTACTGAACAGATTTGAGAAAAGAAAAACAAAGTCAAGAGGCGTTTTGACTCGCACTTACTGTAAGTCATACAGAATTCTCTATGAATAAGATCGAAAATGACTTAATTGCGATTCGAAACGTCTCGTAAATAGAATATTTCATCTTGGCTCTTTTTTTTTTTTTTTTTTGTTAAAGCTTTACACATCATTCCGTTTTTCTGCTCCTAAATAAATAAGCTTCTTAAACAATTTTAATTAAAAGTGATGCAACCAAAACTTAGTAAAACATATTCTTCGGTTAGTTGCTTTTAGCGCTATTTAATCTTACTCCAATATGAAAGAATTCATTTCTCAACTTTAGAAATGGCTTGATCCCACTCTTTGACGTGAAATAGGAGGTAGCAACAAACAAAATAAAATGTTCGGTTCTTACTCGTTGCTTTGGTGACGAAGCAGTTTCTTCAAAGGTTTCAAATTCTACTTTACCCTCTCGAGGCAACTTTTTTTCCGAATCCAGATTTACTGAAACAAGTTTTCTAAGCTGCATACCGTAATTTTGTTCAAAATTACAGTACATGAGCAACTTATACTGTTTCACATAGCGTACTGACCCACTGATCAGTAAAAGTAATTTGCTCGAAGAAAAAAAAAGTAATTTGCTCAGTAGAGCAACTTACGTGATGATATGTTTTTTTAATTATAAAGCATAATACTGTCTTAGAAAACAATATCGTTCTTTACTACATTAATTCGCATGGTTTGTGAGTGGGTAAACGCACAATGCTTACGCCGACTTTGGTCACATAATATGGGTTCAGCTTGTACCCTGGTCACTTTCTTGCGACCTTGAGTAGAGCGATGACCATCCCCACTGGGTGGTTTTGAAAAAGCTGTTAATTTACGCCGGAAGAAATCTAACGTCAGCACGTAAACTTGGAATGGATAACTCTTAAAAGCGGGTGAGGATTCGGCCGAAGGATAGCGCCACCGTCGCTTTCTCCTAACAGAAGGATAAAAATGCATCAATCAATCTTTTTTACTATTACCAAATACGTAGCTTGAGATTTTTCACTCGCATAAAAAAAGCACAAACAATATGGAACGTTTTGGAGGTGGGTCATTAAATAGTGGTATGCACAAAGAATCTGATCATTTACCTTCTATTCTGTGAAGTCTTTCCAGAATCTCAGGTATGGAGGTATTAGTTGGTAGTAGATACAAAACTTCATTGTTTGCATTGGTTTCATTAGTTGTCAAAAGTAACCCGGTCATCTGTCGCAGAAACGATATAACACTGAAACTACTCTGATTGCTGGTATGGCTAACTTCAGTTTCTCCAACATTGGGAGTATTCGATTTGATCGAAGAATCCTAAACAAATTTAGAAGATTTTTTAATGCAGTCGCACCGTTTAGCAATTGAGACTTGGAAAGTTTAAGAATCTGCGGGTGGAATCTGCTGGAAATGATAAAAATTAAAATCCTAAGTCTCCTATGTTAAACGGGATAATCATAAACAGCAATTGAATACACTACAAGGCCTGCCAGTTTAATACAAATATTGATGATTAAAAGAATTTTATTAAAAATATTTTATAAAATTTGATTAAAAGCTTTAAACTTTTCGCAAAAAAAATTAAACAAAAAAAGTCACAGCTGATTTAAATCTCACCTCTGATGTCTGATAATATTGATTTGCTGGGGCATAGTGCTCGTCGTACAAAAGTGTATCCTACAAATTTAGTTTTCACATTAGTTGCAATTTCCACAGTAAAATATTAAACTTTGGATTGAAACCTAGCTTACAAAATTGCAGTCTTAAATCTACCGTAATTATCATCACAATTAAAGTCTTATACTTACATTTTGATAAAGCAAGTCACTCGTTTCGTCATAGTTGATTTCATATATTGGAATGAGACTGTTTACCGTTGTTGTAGAAGATTCTCCATTTTGAGTTAGGGTTTTGTCTCTTTCAGCGCTTTCCAAAATATCAGCTAAATTGCTGATTAATTGCAGGAGAAGAGTGCGAATTGAGTAGGGGAAAACTAAACAAATATTACGCTTACACAATTACAAATTAGACTTTGGATTGTCATTTTCCACGTATAATTTGTCACTATAGTCTTATTTTAAACAGAAAGTGATGAAACATGTTTTTGTAGTATCTCTGGAAAAAGGTTAAAAATGTAATCAAATTACACATTACGGCTCTGTTTGTGCATGTATAGAGTATAAAACACCAGAATCTTTTTTTCAATGAAAGCTCCGGAAATTGATAATCTGCTCCATTAGTAGGAATGATTTCACCAACAAGCAATTATCTACTAATTAAAAAAGCAAATAATAAACCACAAACAAAAAAATTACACCGGTTTTCAACTTTCTTGTTTAGGATAGAAAGGACTAACTGTACTTGCTAATTCTTTGCTTTTCGTTTCTTGTGTAGTAAGATTGGCCATTTCAGATTGCAATTCTGCTACAACTTGAGGGAAAATCGGTTTACCCGAGCTACTTTCTTTTACACTGTAAAGAATAGTTAATTGTCATACGGAATTTAAATAGTGAAATGTTAATACGGAAAGAAATTTATGGGAAAAGATATAATTAAAAAAAAGTTGCAACATGTGCTGAAAGAAACGCAACTACCTATAATATTGTCGACCAAAAATGTAGTAATGCACAGTGCACATTAGGATTAATTTAATTTTTTATATCCAGCTTAACTTTATAGCTTACAAAGCAAATTAAAAAATATAATTTCAACTCAGGGAATTTGGCCAACAAAAAAAAAAATTATTTTGGCTAATAAATTGCCAAAAAACATTTTCAAATTCAAATACTCCTAAACTTAAACGCAAAACTTAATTGCAGAATATAAGTATAGAGTATTTTTACTTTTGCTCTTCAAAATCATCTTCTAATTTGCCTTGGAGTTGCTCCAAAATGCTTTCCGTTAACGTTTCCAATTGGATATTTGACAAATTGAAATTTCCTTTATCAAGATCGTTTAAAAGAGTAAAATTCTAAAGAGATTTTATTTTTTGACGTGTCCGTTTTGTTTCATTATATTGATGTAGGAATAAAACTATTTCGCATCTAGTTCATCCTGCACTTTATTTTTTGATAAAGTAAAGTTGAAACTAGTGTCGGCGAGCCTAAGCAATTTAATCTAGCTTTGAATTCAATTCCGGTAATGGCGTCTGGTTAACGTTAAAGCAATGCAATTTACGTATTATCTATTTACTGTAAATACATTGATTAAAAAAACTTACCATATTTAATTAAAATTGTTTCGGTTATTCTTATTTCTTAACCATTTGCAAGCTTCACCAATTTTAGAATAATAGCAGAAAACTATGCTTAATAATTCGGAAGAAATATTGGATGCTAAGGTATTTACAGCAGGCGAACAAAGCAAAATGTGGTTTTTGATTGCTAAAATTGCTGAAATATTTTAAGAAAAACTAGTTCTAACCTGATTCAATTGGTTTTGAACTAAAATTTGTTTTTTGTCAAAATTTTCAATTGCATTGAACAGAACTGTCGACATGTTATCTACTCTAAGCAACAAATTTCTGTAAGCGTTTTCCAAATATACAGTAGTGGAAACATTGTTCATTGTATCTTCTCCAGGGATATTCTCATTTGAAGATAATGGAATCCAACCTAAAGAGAAAAAACACTTTCTTGTGAAGTTTAAAGCCGGTTTTGTTTGCAATTAATGCTCTAGATTTTAGTAGCTATTGTTTGTTGAATTAGTTTAAAAGACTTCTCCAAAAGCATTTAAATACGTACTTTCCCTGTTTTAAATTGCAGAGCCAAGGCGTCAGGCCGAAGTGTCGGCAGAACTAGCCCAACAAGTAAAAATCTGAATTAAAACTTCTCACCTCCCAACATCAGACGACAGTAGACTAACCAGTAACTTTTTTCTGTACGACCAACTAAGCAAAACAACATGAATAATTGATTATCACATAAAAATATAAAAATGGAAATTTAACATACCCGAGGCCTCAAAATTCAAACCGCTTTCTATGTTAGAGTTCGTAACACCTTCTGTTTGGGTAGTTGCAATTTGAGAAATTGAAATAGAAACTCTGTTGTCGACATCAATCACGCGTTGGTTCAATAGTCGAATTCTTTCGTTATGTTGTCGGAGATCATTCTAAACAACCAGCATTAGAAACCTGCTATCGCAAAAGCTTTTCCACTTCTACAAAATACTTTAAAGGCATGTAAACGGGATAGAAACCAACTAAGCCTGTAGACTTTAAGTCATATTTTAACAGTACATCTGCGACCAAAAGTAATCACTGAGTAGCAATCCACGCGTATTTAAGTGATTATTAAAGTTATATGCTCACTCAAAATCACAAATAATTTGGAGGAGTTGAAGATTTAAATTCTGAATTTCGCTATCATTTCCCACCTTCAAACTGCATTTTTATCAGTTTATCACATACACCCTTTCACAGCACATATATTGCAAAATATCGAGTGGGGGTATGCTACTGACAAATTCTGGAATTAAAACGGTATTCTCATCCAACTCAAATCATTGTTTCGTTCAAACAATAAGTAAAGACCAAAAAAAAAAAAAAGATTTTCACTTCCAAATCAGCCATTATTTTGGCCAAAGTTGAAGTGAATATCAGAACAATAGCTTAATTGTTCCAATTTTTTTCTAAAGGAAGATTCGCTGAATTTAGATAGGGGGATGCTAATTCTCGATGAGATCAAGCATCTACCACCCAATTTAAGTACAATTTTTTATTCAATTTAAGGAACGATTAAACAAAGCTCTTCAGCAAAAATGTTTTTACCTGAACCGTCCTCAGCAAAACAGAACTTTGACTTAGATTATTGCGAAGATCTCTAAGCTCATTGGTTCTTGAATGGTCACGTGACTGCTCGTCGTCAAGAAGGCTCTGTGTCGTAGCAACTAAACTATTAACTGATGTAGAAGTGCGGTCAAAAAGATCCTGCAATCTTTCCAATTTGTTTTCGTTTGATTTTACAGTCTGTTGTGATCTCTGGAAATCATTTTCCAAAACGGACACTCTAAAATCACCAAAACTAAACACCATTAAAAACAACAAATATATCGAACGAATTACGCTACAAGTAACTTAAATATCGTACTGCTGTAGAGTAAATCTCAGAAACAGAATTCAAACGCGCTTTTTAGAGCTCCAAAAGCGCTCGATAACTATTAGGCCCAGAGCAAAGTCATAACATCACATCTTAGATAACTATCTATCCGTGATGTACTGCATCAAAAACAAAAATCATTTACAAGAGAACATACCGAAAAAATTGTATTTTAAATCCAGACCTGTTTACTTAAAAGTGAAAAAAATGAAGTTTCATGCAATACTTCAAAAAAGCGCACAGTCAGAGAGAAAAAGTTCGTTAAAGCTATACACTGTTTTGCGTTTTAAAGAAGCTATTGTTTATTGAAGCATAAACGCAGTCAAAATAAACTTTTTCCTACATTCGCTGAATTCTTGGCAAGGCATTCCTGGAATCCACACTAGCTTGGAAATCTCGTTTTAATTGATTAACGTCTGTGACCGTGGCACGTAACAGTTGCTCCAGGTTGCTCGACGATCGGAGAATTTGGTCAATGTTTGCCTCTGAACTTATTCTTTCTTGCCGCAAAGTTTGAAGAAAGTTGTCGTGCTCGGAGAGTTGATTATTAACACTGGTTAACTGAAATACAAAACCCAGCCCATTAGAATCTTTTGGAGTTCATGTACAGTGGAACTCCGGTTACCTGGCCACCTCCAGGGGCCGCTATGAAGCGATGGAGTTTGCAGGGTCCCAATTGGAACCACATCAAAGTGGCCCTGGTATTGAGGTGGGCGACAACTGGGTTTCCACTGTAGTTTGGTTTTACGGTAGTACTGCGTAATATTCTCACAATGAAGTTTCAAGATTTTTTTCAAAATGCAAAGACTAAAGATTTTGCCTCAGAAATTATCATACTGATATACCTTGGAGGATTTTAAGTAATAATGTAAAAGTATCCCAAATTTTTTGCTGTGATATTTTAGCTCCGTAGCTCATTTTTACGCTAATCAGTTATTGTGGTGACAACGCTTCGTATACAGTATCATAGCCCAGCAAATTACACTATTAAGCCATGCAGTCAGTACATAAGGCCAACTAAACGATTAAGACTGTAAAATTTATGCAGTGTTAAGAGTACAATTAAAAAAGATTGCTTAAATCAAATAATCTTGTGTCAAAATTCTACGCAAAAAGGATGAAATAAAACAAGGAACGTTAGAAACTCTTACCTAGCTTGCAACACAATACAAACACACATTGCACCAGCAACGTAACAAGCTCGCAAATTTGAAAAATACAGTAGATGCTTACACGCATTTTAGCTTCTTCAATGCTCTGCTGAAGCATAGTAGATTTGTTGCCTTGTCCTGAAGCTGTGTTGGCAAAATCTTCTCTAAGTTGATAGAGGTTTGATTGCAGTTCGTTCATTGCGGCAAGATCGTTCCGGTTTGAAATTACAACCTAAAGAGTAACACACCGTCAAAACCTAACCATTGTGAAAATCAAGACAGCCTTATAGTTTAAAGAAGGTATGTTGTAGAAAATAAAGCGGTAGAAGCAAAATTCCATTGAGAAATATCTGAATGTATATAATGCTTCAGAAAAATGAAAGACTACAATGAGTAGGCCTACAGCAGAAAACCCAACTTGTGTTGATGCACGAGCAAGTAAGATCTTTTCATGAGAAAAGATTCAGTAATAGTTTGTTTGTACTATGCTGTATGTCAGAAAATAGCCAGCATATCATCGGATACAATTAATTTGCTTTTAAATAGAAATGGAGCAACAAACCTGTTGCAAATCCGTTCTGGCAATAGCGTGCTCTTGAATCGTGGTTTCCAAGACCCTAACTCTATCTCCATATCTTCTTACATCACTACGTAAGCGATCCAAAGTGTCTCGATTGGACAGGGCTTTACTGTCGTATTCCAAAGTACTAAAAAACTTAAATCATAAATCTGAACAAATGAAAGACCGATATAAGCGTCTAAAATGGTGTAATAGAAAGTAATAACATCAAAAATAAAACTAGCATTGCTTGAGAAACTTTGTACGAAGAGTTTTAGAAATTCCTTTGAGACAAGAGAAGCAAATGTGACAAAACTTGAATTTCTCATTTGATCATTTTCAATGCATCTAAAACTAAGCCGATAAATGAACCAACTTTTTCTTTTTTACTGAATTACCTGCTAGCGATTTCAGCAAGCCTTTCTTCCAGCACCAAAGCAGCATTATCTCTAATGGAAGATTGTCGTTTCATGGTAGCAACTTCATCAGTCATTCCTCTCAAGTTGTACTTTACCAATTGCATTTCAGATAAGAGTTCGTGCGTAGTATTGTACGAGTCTATTAAATTATTTTCTCATTACTAATGAAAAAGAACAACACTTTTTTGGGGGGATTCTTGTTTCTTTTTTGTATTTGTTTTATTTTTGACTTATTCAATTTATTGGAAATGAACTTAGTGGGATTTAATGTACGGTCATTTTGCATAGGCATCTGCTACTGAGATTTTTATGCAGTAAGACAACAACCACATTGAATTATTCAAAATTTGAAGCAATAACAACAAAACCTTCAGGGGAATTTGAAATCCGATGTTTAAGTTTTTCTATTGCCACCGAATGGTTTGAAGAATGTTCCAGAATATAAGTGATGTCAGCGTTTAGTCTGTCCAAGACTTGTTCAGCATGAACAATGAATGCGTTGTTGTTCTAAAAGAGAAAAAAGCTTACATAGACCGTGCAGAACTATATCAATTTCTCGTGACAATTTATTGCAACGGTACTGAAACCTGAGGTTAGAAAAAAAATTATGAATAGTTATATCTTCTCTGCAGTAAAATAAGTTTCCGCCCACTTTCATCTACAAAATTGCGTCAAAAGTACCACTAAAATGAAGAGAAGCTTAGTGCTTGATCTCATTTTGAATTTAAACAGGTTTTTCATAATGGAGACAAAACAGCGATTAATTTTTAGGAATGACAATAGTTTGGAAAGTCTTGAGGTACCTCAAAATTTGCAAACATGTTTATGAGGTGAGTATCTGCGTCAGATTAGCTAAAATTAAGAATTTTTTGCTGTAGTGAAATTCCCAAATTTTCCAAAATTAGTTACACAACGTCCCTATTAACAACCTGAAAAAATTCAACTGCAGAATGAAGAAACTTCGTCTGCATACCTGTGCGAGTAGTTGCAAGGAGTTGACTTGATCATTTAATACTATATTACTTTGCCTCATCGACATCAATGTAGCAGCCTAAAATCAAATGTATCACTTGATTTTAAATCTACAGCAGGAGTGCAAAACAATTTCAGTCTGAAGAAGAACATTACTACGCATCGTAAAAGTTACAATATGTTGAGCTTTAAACTAAAAAAGTTTTACGACATTGCAACTTTAAACAGGCTGCAAAATCCAGACTCTTTAGCGTAATCTTGACAACTACAGCATATTATAACTTAGCTGTGCTCGTAAGTAGCATGCTACAGAGAAATACGTAAGTAATTATTGTAATTAGATCTTGTTTACCAAGATGCCTTGGCCAGATTACAGTGAGGAGTTTTTCAGTCTTTGAGTTAAGCTCCCGCCTGGCCAACCGTTTGGAGACTTATTCTTTTTGATGCTGAATCCCTAGCAGAAAAGCTGTGAATACCGGTGCCTATTTTATAGACTTTAGTTCGAACAGGAAATCGAACACAACTCAACTGTCTCAGTAGTAAATGCTTAGATCCACCTGATCACCAATCTTAGGGTTCAATCCCAGAAAACATGGGTCTTGACTTCAGAAGAAATCAAGCCAAAAAATGTACAAATCTATTGGGCGAATCAATAAAATTCAAAATTCCGAACTCAAAGTGTGTCTTTAGTTTTTGTTTAAAGGCAAATTCACGACCATGCTGGTTCGGCATTATAATTGGTTCGGCCCTATGTGTTCACATATTTAGGAAAACAGGCAAAAATATAAGTGATGAACTGCATAGTAAGCTACACCTGAGTTGTGGCTGTGTTGCTTGTAGTTGAAACATCAGCAACTATATTTTTTAATTTTTCTTTTAGTAGGTTTAGTTCTTCTTCTTTGGTCTGCAGCACTCTACTATTAACTTGCACGTTTTCAGTGACAATTCTTTCCGAAGCTTGTAGTCTAATGATGTCATCTGAAATTATCAAAAAAACGTACGTAAAAAGATATTAACTAATAACACTAAAATGATCGTTTCAAGAAGACTATAACAAACTGTGTGGGTGTGCAGTAAAACATTCTATTAGCGCTTATACATAAATGAGTTTATAATATCATAATGTAAAAAGAATGTAATGGATTATTATCCAGTTCCATACTTTCGGTCTCTGGAAAGAATTAAATTAAATACAAGCGATAGATATAAAATGAACAGCACCTGATTGGCGTGTTTGAATTTCGCTCATTTCGGTTAATTGCTGATTGTTTTGCTGTATGGATTGCCTAGAACTGCTTGCTCGAGCTTCGACCTCGGCAATAGCAAATCGTAAAGACTCCATTTCATCTTCAAAACCTTCCAATGTCGATTGGCGGTTGTTAGATTCCTCCAAAACCGAATGCGCTAGGGTGACCATTTGATCGTTATTTTGCGCAGTGGAATTCTCCAGAAACTGGATCCGTTTTTCGTCCCGCATTAATCTCGAGTCAAGGTCATTGTGACGAATCAAATCAGCTGACCCTTGTTGACGGACGTTTTGTTCGATCTCATCAATTGATCGTCGTTGTTTTTCTGTTCTAAGATCTTGGTCATCCAGCCTTAGTTGGATTCCAACTATTCTTCCTCTAATTTCGGTGGCGTTTCCTTCTAAGTATCGACTGAGAAAACGAAGTTTTTGACTTTGTAGTGCGTTTTCATCATTCGTTCTATCTAAACTATGCTTGGTGATGTTGAGTCGAGACCTTAAATGCAACAAAGATTAGATTACCTTTGAGCATATTCATTTACTTCCAATTAGAATTTGGAATGCAGCAATGATATAAACTTTGAACATGAAAATTGATTTTTTAACAACAAATAAATAAGCACTACGATCAAAATAATGGTTCGAGTTGAAAGCGGTGATAATAATTAACCTATCAATAGGCTACAAAACGTTTCAAAGCAATCCAATCAAATACAAAACCTTTCTCAAAACTTTACCTGAGATCATCTTGATAAGAATTTAGTCTTTGATTGGAAAACTCCACAAGACTAATTTTTCTTTTAAATCCATCAAGTTCGCTTTCCAAATTTTGGACACTCTCGTGGAAGGTGGTAATATCTCTGGAGTTTTTCAAAACTGAACTCTGTACACTTCTTAACGCATCCACTTTCGCGTCAAGCCGAGCAAGATTTTGAAGTGCATCTTGGAACTCCTGCACCTGAGCAGCAACGTCAGAAACAATAGTTTTTTCTAGGGATATGAGTTTCTTTTTAGAGCTTTACAGTATGTTTCTTCGCAGTTTAAAACAAGTTTTTAACAATGCAGTCACAAACCTTAAACACTATCGCCAATTACTCAGCTGAAATCAAAATATTTCAAAGTAAAGATCAATATAAAAAAATTTTGACTAATTCAAATTAAAGGAAAAATTAAAGGAAAACCAGCTTTTCTGAATTTGAAAGTCTAACTTTAATTGTTATTGATATGAAATGCAGAATTTAAATTAGTAATAAAATGATAGTTCAGGTAGTGTAGTACCACTAAAACTACTTCCGAAATTTCAAACACTTTTGGAAATTTTTATACTGGATCACATATAGGTATTTTGTTCTAAACTGTAGCATTTGAGATATCCAACCCATTGAATCCGGTCTTAAAAATGGATTTAGTACACCTTCGTTGGAAAAAAAAGCCAGGCAAACTAGGTGAAATTCCACCTCAAATTTCTTTGAATTATCAACATAATAAACGGGTAAAAATTCATCAAACTCAAAACCTGGCCTTCCAAAATTCGTAGCGTCAGTGGAACAGTTCTTAATTCTTCATCAAGTGCAAATCTGTTTCTAATAGTAATATTTTCACGTCTTGCTGTAGACTGCCCATCTAATTTATCCATCAGGTATGCTACGTTTTCCTCAAGCTGTTGAACTAAAGACATGTTGGTTGATTCCAATCCTTCCAAATCTGATGATTGTATTGATGGCTCCATCTAAAACCGGGAAGATTTGTAACAAAACAAATTCAAAGAGTGGAAGGTTTTTACTGGCCTGATTATTCGATTAATACAGTACGGTGAGTGCATTTGAAGAGTCTGCGAAAGTTGTTGGAAGGAATTCAATTAAAACTCTCCAAACTTGTTCCTTCAGTTTCAACAACATTAAAAACAACGTAATCCTCAAATACCCTATGCCACAGCTTACACCACAATGATGCAGAACTACGGTAAACAGCTACAACACACAGCTCTTTGCAAATCATAATAACTGCTTGAACAGTACATTGTAAATTATCTATGATAAATAAATAAAAACAAAATTAAGCAACCAAAAAAGTTGCTTGTATTCCAAAAGGTAGGAATTGCCGGTGATGAATCGAATTCTACTGAGAGTTGAATTTAAATGATTACACAGTATGCAAAAACACATCATTATTATTCCTTAATGACCAAATAAAACTTACAAGCAATAATATATTAAATATTTTACTTGCCTCTCTTGACAGCATAATATCGGATGTCAGAGTTCCAATGGTTGTATCTATGTTGTTGATTCTTCTTCTAATTGTGTTGTTCATGGCAGCAACATCAGTGATCTTTGCACAAGTTTGCGAATATTCGTCTGCATGAAAGAGTTATCATTATCGATTAACAGCCGATATATCAAACCGATAATGAAAAACGATGTTCTTGCGCTGGCGGGATTAAAAGTAGACAAATGTGGAATAGCAGATTCAAATGAAAGAGAGAAAACAACGTCGGTTAACAAGTATATTAACAATCACAACGTTACAGGAATTACGCAGGTGAGCATCCGAGGCCGGTTTTGTCCTTGCTCAAGGAATTTGGTCGCTGTCAAAAAGTGTTAGACTAGTTCAGCCACTGTCAAAAGGCGATTGGAATGAGGAATGCTAATGACTGCTAGCAACTCGAAATAGTCTTGTTCAGGTTTGTGTATGGAGTATAGATTATGTACAATATTCAGCAGCTGGATACTAGATGTCAACAATTCACGCATACCTTCAATTTGTCGTATTCTTCGTCTCTGATTTGTCAGCCATGTTCTTTGCTCATTTACTTCAATACGAATGTCTCTTACACTGGCATCAAGCAAATAAATGAACTCATCACCATATAACCCAGAAATTAAAGTTCCACTTCTATTGTTTTGCAATAATCCTACCGTTTGACTAAGACCATTCATTCGTTGCTCCAGGTCTGCATTTGAATTAGACACACTAGCGATGACATTTTGGAGAAATTCAACTAAACCGTTGCTTGAATTTATCGCATACCAAATCTCCGAAATAGAGTTTGCATGCTCTTTTTTGCTCAAAAATGAGGTAGAGTTTAATGTCACCCCAAGTATTTTTGAATCCAAGTTCGCTTGTTTACGACTAATTCCATCTATTTGGCCTGCTAGAACAGTTAGAGTGTCAGTAAGACCTCCAAACTCAGATTGAGTAACAAAAGTCGGGGCGTTTTCTTGTCGGTCAATTGCATGCACTGCACTGGCACCATTTGATTCCGAAGGAACAGCGAGATTCAAAGCAACTGTCTCGGCATTACTTTTACTTCTCATAAAGTTTGAAAGACTCTGATTGAGTGTGCTTAGATCCAGTTCATTTTTAAATATCTGATCAGCAAGATCAATGAGCATATCATCACCAACTCTCGCGTTCTGTAATCGAAGGAACAAATACAACAAACAACAAACACTGTAAAAGTTTGCAGATGAATACTACAACAGCAAAAGAAAACAAAATCCACTAAAGTTGGAGTGGAAGTCCAAGAGCATATACGGTACTGGGCCTAAACTTTTCGTGAGCCTGGCCGAAATTTAGGAAAATGCTGAGCGAACAAAATCAGCATTGTTCAAAAAAAAGCCGTTTATACAGTATCATGCAGCATATTTCCTTTACATGCGATTGTCACTACAAAGTAATGATTGTAATTTAGCCCACGAAAAAGTTACTCACTATCAATACTTTTTGTTGATTTAAACGCTATACCAAACTTCATTTAGAAAATAAATTGCCAAAAGCATTGTTCAACCAATCAATCACTTCACAATTTATATTCCCTTTTACGTTGATTTTTTGATGTTGTTTTATAGTTTTTTGAATTACTCAGTAAAAAAATCCCTACATAATTTTCCAAAATATAAAACCTTACTTCTTCCATGCTAAATATGGCTAATTGGTTTTGAGCCACCGTTAAGCTCATAGTTGAAAGTGAATTTGTTGCGTTAACTAGAAGTTGTCTAATCTCATAAAATTCTTCCGTTTTTAGTCTTTCGGTCTCTTCTGTTTGCCGAAGCCTGCAACAGATATCGCAAATGGTTTGAAAATCAACAAAATTAAGTGGCCTAAAGCAAAAACCTATTGTATATTGTTACTTCTAACTCATACTTTGTCTATCCTAAACGCTATATTAAAAGAAATTAAATGTAATTCAGCAAACCTGTAGTAATCAATTTGTGTTTATTGTTATCGCTCATTAGCACTGCATTAATTGCTGCAATAAAAAACCATAATAGCTACGATAAAAGGTGTTACGTATGACTGATGAATTACCAGCTATCTTCAATAAAGGCCGCGTAAATTAGTTTGCAATACACAAAGTGCATGATATTGTGTAACTTATATTGGCTTACCTTCGGTCATATTCTCCCATTGCTCTAATAGCTTGCTGAAGCATGGAGCCTTGAACAGCTACAGAAGTGTTCAAAACATCTACGTTTGTTTGCAAATGATTTAACATATCAATATCAACATCTCCTACAGTGCTGGAACTTAATGTAGTGTATGCATTTGAATTCTGGAATTGAGACTCTTCGTTGTTAAGATTTAGATCAGCAAGGTTCTGCTGGGTGATGCTCAGGTTTCTTCGCAGTGTTTCCAATTGTTTCTCAAGAAATTCAGGCGTGACATAGTCTATATTTCCATTAGCGAAATCAACTTCTTCGTTAACAATATCATCACTAAAGAAATAGCTATCATCATTGTCAGAACTATGCAAGTTTTCGTCAGGAACAGCAGAATTTGATGCTACCACTGCAGCAGTGTCTTTGCCATTTAAAATCGGATTAAACTCTCGCACAAATTCACTGTGAGCAAGTACAGTTCTATTTAGACTTTCCAAACGGAGTTCCAAATCCTGCAAAAACAGTAACATTTAGTACATTGGCGCAATCAAGCCATGATGATTGCTGATGCTATATTTGATCTATACGTCAAGCATTTCTTTTCTATAGATCAAACAGTCAATCACTTTGTATCAGATTTATTTCTATAAAGAGTGTTTTGTTAGTAATTACAGTAACTGTTACTTAATTGATGCGGAGTATATCCTTATTTTATTGGGAAATGATGGCAGCACCACATCGCTGAAATGTTTTTGACGTAATGTTTTTGAAAAACTTTACTCTCCAGGTAAATCTATAACTAAGTTGAAGCAGTCAAGCAGGGATATTGTTATTATTGAAATTCTTGTTATCCAAATACATTTTCCATAATCACACCAGGGCATTGAATCAATAACTGCTATTCGGGCAGTTACAAAAACAAAGTTACTGTAAACCGCTTGAGGCTAGCTTTCCACATTTTTTCTATTAACAGCTAACACTGTAGTAAATCTAAATAAGAGTAGTACGGACTGTATAAAATTTCCCAACCTGATTTCCTTCAAGATCAAACAATCGTCTGTCCAACTCGTTGACAGTCTGAGAATTTGTCGATAAACCGCGCGTTAAAATTCTAATTTTTCGATTTGTTTCTTCTTCTGTTATTGCTCGATTTTCTGTAAATATTAAATTCTGATGCAGCACCTTTTGAACACCAATATTGTTGTTGTAATTGATGAATTCCATTTTTATTCTTCCGTCACCGGACAGCGTCAGAAGGTAACTATTGCATGCTTTGCACACTTTTCATTGTGATAAGTACTTCGTGTTTGAAGGAATCCGATCCTGCTAACATGCTTAGGAGTTTCTAATGATCCATGCAGACTCTTTTTTTGATTAGGAGTTTTCAATGTTCTTATGGATTTCTTGTTCAAGAATTTTCTGTTTGTTTGAAGCCAACAAACAGAGATCGTACAGCTTTTTTTTGAAGAACTCTACGTGACCAGGCTGAGTGTTGCACACAGATCATACAATCAGAGTCGTCTTGAAAACGACGCTTATATCTTCTCGGCCGACAATGCTATCACAGCAAAGCGAACTTTCAATTCTCAATTTAATACGATGCGTTCCAATTGATCTTCTACAAACCGAGATTGTTTTGCACACTTAGATTTAAAATGGATTATTTGTAGAGTTGTTTTTTTTTCTATTACGTATTCAAAATTTCTACTGTATTATCAATTGCCTACCAGAGTGCAGTACCGGTAACTAAAGTTCTATTATTGTTTAGTGCTTATGAAAACCAAACTTGTTTTTCCTATGGAATAATTGCACGTTACTTGTGTACCAGAGGTGGAGTAGGGGATACAAGGCTCGAGGCCAAGGACACAAAAAAATCCAAGCCCAAGGACCGACTTTCTGAGGGCAGATCCTCTCGAGGCCAAGGACAGGAATGCTCGAGGTCAAGGCCAACGACCAAGGACACAACGCGCTACTGTTTTCAAAAAAAACGTCTTCACGAAAAACATCGCAAATTTTTGTGAAAATTCAGGCGTTCTCAAAAAAAGTTTTTATAAAGTTTCTGTGAGGTCTCTGGCGTGCTCCAAGACGAAAAACAAATATGGTCATGACCTTGGCCCATTTTCAACAAATCAAAAAATAGTTCTGTCCTCGAGGCGAGGACAGGGTATTTCCGAGGACTTGCAGGCTTCGAGGCAAAGGACTTGACCTTCGAGGCCAAGGCCAGGGACTTCAAATTGTGTTCTCGAGGACTCCACCTCTGATGTTTACAAACCTTGCATATCTCGCACCGCTTCTTCCATAGTGGCAACCGATGAAGCTAATTCAAAAAACATATCCGAGTTCCCGTTTAAAGTAATTCCAGTATTGACATGATCCTTGCTAACATCACTGCTACTAGTCAGTGCGGTTGCTACTCCTGATGTTGAATTCTATCACAAATAAAAGTACATACAACTTTAGGTTAGAAACAACTGGGATAAGGAAAACAGCGAGCAAAATCAATAGGCTTTCTAAATTTTTTGTACAATGGTATTAGAATATAATATTGCGATAACTCTATTTTGACCCAGTTGTTTCAGAGATATTTTACTTCAAACGTAATATCATTACCACCTAATTTAGAGCAGAATTAACACTAACAGTAGGGTACAAGACTGACGTTATTATTGTTTGTGCCATCGCTGACTAGCGATTAATGTCAAAGAAATTCTTAACTTACATTGACTTCAGATGGTTGCATCGGTTGGGTACCCTTAAAAGACAGCAATGACGCATTTAGCTTTTCAATATTTAGTTGTAATTCTTCAATCAGATTAGCATCGTAAGTGGTGGCTGGGATATTTTCACTGCTGGATACTAAAAACATAATATTTTGAAAGGAGGTTTTAACCGGCCAGTTGATCGAGTAGTAACGCGTTCGTCTTTGGAGCGGTAAGTCTGAGGTTCAAATCTTAGTTGGTCAAATCAGACACAGTGCTGCCAACGGCTTACCACCGCTGTGACATTTCTTCGAAAAGAGTTGTGTTGCCAAGGCGCAATGACGCGGAGATGGGCACCGCAAACTTGTGACAAGCTTCGGCGTAATACAGCAAATATAATGAAAGATTTAATTTGTAGGTTTTAAAAAAAAGTCTGAATAATATAAAATTTAACTTTAAATACAGGTTTTAAAAGTCTAATATAAAAGATTTAATTTGTAGGTTTTAAAAAAAAGTCTAAATAATATAAAATTTAACTTTAAATACAGAAAATAATATTTCTGTGGGATGTTCATGACCCATCTCCAGTACTGAGTAATTTCTCGTGTTTAGCTTTAAATTCTTAAAACCTCGAGGTACATGAACTTACTGATACCGTTTAAACGTAATATAGAGTAAAAGAGCAGATTCTGAGTTAAATTGTTACCCAATCAAGCTACTGTATGTCAAGGTGTATGTGGAGTCGAAAACTAAGTTTCAGATAATCACAGTTCAAAAAACTTACGCTCTAGTTCAGCTATTTGACTTTGCAATGTTCTAATTTCTGCTCGTATAGAATTGAGCCAGTTAGCGTTAGAAACCGATTCGCCTGCACAAAACAAAGTAGTTTAATTAATACTCTCAAATTCCAAAATCGCTATCGTCACATGAGTACCAGAGAGGGAAAAGATATCGTTTTTACAACGATCCTGACTGCAAAATTTGGGTTTGACACGCACTCTGGTCACGTTTTTGTGTCCGTGGATATGGATAAAGATGCGTTTGCACTGGACGTGAAGCAACCAAAATTTGACGTCAACGACAACTTGCGAAAGGTTGCTACCAGTCGTCAACTTCGCAAGCGGTCGCTTTACTTCACTTAAGCAAAACTGTTGTTGAGCATATTTTAAGCAAGTGACTTAAGCGACCACTCGCGAAGGTTAGCAACCTTTGCCTCGCGTCTTCGCGATGCTTCGGGTCCAATATAATCGCACCTGAAGGCGCTTTACAAGGATTGCCTCTGCTTAGTGGCTTCAAACTAATGCTCGAATCCTCCAATAGTTTGCGATTAGTACAGTCCAGGGACAGGAAGATAAATAAGCAATTATACAGCAAAAACGAAAATTTTAAATCATAAAAACATGTGATCGAACAAAATGGCGAGGCGTGGTAAAGTCAATGACCATACAAAATTCGGCCAACTCCGTCGACAATACCGGATCCAATGCGTGATGATGATGAAAAACAGCACACAGATTCCAAAAACCGTGATCGCATTACGAGAGTGTGCTAGCAAAAACTAGTCGAGTTAAAATTTAAAATCTACGGTCTGATAAAAATTTACAACGATGTTCTTGTCGCTGATTTGTGCTACTATGAAATAAAACATTTCTGATCAGCGCGCACTACTTCTCATTAAGCGGAACTTGAACCGAGTTGTTTAGATTTACACGAATCTTAACTTTTAGGGATAAGGTTTCATCTGCTTTGGGTAGATGTTCTGTTTTTGTTTGTTAGTTAACTTTTAAATTATTTGCACTGTCAAATGGAAAAAAACAAACTTACTTTCAAGTTGGTTTGTTTTGTCAGTTAAAATCAATATATTTTCCGCAAATGATAAAATGCTTTCATCATAACTTTCCATAATTGCATCAGTTGCGTTCAGCTGTGTTGCCAAAGTCTCAACGTTTGACAAAAGTTCGCCAAGACGTCTATTTTCTGACAAACAGAATTATTAAATAAACTAAAAGTATCTATGACGTGGCTTTAAGCGTAAACATTATCCTTTGTAGTTGAGCTCATCAAAAAATATGAATTACATGCAACAACTTGGATTTACTATAATCCTCGGATAAACAAAACCTAAGGAGAAACTTTGAGACAAGTAACGGCCCGACAAATTCTTATATTTATAAATTATCACACGAATTACTTCTCTTAACTTTCGAATTCAGTTTATTTCATTCTACTAAGATCAACGATGTAGTAGAAAACTGAAAATCCTCGTATTAATGTTTGTTCAATTTGGTGCATACGATCCAATGAGTGCCAAAGATGTCATAAAGATAAGGACCATATAGTTAAATGTATATGCTACTTCGGGATTGGATACTCCAAAATTTAATAAAGTCGTTATGGTGTTTCCTTCTGTACTCTTGGGAAGTTGATCCTTCCTCTAAGTGCCATTAAGGCCCCTCTGGCTATCTAAATCGGCCTCTGCATATCACCCATACATTTTGTATGATCATAACTGAATATAATGATTTCGCACGCAACATTTGATTGTATACACTACGTTTAATGATTAGCACCTTCTACATTTTGACCGACGGAGACAATATTTTCGTCGTCGGACAATCGGCTACTTCCTCTGGATCTTTGCAACGCTTCAATGGAACGTTGGATGCTACTAATTGTTTCTTGCTGTGACTGTTGTTTTGCTGCGTGAAAAGCAAACAAATTAACGCTTCTTAAAAAGCAAACAAATTAACACATATGTGGATTATACTGCGAATTGCAATAGTTGCTATAAGCGCTTAAGTTTCAATTTTTTAAAAGCAGTAGTTTCTCAAAGTGATCAACCAAACCAAAAATATTGGTACAACTTCAAAGTTAAGAAGTTTATTAGTGAATCGATTAAAAACTGGCAAATGATGCAGGAGGGAGGAGGCTAATATTTAAATAATAAAAATTATAGCTAGTAATTTAGATCATAAGTGGGCAAAAATTCGTTAATCGTTAATTCGTTAATAACAAAGCTAACTTTTTTATTGACTCGTTAATCCGTTAAAAAAAATTTTTTATGTTAACGGACTAAATTAACTTCCGTTAAGTTTCCTTAACTTACGTTAGGTTTTCATTGTTAATTTCTTGCAACATTCATTCATCGTACCGGTATAAACCAATTTGCACTGGTAACACTTGTAGCGTATTAGTACGAGTGTTACAGAAAAAGCGAAGAAAGAAGCTCTTTTTTGTGGCAAATAAAAACCTGCAGCCTCATAGGTCTATTAACTATATCGCTGTTCGCAATTCCTAAGATTTTTCGATCGCTGATTCGTTAATACATTTAAATCTATTTTTATCTTGAAATTATATAGGGCTGTAAAACGTAACTTCCAAAACACAAAAAGACCACCTTAGTAATAAATTTTTCCTTACAGTCAGCTCAACAGTGTCATTATGTGTTCTACAATTGAGTGAATAAAAAGAAATGCAAATTACACTCAAAATGTTAATGAATTAACGGACTTTATTAACTTCCATTGATTAAAGTTGAAACTAACGAGTTAAGTTTAACGAGGGTATGAAGTGTGTTAACGGACTAGTGGTTAACAAAGTTAACGTTTTGCATTAACTTGCGCACCAATGATTTAGATTAGTGTATTTCAAAGATTTCATCCCTAGATGCTGATGCCATTTTCGACGTACAGTAGAAGTACATACGCAGCGAATTACATGGTAGTTTATGATTGAAATTTTTTTCGTGTATTTTTTAATTGATAGTTCTTAAAAACAACAAACTTGTGTTGCTCGCATAACCAGAAGAGTGCTCAATGTTCCTATAAGGTCCAGAGCAGTTCAATTAACACGCTTATGGCTGAAAGTTATTTCATTTATTTCCTACAGGCCTGTTTCACGCGTTACCGCGATCATCAGGGAGTAGATCTAATTCAGATAGAATTCTATTTTCATCAGGGAGCAGATCTTATTCAAAAAGAATTCTATTTCTATATAAATAAGATCTCTATTTGATTCTATTTGAGTAAGATCTACTCCCTGATGAAAATAGAATTCTATTTGAATTACATCTACTCCCTGATGATCGCGGTAACGCGTGAAACAGGCCTGTAGGAAATAAATAAAATAACTTTCAGCCATAAGCGTGTTAATAGTTCTTAAAATGCATATTTACTGCCGTTACAGTAGATTCGTTTTTGCTTCCAAAGTAAACGGTGTTGGAGCTTTACAGAAAACCTTTTTCGTAACTCGAAGCAAATTTGTAACCTTTAAGATATAAAGTTTTCGTAAACTAATATAACAAACTGAGTTGAATTCTTTTTCCTCAAACTGCTCGATTTTATAATTTAGACAAGACTGGCAGTCTGTAACCTACAAAAAAAGTTGCTGATCTTCTAAATCACCATACAAACATTCACTAAATATTCAACAAGTCGAAAGTGTTGATCAGGTTCTCACCAAGGCTCCAGAGAATTCGCTTCTGGCTTACTTTAACCCTATTTTAACCAGAGAAAATGACAAAACGAAAGAGGCAAAAATGTCCATTTTTGATTTTATCGAACAACTTGGAGAGCTTGGTGAAGCTTTTTTATCCCTTTTGATGTAAAATGCGTTGCAAAATTTCGAACCCCTACGCAATATAGTACTTTGGACAAAGCAATTTACCTTCTATACGATCCATTCGTTTTTGCATATTCGCGTTGCTATTCTTAATGTATTCCAATTCTTGACTAACCCCATCTATTTTTTCCTGATTCTCAGTTGTTCGTGTGTTGCTGGTTTGAATGTCTTCATTAACGCCTGTTTAAACATTTCCTAGTATAACTAATTGGATATATTGTATCGCATGAGAGGAAAATTTACAAAAACGTTCTAAAAGATTCGAAAAAGTTCTTAAA
The DNA here is from genome assembly GCA_963965965.1 of Trididemnum nubilum. NCBI lineage: Eukaryota > Metazoa > Chordata > Ascidiacea > Aplousobranchia > Didemnidae > Trididemnum > Trididemnum nubilum. The sequence continues at coordinate 17,930,064 of OZ014489.1, read as the reverse complement.
GATTTGAGTAATTTTTTAAGAACAAAAAACGGACGTACGTAAAACCAACACCAGCGCATAGATCGAGTAGATATAGCGTTTGGTAGTGAAACGATAGACACAATTTCGATTTCCGGTCGAGTCAAACCAAAGACTAAAAATTTGTCTTAACAGCTTCCTTGCTTGACGTTCAACATTAAAGGCCTGTGTGAAGTCTCCACGTTGTTTGGATAGACAGGTGGGCAGGTGGCAGCCTTACTCGACAACCAAAAGACTCCATGCTGTCTTTGGTCAAAACAACTTCATGAATAAAGATTTAATTACAATTTCTATTACAATAGACATTATTTTTTATTTTGCACATTAATATTTACAAGCCATGCACTTTCGCAATTTGTAAAGACGGAAGGAATCAATCTCTGGATCTACAGTGTTTGATATTGTATTTGCGTATGAGTAGATGCCAGTACTTACGATTTATGCTTTCCGTGACATAGGCATTCACAGTCATTCGAATCGAAGATGGAATAGCATTCATTGCTCGCGAAAACTGTCCCATTTCTGCTTCCAAACGCGTGAGGCGTTCAGCCATAAACGCGGCCCCGTAATAGCTTGAAGTTTGTGCGTATGGATTAAAAGAGGACTGTTGAGGTCTTGTACTCCCTCGGGACGTGCTTTGCCTCTGTCCTTGTTGCGTTTGCTGAGTTTCGGATGGGTGGATTCGGGGAGGGCGAACCCGTCTATCATTCTGCAACACAATTTTATGCTTTATGTCTTTAATCCATCACTTTAACTTATAGCCGTGGCGCTAACATTTATTATCAACAACGGTTGGAAAAATACTGACGTCAAGCGTGAATGCTTTTTATAGTGGCGTAGCAGGGGCGTATTTAGGGGGGGGGGGCATGGACCTTTTTTTTTTTTTTGCTCTTCACCTTATTTTGGGCGGAAAATCGGACCAAATTTGAGTGAAGACCTTTTTCTTTTTTTTTTTTTTTTGCTCTTCACCTTATTTTGGGCTGAAAATCGGACCAAATTTGAGTGAAGACCGTTTTTTTTTTTTGCACTTCACCTTATTTTGGGCAGAAAATCGGACTGAGTTTGGATGAAACAATTTACATTCTGATCTTTGTTCTTCTTAAATTTTCTGAAGTTCCTTCCCCCCCCCCCCCTTTTTAAATCCTGCGTTCGCTACTGGGCGTTGTGATAAATAATTCTCAACACCCAAAACACTTTTAAAGGGTTTAGGTGAATATTTTGTAGCAATTGCACTTGTTTTACTCCATTCCAAGGTTTGGATATTGGTATAACACTATAATGGTAAGACATGAAGTTCCAAGTATTTAGTACTGTAGACTATGGAATCACAACAAGGAAATTTTGTTACATGCGTACAGTAAGATAACTTGCATTAAATCATAAATATACAAAATAGGCCTGTAATAGCAAAAATTTTTTCTTTCAAGATAGGTAAAAGATTTCAATGGTATAGATTCTTTTTCCTTTAATAAAGTACAGTAGAGTCAAATATTGACCTGTTGAAGTCCAGATTTTCTATTTCGTGCTCTTATATTTAATAATATTAGGTAATTTCCGGTAATAGAAATAATGAACGATTTGATTTGAAGAAAAAATGGAAAAGAAAGCAACGCATATTCATGAAAAAAATTACTTACAAAATTAATTCCACTCGATGCTTGAGCACAGCATTCTTTTTGAAAGAATATTAGTATAAACCATATAATGAAGAGCGGTATTAAAAGTCGATGCATTGTGGAATTGTTTGCTTTGCGAAGAAAAAAATCATCGAAGTTAAAACATATTGTATTAGGCAACTTTTTATTTACCTATTAAGTTCAAATAAGAGGTACACTGTAAAATTTTCTCATGTGCCACTTCAAAATTTGGATGTTACATGCATTCATTCATGTATTGTACATAGTATTGTACTGTAATTTTATAAGAGTAAAGTCGCAGTAAATTGCAGCCTCATAGCAAAATTTTATATTTTACATGCTTTCAAAGTAACTCTTCCAAAATAGGTAAAATTTGAATACACACTGCCCGAAATCGGTTTTATCGAAGAAATGAATCTACTTGAGGTAATAAAGAGGTGCACCAAAGCTTGTTCCAATATTCCCTTATCCACGAAAATTGATTTAATCCGTTTGACTCCGAAACATTGGCATCCCTGCGTTTCCATTTTTCGTGGCAACAGAAAAGCATGACTTTGCAAAAAATCTTGGAGAATATTGAACATCGCGTTACATAGTCTGCAAGAAGTTTTGCAGAGTCATCGACCTTTTCTGAAGTAACGAAGGTTCGAAATGCAGGGTTGACAAATGCACGGAGTGAAACGGAATAAATCTATTTAGCGATTAGAGAATTATGAAGCAAGTTTTGAGGCACCTCTTTATTGCCCCAAGTAGTTGTTATTTCTTCACTAAAACCGATTTTGAGCAGTGTCTCTTTAAGCCAAAACTTTTTCCGAAAGTTTTTTTTTGTAAAAACAAGGATGAAGGTCAAATGTACCGAAGTGGATTTGGATTAGGATAAACTTAGCGAAACAAGTTTGCAAATAAGTGAAACCAGGCGGATGCAATGGTGTAATTCAAGGTTTAAAACCGACGATATCAATTTTTATTATGCTTTCATGTACATGCTTTAGATTGCTGCATGATATGCGAATCGTTTCGCTGCGTCTGATATTATATATTTAAGGGGCACAGAATTGTAAGTCGGGCCGGGCTTTTCGGGTCGGGTTCGGGCCTAAAGTTGACAAAATTTCGGGCTTAATTCGAGCCTGAGACGTGCTTTTTGTCTTAGGTGCACAAAAATATAATCAAAATAACTTGGCAAAATTGCTAAATGTTCCAGACCTAACTTAACTTTCGTTTTTTTCGGGCATGGTTTGGGCTTCAAATTAGTTTTCGGGCCGGGTTCGGACTTACATTTTCGGGCTCGGACCTGAACTAGTTGGCCCGTTTACAACTCTGAAGGGGCATTGAAGTCGAAGGTTGTTTCTGCTTAGTTTTCTCTCAAAAGGATTAAAAAGATCTAGGACTATTTTTATCGAATTCGAATGTTTCATGATCTTCCGTTGCCAAAATATAACTAGTTAAGTTTCAGGCTTTTCTCCTTAAAAATTTTGCACTATTTCCAATTGAAATCATAGTTTCATAAGTGCTGCATATGCCTAACACCCAAACAGTGTTTTGTGCAGTATTATTGTCTAAAAAGGGAAATGTCAAAATTATAATTTTAGCAATTTCTAAGTAAAAACGTGTCTAACCGTTGACTTTTTAAAAGTAGACTGGAAACAAAAGTTTTGTCTTTTTTTCTTTACGGTATACTCGTTCTACAAATATGTCTAATCAAATCAGTCGAATACGCGTGATGGCAAAAAAAAAAACGCAACAAAAGCAAACTTTTTTTCTTCAATGCTCTTGTCTTTTTCTCTGCGCACAGTAGCGTAGCCAGGGGGGGGGGGGCGGGGGGCTGTAGCCCCCCCCATTGGCATGTCGACCAAAATGCAGAATGGGAAAAACACTACGTTTTTAGCACTTTTGAGACTGTTTTATGCTCTGGAGTAGATTAAATAGTGATTTAAAACATTTTTTGAAACATATGTTCGGGGGGGGCTAATTTGTCAAAGATGAAAACTAACAAATAAATGAAAACTTTGAAAAATAAGCAATCAAATTTGATCGCAAGTGTAAAAATGCTAAACATATGTGTCATCAACAAATATACTATAAACTAAGAAATAGAGGGGGGGGGCTATTCAGTATTAGTCAATTACCAATCATTTCTTTCAAGTCTCTTTTCATTAGCCCCCCCCAATTATTTTTCTCTATAAAATGTATAGCGTACGAAATAAATTACTCCGCGTGAGTTTTATTAAAGTATTCGATTTTATAATTTACCAGCATCTAAACAAGAGAACTAACATTTTACCATTAGCCACCTCCCAAATAGCCCATTTATGCCACCAGTTTAATCTTGTTTGCACTGCCAATTTCTAAGCCATGTTTTCAAAGCATTATTTTTTAATCAAAATAGCCCTAAAATGAAGTTATTTTTGCAAAAAAATGCAAAATTTTCGAGCGCCCCCAGACCCCCGTTCCTCCGGCGGCTGGGGGCTTTGCCCCCAAACCCCCAGCCTCTGGCGGCTGGGGGCTTCGCCCCCAGACCCCCCAAACAGCCCCCCCCATTTCGAATTTCTGGCTACGCGCCTGTCTGCGCGTCTGCTTCTAGTCTACTAAATAAAAAGTTTATGGTCTGATTTTCTGTAAGGTAATCTTCTGTCACAACACTGATAAAAGATCAACAGTGAAGTAATGGGAAAATAATTAACTTTAAACGTTAACTTGAAAATCAGTAGCTTGAAAACGGCAAGACGTAGCCTATTTGGTTAGAATGCCTTTAGACTTTTTCAGCAATTTGATTATAAGCGACAAACTTGGCGTGAACGAAACTTTGTCTCGAACTTTTAACTTTGCCTCGAAAACCTTCCTTTAGCACAGCAGCAGCTTATGCTGCACCTGCATTTCTTAAAATTTGCTCCGATGCTTTAGATCTTGACCAATTGCATTTTCAACACTTTATGTCATTTTGAAAAGCTTTTGTTTATTGGCATTACAGCATTTTACTGTCCTCTAAGTTCTTAGAATAACTTGGCCTAAATTTGCCAGACAATTAAAATTAATTGGTTTTTACACTTTGCTTGGTTTCCACTTTACAATCATGGCTACTCTCCTCTGCTGTCACGTTGCTTGAGCAAGAGTATCGACTTTGTACCAGTTTTAGCAATAAGAGTAATTGCTTGAATAGTTCACCCAATTCGGAAGCAATTGTTGGTTGTTCAAGCGAGCTCGTTTGAAGAACAATAAAGGGAATTACAATAGCTAATAGAATGTGAAAGTAACCCTTTTCAAAGTTGCAACTAATTAAAGCAGCAAATAAATTAACTGCTCAGTTGCGTTATTATTCTTTTATTGTACTACTGCAATAAGTATTTTTCTGTGTTAACGCGTTTGCATAATTTTTTAACCTAAAGTATAAAACGAATATTTTAAACTTCAAAAATAAATCTTCCAAGTTTTGTCAGTTTGATTTTTTCTATAAAAGCGAATTGAACTAGTTGATTGCTCGTCCGCGCTTGGCCAAAGTGAATTGTTGGCGATCATTCAAAAAAGAGATAAACATACTTTCTGAACGTAGTGCTGACGTCATATCAACATTATTAAAGAATATTTTTTTATTTTTTGTGACAAAATTTCGTACTGACTATTTGCTGCATACTTTACTTTGAAAATGCCTTGAGTTTGAATTCACCCCGATTCAAAAAATAATGCGTGCGGCAGCGCTGGCCACCGGCCGGATCAAACATCAGTCTTAGGTTATCATGCAGTGGGCTACTCGCTCTAGCCAACGCTGCAGAGAAGCTGTGGTATGAAACGCTGTGGAGCACTTTTTGAATCAGTTGAATTCCAACTTCATGCATTGAAAGTTCTGTTTTTATTATACCTTACTTTTACTGAAGATATTGACGGTCGGTTTCATTCAAAGAGATATCGGTAGAGCTCGAAATCGGTTTTCTGGAAGAAACGAGAACTACCCAAGGTAATAAAAAGGAGTCCTAAACCTTGTTCCACTACTCCTCTTATTTGCGAAAATGGATTTCATCCGTTTAACTCCGCACCATTGGCAACCCTGCGTTTCGAACTTTCGTGACATCAGAAAAGGATGACTCTGAAAAATTTCGTGCAGAATAAGCAACGTGGTATTCAATAATAATTCAACATCAAATAAACTGAATTTGTAAGTTGAAAGAAATACTCCGTTTATCTAAACTTTTCTCCTAAACTTTTATAAATTTTCGGATCAAAGTTAATCGACGTTGGTGCATGCGACCATAGACTCTTTATTTAGCGGAGTAGAAACAGACGCGCGGAGAAAAAGAAAAGAGCATCGAAGCAAAAAAGTTTGCTCCTGTTGCAAATGTTTTTTGCTGTCACGCCTTTTCAACTGATTTGATTGGACATATTCGTAGAACGGTGAACCATTAAGAAAAGGTAACACTGATTGGACGAATTGGCTGATTCTAAAACAAATGAACCGTGAAGGAAAAAGACAAAACCGTCAGTTTCCAGTCTACTTATCTATGATTCCTAGTCTACGATACAACTTTAACATCAGAAGTGGAGTCGAGGACACAAGGCTCGAGGCCAAGGGCACAAAAAAATTTCGAGTCCAAGGGCAAGTACAGACCCTCTCGAGGCCAAGGACCAAGGACACAGACGCTAGTGTTTTCCAAAAAAAAGATCTTCAAAATTTTTTTTCAGGCGATGTAAACAAAGGTCTTCAAAATTTTTTTTCAGGCGAAAAAGGTCTTCAAAAATTTTTTTTCAGGCGATCTCTACTTGAGGAAACCAAAAAAAGGTCTTTGCAGATTTTCCGTAAGGTTTCTGGCGTTTTCCAACGAAATTTCAACGGTTCAAATATAGGGCTGTCCTCGAGCCGAGGACTGGGTAATTTTCGAGGACTTGAGGCTTCGAGGCCAAGGCCAAGGACTTTAAAATGTGTCCTCGAGGCCAAGGACGTCCTTGAGGACTCCACCTCTGTTAACATTAATATCAATATTACTATCTTCTATTGCAGTAAGCATTTTTTTTTTGGCAACATCAGTTTGACAAGGCAGAATTTTTTTGAAATATTGTTTGTCTGCGACTCTGCGTCTTCTGCAACTGCTGCGACCTGCCAACTGATACATCACTGAAAGGTGGAAAGTGGATGACTGCAATGTTATGGACTAGGGTAGTTCTCTAAACATTCAGGGCATGTCTTTGTCCTAGTGTCATGCTATGAAAAGTACGCTGGTTAAGCATCAGGTGAATTACCGCTACATGAATCTAAATTGTGTAGCCTAGTGGTAGGATACAGCATCTTACCGGTACGTAGCCAGAAAGAGAGCAGCATGTAGCCTACTCTAGACAAATTAACTAGGTTATATTGGGCTAAATAGGCTGTTTTATCAACCACGAATAGCGTAGTTTACTTATGTAGATTACACAAAGACAGGATCAACTGCAGCCCACCCACCCACACGTCTAGTTCCAGCTCTCGCAGTCTTACCAAAACATACAGACCTACTGGTACTGGTGTAGGCTACACAAATACAGTAGGCTTTGTGGCCTAAGTCAGAGGCTGTGACATGGACGAAAGTCACTCATCCGAATAGACCAGATTCATACCAGTACACTGGCAATAAGACTCCAAAATTTACTGTTTAAAATTAGCATATACCGGTACAAAAGGGTTCCTAAATAGCTTGATAGCCCTAACCTACTGACTTTTGTAGTTGCGTTAGGTTTAGCAGGTTATTCTATTAGCGTTAGATCTAGCCTACTGTATAGGCTACACTGTTGACAGGTATCGTAGGCTACAGTAAAATTTAATATTAATCTTTTGCTATGTGCTGTATGTAGATTGAATTCATATGGCCTAGTCATCTCATGTGTTCATTGCTTATTTTACTCTTAGTTCAGAATTTTAGGTTTGCGACAATGCTGCTCAATGCAGCTAGTCTACTGGCTAATAAAATTAATTCAAACTAAGCTGCTTGCAAGGTTTCAGACTTAGCAAGTCTAGCTATATGCTTAGACCTATGCTTGTTGCTAAGGTTGTTAAATCAATTTTTCGTACCAATACTTTAAATCAATAAATATAGCCTAGCCTAGCAGCATAGGCCAATACCGGAAGTTTGCAGGAAAGCTGAAAGTAAGTTCAGAGCAAAATTTGAAACTTGTTGGTTTAAACGTAGTCAAACCAAGACAGCTGTGCAAAGCTGAAGTAGGCCAACCGGTATTCTGCACATGCAGTTATTATCTGCCTTATCAGCTTATGCTAAAAAAAATTAGGGTGTTAGCAAGTAAGCATAGGCCTACAGCTTACTTGGAAAACTAAAATACTTTTAAAATATCAGTATATCTACTTGACTTGTGTAATATCAAATTTAAATGAACGTGCTCTAAATTTGATAGCCTACGATTGATCACTACCTTTAGACTTACCGAATTAGTTGTGAAAAAGAAATGTTTTGTGACAGCTTGGTTAAGTATTTACACCATATGACATGATAAATCCATTGTTCTCAAACACTAGACAGTTTTCAATAATGTTCAGCACATCACATCTAGTTGTACTTAAGAAAAAAGTCAGTACATATTTTAAAATAGCTGGCCTATATCTAAGTCTTCATGAATTTGTTGTGTAACTGGCTTGTTTATGTTAAAGCAGGCTAAGTTGTTTCATGGGTAAATGGGGGCTGAGTTTAAAACAATGCATTCCACATTTCAAAGGTATCTGATGTACTATAGAATCATAGACCTCTTCTTTAATTTGAGGCATGGAGCTCTAAGTTAAATTAAAAGTCCAGGCTGTCAGTTCCAGGGTGTCGAACTGAACCTGAACCCGAACCGTAAACCCGAATGAACCGTTTCATTTCGGTGAACCCGAACCGAACCTGAACCAGCAAAATTTTACTTCAGTGAACCTGAACCAAACCTGAACCCTCAAAATTGTGCTCAAGTGAACCCAAACCGAACCTGAACCCCTAACAAAAGTAAGAATAAAGTTTTCCATATCCGGATGCCGCTGGCGCTGGTACACGCACAATAAGAGCAGTGGTGATCATCAACAGGATCAGCGATTTCTCCTTTTTTTTTCTGGACAAAACGAGTAACGACAGTTAAAGTTTAAGTCAATGAACCCGAACCGAACCTGAACCAGTAATATTTTACTTGAGAGAACCTGAACCAAACCTGAACCTCAAAAATGGTGCTCAAGTGAACCCGAACCAAACCTGAACCACTAAAATATTTTGAGCCGGAGCTAAACCCGAACCCGAACCGTTATTTGAAACGGTTCGACACCCTGGTCAGTTCATTATGTTTTTATATTAAATTAGAGCTTTTTTTACTGTTTACAAGTACCAGTATTTCCTGAAAATTGTGACATTTGACATACGTATTATTGGCACGTGAAAAATAGACAGTAGTAGATCTCCACTGTACTTCATGAAGCAAATAATTACCTATTAATTTGTTGATGCTATATTTTTACTAATAAAGCAGGGTCATTTATATTTAGAGTGTTTAAAAGTTGCCATATTTTTGGACTAGAAAACACATCAAAGTCTAAGGTGCAGTATCAATAATAAATGGCCATTATTGCTGTTGTTTTATTATGTACTGTAAGGCATGCCGGAGTATATGACGCACTAAATTAAATACAAACTACAAAGCTCTAAAAACTCTAACAAAGCTCTTTTACCCATGTTCAAATTAGTTAAGTTGAAATTAAATTGTGAAGCAAAGGAGAGTATAATCTGATCCATTGCGACACCCTGGGTATAAGGTGCAGTTTCAATTTCTTGGGAGTTTGATTAAAAAACTAAAGAGTTTGATTAAAAAACTAACTTTAAAATTTGAAGTATTTTAAGTGCGCCTTATCATTTGAAAGCATATGTTAGTTTATTTGTTGTATGATTATTGGATGATTAATTACAACAACAACTTTACCACTGTTTACACTGTCGCCTATGTCAAAACATCAAAATTAAATTGTTATTAACTTTGCCACTTCCAATATTTCTTTAGACACCATTAAACACTTTAATGAATTATCTTCCAGCCAAACTGCAAATTGTATACGAGTTTGAAGTTCAATAGGGTTAGCATTTATGTTATGCATTAAAATAGTTGCTAGTTTTGTTAAATTTACCTAATTTGTTTAGCAATGGGTTTGGTTGTACCCGTAATTAAAGGGTTTTTAGCTTAGAAAGATGTTATATATCAAAACCATTATGGTCATTGTGTAACTTTGATTTTGCTAAAATTTTTGCTTTACTTTTTTTGCTGTTGACATTTTATGACAATTCTTGCACTTACCTTGCTGTGACTATTTGGTTTAATTGATTTGAGTACCAATTGAAACAAGTAACTGAGCACTGGCAATTAACCAAGCTAAGTTTTAAAAAAGTAACTTTTTTATACTACCTGTCTGATTGTGCATCCAGTTTCATTAAAAGCATTACAATGCCTTTTGGGTTGACTTCAGTTTTTTTGCTATTAATATAGACCAGGGTATTTTTCCTTAAAAAACTAGCTATCACTTAAAAATCGCTATGGTATTTTTGTAGTGAAGGAAAATTTAGAGTTCCCTTGAAGTCAAATACAAATGATATGGATATTGATAATATATTCAATTCTCAGTTTCCTTCAAGTTATTCAATATCTGCTTCTCCACCGTTGTTATCCCAAAAAAAGCCAAGATGTTTTCAAGTGCCTTTTAGACCCAAAAGCACAGACCAACCTGGTGCTGGAACCAAAACCCGCAATAATTTTCCATCACAATCAGAATTTATGACTGAAAATGTAAGCAAAATTGAAAGCTTCATCAACCAAGCAAACGGCACCTCTGGTCAAGCCATTCAACCAAGTTTTAGTAGGCATAGAATTGCTACTTTAACAGTAGACAATGATCAAAACTCTTTTCTTCCTCATAAGAGGGCTCCTGTTACTGTTGTTCCTGAGACTCCAAAGCCGAATAAATTTGCATCCTCTTCATCTGATTTCAATTCTGGCAACCCCAGCATCATAGAAGATAGTGATGACGATGAGTTCAAACGAGAAATTTATGGGCCATGTCTACAGACTCCTGGAAAATTGACTCTTCCACCTCTTAATACTCCTGGAGGTCATTCCAGAGATGGTGTGCAACTTAGATCAGTTGAAGAACTTCGTATCCTTTTTAAAAGTTTTGTATTTGATTTGAAATGATAGTTTAAGATGTTTTTAGATCTACAATTTTTCGTGGCAACAATGCGCCTAAAAGCGTTGGCAGATAAAAAAAAAAAAACTGTCTGGGCTTAATTTACCAACGTTTGCATTTCTCTTATCTTTGGTGATGTCTGGTTATTTATACCTGCAGTACATACAGTGTAAAAATTGCTAAAAAAACGCTTATGAATTGGTGCCTAGTGTTGGTGTTAAACTGGATAGCAGTAAAAAGAATTTATTTTGTGGACTTCTTTAACTGTCATTGAAACAGCACATCGGTACAGAAGTGTATTTGATAAGATACCTTACTTCAATATAGTTCAGTCCAAGGTCAGTGCTTGCAAATAAAACAATTTTGTTCATTACAAAGGATGAATAGGAAACTCCTGAAAATTAAACATATAAAAACTTTTAATACCTTGAAAGACAAACCAATTTATAAGAATAGGAGTGCAAAAAGTGTTTATTTTTCTGAGGAAATTAATACGGGACTTTCGCCATTTCTTTTTCACCCACTTTATCTTTTCATACGTTGAAGGCTACCAATATTTCTTCAAAACGTTGCAATACCAAAAAAAGATTGAATGTCATTTTGTTCGATGAAAAAAAAAAACAAACCCAGATCATGATACTCTGTGCTCTAATTCAGAATCCAGCAGTAGTTGATAAAATAATTTTGATAGTAAAGAAGAATCTAAATTAGTATGAAGCGCATTATAACGGAATCACAAAATATTCTTCCAGAAATATATTCTTCGCCGGGAATAAAACTTGAAACCTAATCACATGTAATGCCAAACAAAAGATTGATTTTGATTTTTTCTCAGGAAAAAAGTGTTGATTTTAATTTGCTAGTGGTTTGGGTTAGAGCAGTGTTTGACTAGAATTATATTTGAACCCAACTCTGTTCATTCAACACTATTTTAAATTATGGCACCTTTAAGCTCTACATCATCACAGTACATGTGATTCGATGACTAAAGTCAAGTATTAATTTTTTTTTTAATAGAGAGATAGTTTTAGGGCAATATCTTGATACCACAAAATGCTAGCGCCATAAAGTTTTGAAAACGAGTGGAACTTATTGGGCCCAATAAATTCGAATAGTTTTACTGATAACCACAAGCCATTTTGTAATAACAAGAACTTCAAAAAATCACTGGTTTAGGGCTCTTTCCCCCCAAACTGCATGACTTGGCGCCGCCAAAAATGCAGGTGCACAACTTCATATATGGACTTATCTTGTCTCCAAAGTTCAAGCTTCTAGTTTTAGTGGTTTTGAAGTTTTTATACATAGAAAAAAAAGTACTGATTTGGAAGAAAAAAAAAGAAAGAAAAAAGTGTCGGCATTCCAAAAATTAAATATGGGAGCTGAAACTAAATCCCCGTGCACTTCTAAATTCGAAAATTTTATTCTCTTCCTGTGATTAGTTTTCAAGCTAGAGCGACTTGAACCTCCGATTGGCTTTTCAGTTTTTTGGCTCGAAAACTCGTATCACGTGAATGATTGCGCCAAAATTTCCACGAAGGTTGTCCCATACGTTACCCAATACCCATTTAAGTTTTGATTTTCAATTTTCCAACTTTAAGGTTTTCGAAGTTATAGCGATTTCGCTCTCTGATTGCAGAAAAACTGTTAGTTTTGCTCGGGAAAAACATAGGGACTTCTAACCGCGGAAGTCTCAAAAATTTAATCATTAAGCGTTTTGAAACATCCAGATTAGCGGCATTAATTCCGTAACAGCAATATAATGTAGTGTACCTTGGGCATACAATCGTAAGCCCCAGAGCGTATCTTTTATTTTAACAAGTTTTACACTGGTGCCAGCATGCTGGTGGCACCGAATTTTTGTTTAAAATAAACAAAGGATACGCTAGTAGGGTAACAATTTGACCCTAAGTTAAGACCGGAACTAACACTAAATTGGTTTTGAATTGTCCAAACACAAAGTGATCTTTGCACATTTTATATTCACTGAAAACAGTGAATTGTATTAATACCTGATTAAATTTTTGTTAGGTATTTGATGATGCCCTGTACACTGACAAATCTCTTGTAGTCTGTGCACCTACTGGTTCTGGCAAAACTGTTGTGTTTGAATTGGCGATTATTCGAGTTTTGATCAACAATGAAGAGCTGTTTTCGGGTGGGAAACATCGCAAAAACGCAAAACCAAAAATCGTCTACAGTGAGAGTGAAGTTTTACACTATAGTCAAGTTTTGATAGCGGTTTGCAATGGACCGCGTGGTTTGTTAACTCTTGAAGAGGTAGCTTTAAAATGAGTGACATTTTGAGTAGTTGGCCAGGAAGACAGACTGACAGAGAGTCGTTAACTGGGGAAAGGGGATACAAAATGTCGCGTGACAATTCAGTTTTGTCTCAAAATGGCTTTATTTTTTGACCTAACTTTACTACCATTTGGGCTTGGACCTTTGCGGTGGAGGCGGTAAATTGTACCAAACGTTATATGATTCACCGTATTTGGAAATGGAGTTAGACTGTTGCGTTAGCAAATCTAATGAGATTAATGGCGGAATGCGAGTTCAAATTTGCTTAAAAAGGTCATATATTATGATGTATATACGAGCGTACTTTCTGAGTATTGAAGCTGCATTATTTAAAACAGTTCTGTTTCCAGAAAATTCAATTAAATTCTGCTGGCCTAATCGAGTAGCAGCTTCAGTTCTGCAGGCGTTAATGCAATGGTTAGTCAAAAACTTGTGCTGCATCACCGTGAGTAGATTTTTCTTTCAACCGATTGAAAAAAAATTTTTCAATATTTACAGCGTTATCAACTAAGCTGCAGTTTTGACATTTTCAGTGGCTCCAATTAAAGCGTTGTGTACTGAACGTCACGAGGACTGGTCGTTGAAATTCCACTCTCTTAATCTTTCCTGCCAGGAATTAACTGGTGACACTGATGTAGATGAGTTTTGGCAACTGCAGTCAGCTGATATCATTTTTACGACTCCGGTTAGAGGAAATGTATTGGTTTGGTTTAAATTTCGCGTATAGTAAAACGTAAAACCAAGGAATATCCTCATATGTTCATTTGATTTCTACATGCAGTTTAAGATGAAAGTTTTGATTTTTGCGCTGCTTTTCAAAAATCATGCTATGCAATGATTGTAATTTTAATTACATTTTTTTCATCAAGTTGCCTTGGCCAAGAGACAACAAAGAGACCTTTCGGTCTTTGAGTCACGCTGCCACCTGTCTACCGCACGCGGTGAAGGTTTCACACTGTCTCTTTTAAAGCTGAACGTTGAGCAGGAAAGCTGTAAATACCAATTTTTATAGTCTTTGATTTGATCCGTCCTAGAATCGAACCCAGTTCTACCGTTTTAGTCGCAGACACTTTATCCACTCGACTACTGATTGATCTTTGTTGTGTCAACGCCAAGCTGTGGTCTTCTAACAAGTGTTATTTTTCTGTTTCACGCAATGGCCGATTTTTCACTAGCGATATTGTGTGCTTGAAACGCATTAAAGTACTTTTCTTACAAAGTGTATTGAAAACATCGAAGCTGCGCAACAACCAGTGTTTGCATCAATCTCAGTTAATTTAGGAAAAATGGGATAGCATGACTCGACGTTGGCGTGATAATTCGTCGTTGGTGAGAAGAGTGAAGTTGTTTCTCATTGACGAAGTCCATTTACTAAATGACGAATCCCGAGGAGCAACAATGGAGGTAGGATTTTGTCAATCGAATTCTAGCTTTTCTGGAGTCATTATAGTGCTATGCCTTTTCTACTGTTAGGCTTAATTCAAGTAAACGCTTCAACCCTCTCCACTTTCGAAGTCTTATATGAGAACGTGAATTGCTCTAAAACAAATCGAGCTCGCTCTAAAATATAACTGTATCATTGTAAAAAAGTTTTTCTCCAATAATAATTACACTAGAATCATAGGACGAAATTTTGAATTCGAAAAGAAAAAATTGTTAACTGGCCAATTATATCTCTGCTTAGTGGCTTCGAACAAGAAGCAAATTTACGTGGGAAGAAGTCAACGTTAAATCGGAAAGTCTGGAATACGGTCAACTCCTAAGTGGACGAGGACGATTCGTCTAAAATAAAAGTGCCACCGTCGGTTCCATAGACCAAACAATTTATCAAACTGCCCCTTTTTGTTGCAAAAATTTGTGCAGTTTTCCAGCCAGATTTTGAACATTTTAGGCACAAGTTTTTAACTGCGCGAATAGTGAACTTCGTTTAAACTACTTTTAGGCTGTTGTCAGTCGAATGAAAACAATTCAATCGTCTTTAACTTGCGATTTTAAAGCGAAGACCGAAGGAGTAAGATTTGTAGCCGTGTCAGCAACCATTCCCAACACTGAAGATATTGCCGAATGGTTGGGGTCAAGTAAAGAGCCTGCTCTTTCGTTTTCGTAAGTTTTTGGTTTTTGCATCCCTTTTCTCATTAAGTTTATCTCAATCCAACCACGGTTTTTTAGGTGAGTTTGGAACAGAGGTTTTGTCCTAACGAAGTAACAAAATCAATGTTTCACAACTCATCTGAAATAAAAAATGATTTTGAAAAAGTAGCGACCAAGTTTATATCAAAAATCAACGGAAAAAAGTGCAATGGATGTTATTCGTTCTGAATTTTTTTAAGCTTTTACCTGGCATTTTTGCTGAATTTTTTGTATCAGGTTTTAATATTACCGGTTTTGAGCTATTACTTTATAGTTTGTCTTTATAGATAACCTAACGCATAGCTTACAAGCCTCGGAATTTGAAGTGTTTTTCTCCACTTTCGTAGAATGGATGACTCATACAGACCAGTTACCCTTCGTAAAGTCGTTCTCGGCTACCCTTGGTCGTCAAATGGTTCTGAGTTCAAGTTTGACATCAGTCTCAATTACAAGCTTGGAAATGTCATTCAAACTTATTCAGAAAATAAACCAACTCTTGTGGTACGGTACATTATTTTTACATTTTTTTTTTTTTTTATCATTTTCTTTATGCTTTGTAATTGGTTTTGTAAATCATAACGGTACCGGATAATTTCACTTTGTTTATTGCTGTTGGTTATTGGTTGAAGCTAGACGGCGCACTGCGGTTATATTCCTGTACTGTTTTGTCCAAGTGTAATTTTACGGAGATGCTGGGCTTGTCGAACTCTCTTGTAGCTTATGCTTGCTTATTGAGCAAGATTTTTGTTTTCGGTGTTTCGTGATTTTCACCTAAGGCCGACTAATGAAATCACTTTGTTATGAGATAATTGTTTAAATCCCAAGTAACTTTTTCTGATTTAGTTGATAGATCAAATCTGTTGCAAAATTGTAAAGTTTTGTAGTTTTGTGCAACGCGAAAGAGCGTGGAGCAAGCAGCTGCAACACTAGCCAAGGATCTTGTATTTGTAACCGACGCTGCTCACAAACAGACCCTCAATCGAAGTGCTAATCTAGTCAGAAACCACAGGTAATATTATCATTGTAATTACATCGTTATTCACTAGTTACTTCGGTCAGAATACAGCAAAAAGACCTTTCGGGTCTTCGAATCAAGCTGCCACCTGCCCACCTGTTTACCACACACGTCGGAGGTTTCACAATATCCCTTTTAATCGCTGAACGTCAAAGCAAGAAAGCTGTGATTACCATTCTTTATAGGCTTTGGTTTGACTGGACCTGGAATCGAACCCAAGTTTACCGTTTCCGTAAACCTACTGTTTATATCAAGGGAGTGTGGAACATTACTATCGTGTATTGCCTCTTAAAGGATCTTTAATTTTTTTAACTTGTGGAATTCCTATTTATGTTTAGATTGAGGGAACTTTTGCTGAAGGGCATTGGGTATCACCACGCCGGGTTGGATTCACATGATCGACATATCACTGAAGATCTTTTCACACAAGGAGACCTCCTCGTCCTAGGTTAGCATCACGCAACCTCAAACTTGTTTCAGACTAAGGCTTTATGCCAACTATGTAAACTTTGCACTGTAAACCGTTAAGACTGATAACTTCAGCTGCATTTTTGTGGCCGTTTAACCGTTATACGTAGCTCGTGTAACTAATGCTCGTCGGCTACGTAGCAGTGCGGCTGCATGATGTGGGTTCAATCAGAACCTTGGTCACGTTGTTGCGTCCTTGGATAAAACGTTTTTTTATGAATATCTGTGCTTGGTGAATTGGAGCAAACAGCAATTTCAATGGTCAAAAACTCAAACAACAAATCCACCGGAAATTCTTGAACAGATGCAAATTCATCCAAACTCGACGTTCTTATCGCAATGAAAACTGCTCTGAACATCCAATAGTTAAAGTCTGAAGCTGACCTGTGACAGGATAAATATACAGCCACAACAGCTTGATGCTACACCACTGCGGGTTATTTTCTTATTTCACAGTTAGCACCAGCACCCTGGCAATGGGAGTCAACCTTCCTGCCCACTTGGTGGTAGTCAAATCGACTTGCCACTACGCCAAAGGAATGTTTCAAGAATACTCGCATTCCGAAATCTTGCAAATGATTGGAAGAGCTGGAAGGCCACAGGTATTTATTTTGAAACTGTTTAAAAACTGAACTAAAAGCAGAGCTAGACTGTTTCAGTTCCCCAAAACAGCTGTTGTTGAAAAAAGTCACTAACATTTTCAAAAACAAAAAAAGACTCCAAGATAGACAGAAATGTTGGGTTAAAGCACAGTTTTACAAGATAGCGCTTTTTGAGATGACGTAAGTTTTGGGAGAAAAAAAACAAAAGAAGCGAAGACATCATCTACATTTTGAACATGAAAAACGAGTGAAGCCCGAAAATCGTCAAAAAGGCACTAGATTGCTCAAGAAAAAAAATTACGATATTTTGTGCCAACAAAAAACCGCGAAATTTCTCTTAAAAATAGCGAAACTTGGCTGCATTGTTAGAGATGTTTTGAAAGTCAGGATCAGTATTGCTACTGCTGGTAGTTGCAACTAACTGTACTAAGTGTGTTTTGTTCAGTTTGACACAAGTGCAACAGCCGTGATTATGACGCGTAACCAGTCACGTGGTCTTTATCAGAACGTCGTCAACGGAACTCAGAAGATTGAAAGTTCACTTCACAAGTAGGTTAAACTTATACATTTGGAAAAGGGATGAACCCAGAAAATATTTCAGCCAGTAATTAGTATTTTATGATAAGTCATTACTGAGGGGTCGACAATCGACAAACAGTATTGACATTTTACTGAAATCATTTTTGACTTACTGTATTTTTAAGTCAAAAGCTGCGAATTGAAAAACCTGCCCATTTTTAAATCATAATTAATACAACTCTGTTTCATAATTAACTTTGCCCATTGGACCTTTATTCTGTTATTTCGCGGACCAGCTGTTATTGTTGTAGCTTATGTTTATCCTCCTGTCACCTTACAGCATCACACGCTGACCGTTGGATGATCCGCGCGCTTTTCATTGCAATGACAACTTCGTTGTTGGAGGAATCTGCGCCTGCTTAGGAGTTTCCAGCGATCCAATGTTCCAATGAATATCTTCGAATTCTTGTCCAGTGAATATGCTGCTTGTTCGAAGCCACCAAGCAGAGATAATCATCGTAAAGCGTCTTATCCAAGGACGCAACAACATGACCAGGGTGCGGGTCGAACCCAGATCGTGTAATTAGAGTCGTCTTGAAAACGACGCCTTTACCCTCTCCGACACGCTGCCGACCAATTCTTGATCAATACTAAACGTGTTATGGTTAATAGTAACAATTAGTAACTCTTACAATCAACGAGATTTTGTTTTTATGTAAGAATCCATCTTTCATTTTTTTAGCAAAGTTGATTAATGATTACTGTTATGATTGCCATATTTTTCGAACCATAAGGTAGATTTAAAATACTGAAAAAATCTGAATGTGCGCCTCATCTATGGATCAGATCACACGCTCTTTCCTTCATGAGCTTTTTTAGAGCTTTTTAAGTTGGATTTCGTTTGGTGCGCCTTATTTTCCGGTGCGCTGTGTATGAGGAAATAAAAGCAATAAAGGTCATTTACTGATAGTGCGCCTTATAGTCCGAAAAATACGGTACCGGTTTTGATTTTGCCTCTAATATCGTTAATAAATGTTTTTTAATTATTTTCTAGGCATCTTATTGAACATTTGAATGCTGAAATTGTTCTTTGCACCATCCAAGACGTGACAATTGCGTTAGAATGGATTCGTTCAACTTTTCTCTACATCAGACTCCTCAAGAATCCAACACACTATGGGAAGTATCGTAGTGTTTTTGATTTTTCTACTAGCTGATTTGAAGTAATTTAGTTCACATAAAAGCAAACATTTACTAAGAGATCTGTGTTAACGAATAACCACAATGCTCCTTGCTCATCTGATGACTAAATTTCTCTCAACTTTTTCGTTTCTGTAATAGCATGCTAGCAGCAAGAAGAGTTTGAAAGCCCAAACTTGTCCAACATCTTGGCAATGGTCACTTCGAAGCAATGTTGTGTGCTTGCAGCTGATCCTATGCAATTTTCGATTTGAATTTAACCTCTTTACCTCAAACAGTTGAATTCAAATTTATTTGGTTAAATGACATGCTGCTGCTTGC
This sequence comes from Trididemnum nubilum, assembly GCA_963965965.1. NCBI lineage: Eukaryota > Metazoa > Chordata > Ascidiacea > Aplousobranchia > Didemnidae > Trididemnum > Trididemnum nubilum. The sequence goes on along the minus strand of OZ014489.1, from coordinate 17,910,696 downwards.
AGAAACAAATAAACACTAATAAAAAAATTGTCTTCAAACTCCTAATTTTCTTTGCTAGCAACAACGCTTTTTGATCGTTATGATTGTTACTATTGTGCGTTGTGTCTCAGAGAAATGAAAAACGTCCACATTTAAAGGAGATGAAGAAGATAGGGTGGTGGAAAAACGCGAGTAGAACGGTTCTTCAGCTGTGGTTGGTCCCACTGGACCTCTTCTTAGAAATCGGGGCGCGGAGAGCCAAAAATAGGACCACATTTAGAGATCTGCAGCAGAGTTACGAATTGAGAGGGGAGGAGCAAAAACAGACGCTGCTAAACGAGTTATACTTTTGACTGTTCTTATACACAGGTATAAAGAGGAGAGAGTAAGGAGGTAACGAAAGCAGAGAGTTCATGCACAGCGTACTGGGCGGAATAGGCGAATTCTTTCGGAAAAACTGGCGGAACTTGAATTTTCAGCTGTCCCTCTGTCAATTGACGCAGAATAATGCAAAGAAAAGTATTTTGGTAAAAATTAATTTTTCAAAATTTTTAGGCTATCCAGCTGGTTTGACTAAAACAGAAGCAGAGAAGAGACTGCACGAGTTATGCATGAAGAACTTGGATTCACTCGCAGCTGCCAACTTGGTCTCACTTGACAATGAGCTACGACTAATATCCAATGAACCCGGTCGCTTAATGGCTCGCTATTCGATTGCATTTGAAACGATCAAGAAATTTACTGCTTTGTCTGGCGAAGAAACCCTATCCGACTTGGTAAATTTCTTTAAGTTTTACCTCTGTCTTAAGATGTTACAGTATTTTTGAAATTTATCTTTTTTAATTTTAAGCTTTGCATTTTTAGATGATTTTTTTTTATGGGTCCTTATAGCCAGCAATTGCTATATAGAGCTGTTTCGTTTGAATAAAAACAGCAAAGCCCTATTAAAAACAGTAAGATTTTTAAACGTTTTGAACTTATCTATTTCCATCATCAGTGATCATATTTAAATAGAATCTGATTCTATTTGAACAAGACTTTATTTTTTACTGATGATGATTATAGATAAGTACGAAAAATTTAAAAACTTTACTATTTTAAATAAGGCTTTGCTGTTCTAACCAAATTTAAGCCTCGTGCAATCTGTACCGAAGAACTGTTTCCATTCAGTCTTTGCGAATTACTAATTGAGTATTGCTTCTTAAACAGTGCTTCTTCCACAATAGAGTAGCCAGCGTCGCCAACACAGTGGGTGGTATAGTAAGCAACTAACGCGTAATTTATAGGTAACCTGTAGGTGATAGAGTTTCCACTTTATGAGTGGTGAGTTGAAATGGCCACTTTTCTCCCGAGCACTCCATTTCTGGGATTTTATTTGTGTGAGAACTTTCCGTAGCACTATATCCTGCCTTATAGAAAATAACTCTCCTGCCAAACCAATTTTATTTCTTACTCAACGACTAACTCTCTATTTGTAGGCCTTGTCGATTACGAAATGGTCTTGTATCAATCCAGTCCAAGTTTAACTTTTTTTATTTAGGTTGAGGTCCTGTCTTCTTGCCACGAGTTTCAAGACTTAACTCTTCGCATGACCGAAAGAAGCGCGCTGAATAAGATGAACAAAGATAAAAATAGAGTCACTGTCAGGTATTACAAGCTAGTCGCTTGTCTCGTTTCGAAGTTATGGCAGTAGCAACTATGTCTTTTTCAAGCATTATTTAAGTTGTCGAAAGTTATCGACCTTTTGTGAGCACTTACCAAAGAATTTTTTCATAAAATGAATATTAACGCTTGGTTGGCGACTTGACAACCGGGAATGAAACTCACGCATCGTGACTTGAACGACTGTAGGAAAGAAAATCTAATTTTTACGAAACGCAGTAGGGCGTTGTTACAGCAGGTGTAAAGGTAAAGCTGTTTAGTAAGTTGTAAATAACCTTTGAAACCTTAATTTCGTCGTACTTTTTTCATGGACTTAGGCTCTTGTTTCTGTTCGCCAAATCCATGTGAGTGTCAAAGCAGAGTTGGTGCCCTACAAAAAAATGAAAATTGTGTTTTTAAAAGTAGATTTTTGAATTAGAACTAACACAAAGAAACTACTTTTAGATACCCACTAAGCGGCAAAATCAAAACAACCTCAATGAAAGTCAACTGCTTATTGCAAGCTACTCTTGGATGTATGACCGTTCAAGATTTCGCGCTTACCCAAGATGTAACAAAAATTTTCAGGTTGGTATGTGACGAAACTTTTTAGGGTGATAACACAACACATAAAACTCCACCTTTTCTTCCACTCAAATCTAGTTGATTTGTTGAGAGTGTTTGTTTTTGCTTTGAAATATTTTAACTATACTATCGATAGGTCTGTCGTTTTAGTTTACAAAACCTAAATTTTATTTTGTAGAAGTGCAATGCGTGTCACCAAATGTCTGCTGGAATTGCAGATGCTTAAAAACGACTTCAAGTTATTACACAGTTCAGTTATTTTGGCAAAATGCGCCAAGTCTAAGCTCTGGGAAAACTCAAGGTAATACGCGTACTTTTATCATTAAGAACTGGTTCAAAATTAAGTAAAATTGTTCTCATTAATAGCTGGTTCAGTGTACGTGTTGTTGGGACCTGTGGCGTTTGCTTCTCATTATATCACCATGTCGTTGTTATTTGATTTTTTTTAGTCAATTTTTTCAATAAATCATGTAAATTATGAAGTCATATCGGCTGTTTACACCTGGAATTTGTGTAGTTAAAACTTTAACTAGATTTCTATTGTTTTTGCTCCGTTCATGTAACACAAAATTCTTTTGTGTTGTTTTTTTATTTGTTTATTACTAGGTTACTATGACTTAAAATTCAGTTTACTGTAGCGTGTTTTTAGCATAACAATTGATACCATACGAAAATCTAAATATCTGCTGTTGTGTTTGCTATCAAAAGGTTTCATTGAACCAAAATTACAGTGGCTTATATTTGCTTTGATTAAAATGTTCATATCCTCAAAGCAGCTTTTCATCTGACACTTGGAAAGTTGCTTTGAAGACATGAACATTTTAATGTAAGCAAGTCTCAAGTTCTGTACCACCAATCAACTCTTCAAATGGCTTATTGGAAATCAGTGTCTTGTTATTGTAATTATCAGCTAGTTATGTTGCCGAGATATTCAACTATTTATGCCGGCGGGCGAAATATACAACTAGCCTGTGCTTTAGATATGTGACCAAGCAACTGCCAAACATTGGTGCTACATTATCGAGCGCTCTTGCCAACGCTGGAATATGCTCGTTTGAAAAGCTTGAAGAAACTGACCCAAGAGAGATCGAAATGATTTTAAATCGGCATCCACCATTCGGTAACCACCTTCGAGAAGCAGTAAAATGCTTGCCAAAATACACCGTTCGAGTTGAACAGGTGCTTTACTCATTGCATATCTTTTTCCGCAGATATAGGCAATTTAAGGGAGCTTGCTTCAGCCTTGACGTGAAGGAGATTTTTGTGCTAATTTGAATTTAAAGATTCTAGTGTGACATGAGGCTTGAAAAACAGAAGTTCGGTTTACAACAATTTTAGTTGGGTTAAGGTTATTTGTTAAGTTGTCTCTTCAAGTCGTATTTTGGGCCAATAGACTCTTAGGTTATGTCTTTATTTGAAATCTATTGTGAGGTTGTACTTTATCTAAAGCAACAAAGTTAGCATCATAATCAACAGCGTCGCGTCACGCAAAGTGGATTTAAAAACATTACTGCGGTAAATTTAAATGGAGAAAGTGGAGTTATGTAGATTAACAAAATTTAGAGCGAGATTAAGCACAAATTTGATTTTTTGTCAGTTTAAATTCTAGAAAAAATGCTGCAATGAATTCTAGTCGAATATGTTTTAAGGGGAAAAGATACAGAACAGACACGTGTGATATCACAGTACAAGTCATTCTCAATAACGCGACAGATCTGAAGGACAGGATGACAGCTGGAGCTAAGCATGGATGCTTGTTATTGATAGGTAGCGGTGATTCTGTATTTCTTCTCATTTTACCTAAGTAGCAGTGATTATCTGAAGTTTTGGGAGTCTTTTAGTGGCATTTTTATTCAATGCTGCTTTTTAATCTTTTTCGTGGGACTCTTTGTGACCATCATCATCATCAGTTTACTTTAGAAGTGTAGTTGGTCTAGACCCCTTATCTTTTTTTGCTTAGTTCAACCTATTTTTCATAGAATTCAGTACAGGCATCTGTTTTCAGCGGACCTCTAGCCTTCAAATTCCTTTCTATTACCCACACCATTTCGTTGGCCTGTACTCCTTCGGTAACAGCCTTCCGAAAAAAAGCACAAAAGAAAAAGTCTAGGAAAACACCGAAGTAGAAAATATGAGTATAGAAATAATTTTGATCAGAAAAATTAAGCGAACGTGTTTAAAACAAATTTGAACCAGCGACAGTTTGAAGTGTTTCACTCAAGGTGATGCGGACAACCACTCGATCATGAAGCAAAGGCTATCGGACTCTCAGCTGATGACGTCAAACAATTGTACTTGGTTGAGGACGTTCACGGTGCGAAGGGCAACAAAAGGAGATGAACTCAGTGTCAATTTGATCAGCCAAGAATGGGGTACCGAACTGCTGCAATTGATCTTTTTATATTGCTTCAACCAATCAGATGACCAACTGTAATAGATAGAGCGACTGTTACGGCATCGACAGACCTAGGTGCCATTTAATTTTTGTCAAAAAACTTGAAAATTGGTATTCACAGCTGCTCTTGTTTGACGTTAAACTTTTCAAGAAATAGTCGGAGTGAAGCCTCTACCGTTTGTGGTAGGCGGTGGGCAGTTTAGATCGAACACCAAAAGGCACTTGTTTGTGAAATCCGGCTGCTTAGGAAACGGAAAAATTTGCTTTTATTTTAAAGTAGGGTGCATTTGATTTTTGCTATTATTGTGATTGTATCTTAATGTGCTTTGTGCGGTCAAAGTTGCTCCTTGTAATTTTACAAGTAGTTGCAAACCTTGCATGTATTTTGTTATATTTAGTTGGCCTTGATGTTGAGAGTACGTACACTCCATATTATTTGGGCCCTCGAAGGATGATCGCGACATCAAGTGGCACTAGGAATGATGGCATAGTGAAGGAGTCGAAGTATTTTGACAAGAAAAAGTAAGCCTCAGCTTATGTTCATTTATCATTTTAGTGCGTAACATCCTTAGAATTTGAAGTACGTTTTTCTCATCTACAGTATCTTATATAAATAGACAGCTAAAACTTAATTTTCCTAATGTTTCACCAGTTAAGTCGACTCGAGACAAATACGTAAGTTTGCTGTATAGCAGCTTATAAGTTTGCGTTTAGACAGCTTTGGAAGGTGTCTGCAAGTATGGTTCCTTATAGTCTGTTAATACTATTGAATTTGTGGGACTTAAAAACTTTTTACTCAAGCCAGAGCACCCAGTTGCTATGAAGCAATTAGCAACGCACAACACTAACAACTAGCAGTGGTGCCTAACTTTATCTCTATGTATCACAAAAAGTGTATCAATTGCTTTTTTTTAATAATTTTTTGTAAGATGCATTGTTGTATACATAGCAAAGATTAGAGTAAATTTCGGCGAGGAACACTTTTATCGTATCGTTGCAGAAAGCCGTGTCGACACACTTGCTCCAACAAAATGACTTGCGCTCACGAATGCTGCAAAATACGAAATGGTAACTAGAATTTCTCAATTACGTAGTATGAGTGAATTGAGGTGGTTGTAGGTATTGAAAAATTTCTTTTCAAGAGATAAAAACCAGTAACAGAAGTAATTTTTCGTTTTTTAAGTGACTTGTTTGAAAATTTTGCTTGCATTTTGAATTGTTTAGATGCAACCATCGAAAACATTAGTTACGTTTCGGGTTTAAGTGTAGTAACATCAGTTAACCTGCCTTATGCTCCTAGTTTCAGAGCATCGTTTTTAGCATCCAAATAAGGTTGTTATATTTAACTAAATAATGTATCACAACCAGAAAGCACAATGCTTTAACGTTAGGATTTGATTGTTTGACTTCGAATTGAAGCACGTTTTGGTAGAAGTTGATTAGTGACATTTTTCAAAAAATGAGTTTTTTCTATTTTTCGAATTATTTTCTAAATTTAATTTATCTCAAAAATTTTTTTTTAAATTTTCAATCATTTGGTAATAAAGAGCTGAATGGGTTGCGCTTAAGAACAAGGTCGAATGAAAGTTTGAAACTTTAAATGCAATTTTCTCGAAACAGCGAAATGCGACTTATCAACTTTTGCCAAAACGTGCTTCAAAAGCTTGCAAGCCAGTGCCACAAAAAGGATTTGAAATGTGCAGTAGGCTGTATATTGCTACTCTTGTTACTATATACCTGGCTTTTTCTTTTGGATGCGAGCATTGTGCTGCAGAAATGCTATATGACAGAGCATCAGCTAAGTTAGAGAATCAGGAGATGAAAAGTGGCCATTTTGACATCACTCTAAAGATGGGCTCTTCCTCACCACGCAATGTAGCCACCGTTGATGGTCCCCATTGGTCGCCTTTCCCGACCCGAATTTGCATCTGTAATATTTTTTACCCATATCCGTAATCGTTTTGAGATGTTTGCTATTCATGTCTGATTACCACCGCAGTTTGGGTTCCTTGCAGAATGCTAGAAAGTATATATCTGCAATTATGAAACCGAAATGAACTTTTTCGGGGCATTCTTTTGCAGATGGAACTATTTACAGTAGCAAGAGCAATACGCCCGACACAACGAAAAGCTCCAGTGACCAGGTATTAACTTGCGATTTCAAAATATTGTGGATAACTTGAAAACAAAAAGCATAACACTCGAATGCTCGGACCATTTCAGTCACATTTTCGGAACGAATGTTTAGTAAATAGTGTAAATTTTTCCGAAGTTGTACGCCCTGAAATATGGCAACGTCATCAATCAATTCAAAACTTTTTTTTTGATTTTGGTGAACACCAACCTACGTTCCAAAGTCGGTGCCTGATTGAACTTCGGCGTAATTGTTAGGTAGGGAAAATTTAGATTTTTTCAGCTTGACGTTCAGCCGTAGAAGACTCTGGTTGGATATTAACGTCCGTTTATTGTCTCTGGGTAATAAAGGTAGAAAGTAACGACGGTAGTTACTGCACTGATCTGTCTGTACTGCTTCAAGTTGTTGCTCCTCATCACCTGCTCTCACCAGTCAGCACATCTTAACCAAAAGTATTCGTCTTTTCATTGCAACAAAATCACAAAAACGAAACAAAACACTACATGTCACAATATTATCTAATCATATTTAATATAATAGAACGTTACATAAAAGTTTCCAAATTTTACTACGCTTTTTATTTAATCGATAGTTTTCAATTCGTGGCCTAAAAAATAACATGTTTTTAATTTCTTTAATGATGTAGTGTAAACCAAAATTTAGTTTGCTATGAGCCATACTATTTTGATGTTTCTAAAGACGATATTTTGTGGCACCACGTAAGAAATTCCCCAGCTGTTGTGGTTTTTTATTACAAAACTACGAGAAACAAACAGAACACAACATGTCACAATTGTTTTCAATGTTAGTCAATTTTTATTCTTTAATTAAAGGTATTCCCCTGCTGGACAAGACTCTTGGCCGAACTGGACAAACCTACTTTTTGGCCAAACTGGGCAACCCTATTAACTTCAACTGTGAAAGAAGAGTCTTTATAGAGAATAAAGAATTTTTCAGTTGTGGTATTTCACAATAAGACAAATGAAGTGAAAAGCCGCAAGGCTCTTGTTTTTAGAGCAGCTCACAAACCAGATACTTTTATTTCGCGTAGAAATAAACAATTGGTGAACAAGTAAAATACAGTTCAGTGAAACAAAATGTACAAAGCGTGATCATTTTCAGTAAACAAAACACTAAACAACAATTAAGCTGGGAGAGGCAAAGTGACCAAGGTCTTCAAGTCGGTTAGCCACCCACAAAACAATTAATAAAATCAAATAAATAAAAACAATAATATATGTAAACAACCATTATTATGCGTACTGTTGATGTAGACTGAGGGCATTAAGGCAGATCAATTAATTTCGTATCAAAGATTATTATTTTGTGATAGACAACATTTACACTCGAGATTTTTTAAATACAATTTCTTATACAATTATACCTTAATACAATCCTTCGATAAGTGATTTCAATTGTAATCACAATTTATTCTGAAACCTTTCAGAAGGATGCTAAGTTCACAACGGAGCACCTGCAAAGATTTAAGTACAACAACACTGGCCCTGCAGCGGCAAAACAAAAGAATCAAGTTGTGCCTTCAACGCCCAGCCTCCAAAGGTGATGTTCACTAATTATGTAATCTTTCAAATCAATTGTAAGGATGATTGCATTGAGTTGCGTACTCCTTGAATTAACTCGAAAAGATGCGCGGTAGTCAAAAACTATGGCGTACGGTAAATGCAAAGTAGGCTGTTATCAGCAGTAATAGTCTAAACTAGTTTGCTTCCCCTTTCGTCTGGATCATCAATGCGTTTGTACTCAACAGTCGTTCTTTCATTAGCAACCAGCCAACCATCACCATGTAATTAAAAAAGGTATTCTTTAGCTTACCAAAAATCGAATCCGCCTGGGATATCTAGAACAAGGAAACCGCAATCGTGCTTGGGACTTTATTTAATCAAAACTGTATTAGTTACTATGAAATCAGTGTCATGCTATTTTTTTTTTGCTAAAATTTAATTTCATTTACCCGCAGAACTAAAGGATGGGAGCATCTTGACTCATTTTGTGAGTTTCAACAGACACAGGAAGTCATGGATGATGAAGTGGTTGAGTCAATGGATGCTTTCAAACGAGAACAAGCCTATTATGAGGTATAGGGACAGTTTTGCAAAAAAATTAAAGTGCATAATTAAAAAGTACTAAAGCCAAAAGACTGCTGTGTTTTCATTCTATTTCGAGACTTGTCGAATACATTTTGAGTCAGTTTTAATGTTGTTCAATTGAAATCTGTATTGCCTTGTGGTTGAATTACATTAAGAATTAAGTAAGATTTTATTTAAATATTTTTTAGTCGGAACAAAATTAAACTATTGGAAAAAGGTTGAAAATTGCACAACGTTAAACCAAACCACCTCGACCTAAAACATAAATGCTATACGTTTATTTCTTGACTTTTTCAATTTTTTTTGATATAGTCATGTTTTCTTTTATCCATCATTTTTAGGATCAGATCAATCTTGGGTCTAGAATAAAGATTAACGAAAGCTTTGACTCTGCTTCGGACCAACTTGAGACAAGGAAAAGATCGCTGAACAAGCAGCTATGGACTGAAGATGCTCCAACTCAACCTGATGACGTCATTGGTGGGTGCTTGTTGTTGTTGTTGTACATATTTATTCTATTATCGAACAGCGTCAGATGCTAACTGTTGGACGATCTGCACTATTTTCATTGCACTAACTACTTCGTGTTTGGGGAAATCCGCACTCCTAAGGAGTTTCCAGTGATCCAATGTTCATGTTAAATTTTTTCACATTCTTGTCCACTGAATTTGCTGCTTGTTCGAAGTCACCAAGCAGAGATAATCATCGTAAAGCATCTTATCCAAGGACGCAACATCGTGACCAGGGTGCTGTATAAACCCAGCTTAAATCTAGCCTTGCCTACACGTGTTGATTGATTTGAAAACCTGCAACAAGTATGATTACTAGTCATGGTTATTCGAAATATTTTGAGTTTATGAGGCTTAAAAAGTTTTCACCACATCCAGAGTGTTCAAATTGCAATAAATGTTTTTATTCAGTTATAGAGGACGATTTGGCTGAAATCCGACCCCGTGTTTCGAAATATGGTTTCAAAAAGAAAACGCCTAACAAAGAGAACACTATTTCAGATAACGTAAGTATATCTATTCTTAAAACGAAAGAAACCAGAAAGATTTCAGAAAATCAATTGCGGAAGAGGAAAAATCGGAAGTAGTCTTTGAATGGGCGGAGGCGAACACTTTAAAGCGATCAGTGATCTACTGGATGGAGTGTCTTCTACTGAAATAATAGACTCAAGTTCGTTTCTTGGTCAGGTCAAGCTCAAAATTATACAATACAAATTGGCACACTATTCAAAACTTTCCCGCTTTACGTTCAGCTAATTAAAAATGAACAGTATGAAACCACTGTGTGTGGTAGACAGGTGGCAGCTTTACTCGAAGACCGAAAAGTCCCTTTGTTGTCTCCTGGCCTAGGCATCTTGGTGGATGAAAATGTAACTGCAATTAACTCAAAGGTTTTTACCAAATCAAAATGTTGAAAGTAGAAAAAATTGACTACTTCAACATCCTTGACTGAAACTACTTAACAGTTTGCATTTTTTAGCCTGCTGATTTTCACTCGACAACGCCCACTCGCATGGGCAAAGTGTTTGCGTGGAAAAGTGAAGCTCTTCCAAAATCCAGCATCTTTGCCTCTCAAGTGGATCCAATTCCTGAAAGAGCTACACAAAACAACGCCGCATCTCCAGTGCCTCTCAACTCTCAATTTTTTCCTCCGAATAAATCTGTAACCTGTGCCGGCCCTTCTACCCCTAAAAACGTTTATCCTAAACCTTATCAGGAAACCGTGCCCCCAAAGCAGTCCAATCTGCCCTTACCTCCTTATTCCCAATCTCATATTTCACAGAAAATAAATCTTAAATCTTTCCCAGTTTCCTCCATTCAGCCTCATCTTTCTACCAACTTGGTCCCCGAATCCACACATTTAAATGCTTCTGTTCTCCAAAGAACCTCCTCATCCACTCCTCCTTCCTCTCAGTGGAATCCATTTAGTCAAACTTCCACTAATTCTGGCTCCTCCAATAAAATCATCCCAAATTCTTCTCGCTCTTTCCAACCTCCAGGATTTTCGTTAAAGAACGACAAAAACCAGCGCAACTTAAACCAAAGTAAGACATTTGAAGGAAAATAATTGCTGCTTTGTGACTAAATGTTAAAGATCCGCTCTAGTGGTGATTATAATGCAGGTTTAACAGGCAGATGGTTTGCAATATTGAGTCTTGATAAGGGTAATTAAAATCAATCAGGCTTCCTTTTTCAACAGAATTAGTTTATTATTTCCAATACGGTAAGGGGCACCAAACTCTCAAATTTATGTTGATCTGCCCAGTTTAGTACATATCGAGCTTGAGGGTTAATCAACCAAAAATTAACCAGCACAGTAGAAGTGAGAAAACTTGATATCGACGGCACAAGAACTAATTTTGAAGTAGTTTCTTTTTGGCAGAAGGGGGCAGATATTCATTTCGATGTTTTTGGTGGATAAAATTTTTCATTTCGTTTAGCAAATTGCATTTTGAATTCAACTAGTAGCGCAAAATGGTTCTTTGCATACGCTTTAGGTTGCCTCTGACTCTGAATAGACTACAACAGTTGAGATTTTATACTAAGATCATAAGCGGCAATTACTTTGTTTTAGGCTTCAACAATCAGTTATGGGAGGAGGCCCCTTCATGTGCTTATCCGCCACCAACCAAGAAAAGAGTTACTTTTTTCGACAATTTTCCGGTTAGTCAACATTAGCAACCACTTCAATCAATTATTACTTTGCTGCAAGTAATTGATGGCAAAAAATATTTAGACTTTACCTTGCCTATGGTTATTATTTGCATAGGACAGTAAAAACAAGTAAGCTAAAACTAAGCCGTAATTAAGTCTTGCAATCAAGAGTCAAGATACCATCCTGTCTAAAGTGTCTATCTTTTAATTTACTGCGAAGCGTTGAAGACTTTATTATCTACAAGTCTTCTTTTACGTACAGTATCAAAAGTCAAGCAGAAAAGCTATGCATGTCCATTTCAAGTCTTTGATTTGAGCCAACCGGAAATCGAAGTATCATCATTATTTCAATTTTTCTGGTGTTGCCCTTTTTAACAGAGGTGCATCTGTTTACTCCATACTCATCTAAAATTAGTCGTACATCCATACGCTTCATTGAACAATTGAGCATTTTTCCTCACCTAATCCTCTTCAATTCTTGAACTGTGTGAGTGTGATTTTTTTTTCGCATCTAAATTTACTCTGGTTACTAGATCAGTCAAAAGCTAGATAAACAGCCTCTGCCTACCGATGATGACGACATTTCAATCAATTGTGACTTCTCGTTGGAAGATGATGACGATGATGATCTCGAGATGATGGAGGCATGCATTCTGGCTGAAGAGAGAGAAAATTTAATGCAGGTTTGGTTATAGACGTAAAAGTTTAGTTTCTCGCAAATTCCGGTTGATATTGTGACTGTTACATTAATATGATGGTTATTGGAAAATAGCAGTTCTCAGCGTTGCCATTTAACCTAACTTTGTTTCCTTACGCAAATGTGCTCTTGATGACCCCATTCACGGGTAAAACAGACTGCTAGGTTTCATTGGATTTTTTTAAATGTTTTAGTCCTGTTTGGCTTTCTGCTGTGATAAATAATACGAATGTATTAAAATGGCAATATTGAAATACCTCCATTTTTTAAACACTGGAAGTTTAAGAAGCACGTGCAATCTAAAAATTTTAAAGTGTCTTATTTTTGAATTTTTATTTTACTGTTTAAACAATAAACAGAGTACTAAATTGCGGGGCAGTTTATAACTGACCCTGCTGTTTTGTTGCTTTTTTATTTATTTAAACCCAAGTCCAATCATTTCTCTTTGATTTTCGCTTTAATCAGTGTCGAGAGGCTAGAGTGTCTGCTACTGAAACGGTAGACTTGGTTCGATTCCCGATTGTGTCAAACCAAAGATTTTTAAAATTGGTATTCTCAGCTTCCGTGCTTGGCGATCGGCAATTAAAAATGGACAGCTTGAGGCCTCCACCGTGTGTGATAGACTGGTGGGCAGGTGGCAGCTTGATTTGAAGACCGAAAAGATCCCTTCTCTGTCTCCTTGCCAAGTTAACTTAATAAATAACATGTAATTACAATTACTATTTGAGTTTTTTGGATTAATTTTTTTTCCAAATACTGTGCATTGCAGAGTGCTGTTGTTGATCGTATTCCTGAATTTTCGCAAAATACAACTAATGCAAACGTTCAGTTTTCTCAAGAACCATCTACAGCTCTGTCTTGCTGCTCTCTCCCTTCACCAACTTCGTCAAGAAAAAGTCTTCCCTTTGTATCAAAGTAAGGTTTCGCAACGAAATTTAACAAAAAAGCTTTTCACATTCAAGCTAAACACATTTCAAATTACGAATGTGTTTGAACTAACTACAAACAAAAATACATTAAGCTCTTAAAATATATCAAGCAATGAAAGTAAAACTTGAAAGTATCACAGCATGCGTGGATCTCGGCAGTTATCAGAGCTGCTGTTGAGGAGGAACAGTAAGTACACAATGGCGTTGCCCAAATTTATGTACGTATGTACTGTAGCTTCCTATGTTCATATTGCTGTGAAGGAAGACTGCTTACTTGTTCGCATTGTCTTTCTGCTAGTAGTGGCGCTACACGACTCCTTCCGAGGCTGTGGGCGTTTTCACTCATTAATTTTTGTTTTTGAGAGTTACTACAATAACGCTGGTTTTGAGACCGGTGTGATTTGGTCAGTTTTACTCTAAGTAATATAGTAGTGTTTTTCCATTGATCATTTTTAGTCTAAAGTAAAAGCTGAAAATTTTTCCATAGCTATTTCTCGTACAGATATTTAAAATAAATAATAGTAAAATTATTCAAAAGAAACATACTGATCGCAATCTTCAAACATTCTAAATCAAACAGTTATTTTTTTAACGCTACTCCTCATTAATGCAGGTTGGAATAGTCCGTATAGAGAAAGATTTTAGCTCACGATTTTCTGCTGACAAGCTACTGGTCCTTGGCTGCTGAGTGATGTTAAAACTTGGTCACACGTTGCTTTAATTTTTAGAGACCGAAGTATCAATACCAGCAATTTTTCCAGTTCATCAGCAAGAAGGTCTACTGCTGACTTGAACGTTCCAGTCTATCCTCCTTTAGCATCTTCTCGACTTCCTACTTGCTCTTCAGCAGGAAAAGGAAAATCGCTTCCCCAGTTTTTCGGAAGGTAACAATTTCGTCCCGATGCTTTCTAAGTCTAAAACTAGTACAACAGAAAACTTTGAAACCTTTTTAACGCGCTAAATATTTTGCTAAATGCGATTAAGTGAACCAAAGTGACTAATGGACTACAGTTTACTAAGCAGTTGATAGTCTAAATTTTGGTACCTCCTACGAAGCGCTGTGTATTTTGTACTTTTATGTTTCAGGAAACATTTCCTAATATTTTTGTTGTGTTTTTGTATTTTCGTTAAGATTTTTTAAGACGTAACTATTTAATAAGCCTAAATACAAGCGAATTTTAAACATTTTTTTTTTGCAGCGACAGTCAATCGAGGCCAAGTACTACGAAAAAGGCATCAGACATTGCAGATGCTAAGAAAATGTTTGATTCTATTTTTGACGGCATCTTCTAAAACCACTATTTTTTGAGTAAATTTGTTTTAACGATTAAAATTCTAGAACGATTTCTAGGCCAGTTATCTGTATTGTTTGATTTGCACTATTTGTGCTTTTTTCAATAGAAATTTAATGATTTTTTTCGGAAATACGAAATCAACTGGATTCAATGTGGTCAATTAAATCTCTAATGTAATCAGCAGTTTTGCGATATCTGACTGTTTTAAACCAATTAATGAAATCATAATGCCATCAAATCAGCAAAGACTTTATTTTTAGTTTTAGTATTAAAGTTGTTTTGTGATTGTTTATTTTATTATTGCGTTACAGCTTTATTTGCGTTCAGTTTAGCAATTTTTCAGAAATGTTTATTGTTTTATTAGGAAGTGACTATTTCATCAAAAAATTTTAAGTTAAAGATAGTAAAACAAAAAAAACATTCAGTCGCGCATTTTTCATTTACTTTCTTTACGGATTAGGATTAGGGTTTGTCTTAGAGTTAGGCTTGGGTTTGTTTTAGAGTAAGGATTTGAGTTTGGGTTAGATTGGGTCAAAATTAATAAAAAAGTAGACAAAAATTTGCCGTGAAATAGTCTCTTCCAATTTATTATTAAAATGAGAGTTGTCGGATGCTGAATTATTTTTTTGCTATTGTATGGTGTAGTTGACTTTTTTATTTAAATAAAGTTTATTTAGTTTGATTTATGAAAGTAGTGAAAGCATTGCTCAATAACAAACTTGCAGCAGTCATTCAACTGTGACTGCTCCAATCAACTGGCATGAACACAAATCAAACTGGCAGCCTTGAAATTGCCCTCATTACAGCTGCTCATAGCGGGCAGTTGGCCGGGGGTTGCGCGTTCGCCTGTGGAGCGGGAGGTCTGAGGTTCAAATATCGGACCAGTCAAATGAGACAACGGAACGCCACCGTTGTGACGTTTCTTTAAAAGGTGCCCGCAAGAACATCAAGATGGGCCCCGCAAACTCGTTGCACTGTTCTGCCTGCTCCAGCAAGTATAATGAAAGATTTAATTTACAACAGCTTGTAGATTGTTCAACCAAGTCGGTCGACCGCATTGGTAGGCGATATTTTGACCCTGGACGCTAAAACTAAAAAGACGAATTTTCAGCGAAGCTTAATTATATTTTTACTCGTACCACCATACATACGCTTTAAAAATCATTCAAAGCTATAAAAATTTTATCAGGGAACTTATCATATTAACAAAATTAAGAAACAGCTGGACGCCCAATGGCCCGGTTTATTTGAAAGTGGCTGCCGCCGCCCCTATCCCACCGTGTCCAGCGATTTTAACGCTTCTTTTATTCTTCGAAAACTTGCCCATGTACTCGCTTACCCGTTGACGCAGTTGGTTGATCTAAACATAATTGATTTTAGAAGGCGAAAATTTTTCCGCAAAAACTAGCACTTTACATTTTGAGTGCCTTAATTGCAAAAGCATTTTATCAGTTTTCAAGTCAGAAATCTTACAATCATTGCATCAGGAAACTTACGTTCTTTTTTGCCATTCGAGGGGGAGGTTTAAACAGAAAAGCTATGGACAGTAACTACCAATCCAAGAATCAACTTTTAAACGACCTTGTTTTCTGCCGCTATGTCCAAACGGTACAATTAAAAATAATTGACTTAAATTTCTCCAATAATAATATTACTGCGGTATCATTTAATGTTTTCCAAACACCACTAACCTACGTGTAGTTAAGAAGCTGAGACTGAATCCCATTTAAGTTGAGCACGGTTCATTTTGTTACAATGGAGTAAACTCCCACTTAAATTTAAATTTTTAGGGTCTGGTTCTACTAAGTTATTTATAAACGGATTGGACGGTGACGTCACGAGGAGAAAAAGGCACGGATACTTGCATCATATTTCTGTCGGTTGATTCTTTGTTCGTGGTCGTATTTCTCGTCTTCCAAAACACGCAGCCAGTCCCACAACTCCTGAGCTTTTTCACGAAGCCTAAGCACAATAAACAGTACAGATAACCCATGCATTCTTCACTTGAAATTTAGTTTACAAGGGCTACATAAAACACGCTGGAAACTCCAACTTAAATTTTTCATTCAAAAAACAATATGGTTGTTTCTCTAACGCTTCTTAAAAGTAGTCATTGAGAAAAGTACCACTAGGTGGACTCATCCTTGGGTAAACGTGTTCAACAAATTTATATTTACTGTAGCACGATTGGTAGTGGGATGAGACCATAGAAATGTGCTGTAGGACCTTAATGTTTAATCGTTTGAAGGAGCACAAAGCGTTGTCTCTGGAAAAGAGATTGGAACCTACTTAAAAATACTCTCGAAAACACTGTCTTGTTTACTTCCAAAAGTAGCAACGCAAAGAAACCTCAAGGTTGCAAGTTGGTTATCTGTTAAAAAAAACTCACTTGTCAGCACTTAGGTGATCAACATTGAGAGGTTTTCTGCGGTCAGCGAGAATCTTCCTCTTCTTTTCCCGCTCCGTCTGCCTCTTGTCAGGCTTTCGTTTTTCGGCCTGCAATAAACGATTGACCCTCAAAAAATGTCACAGTCTTTTTTAAGGGAGAAAAGCACCGTAAAATGTCTGTAATAATTATGCTTGAGGACATACACTGACGGTATAATTGGTGTCAGTCTCTTATTGCTGTTTGCAAAACTGTTTTCTTTAAGCTTGATCGTTTCAACTCAAGAAAAATAAAAAAGCTCCATAAAAAAGCATAAGAATGAATCATCTGCAATTTTTTATGTTTCCAAGCACTGAGCGATGATGAAAACTTACTCTCGCAAGATATCCTCCGTAGTGCAACGACATATTAGCGATTGCTGCCTTCTTTTTTGCCTCCTCTTCCAATCTTCGTGCCTCTTCTTCCTCTTCTTTTTTCTTGCGTTCTTCCTGAAATGCAAATAGTTATGTTGTACAATGCAATTTTCAAATGTTTATGTACCTTTCACGAATTATTAAAAATTGCAAAGTTCTTGAATATCGAAAAGCTTTTCAGTTCGTTTGGTCATTTCAGCATTTCGTTAACTGTCGGGGCAAGTTTATTGCAGCCAGCTGATTGTATTCTCATCCAATCCGATAAATCTACCTGTACCGCGCGGAGTCAAGAGTAAAGAGAAAAGTTTTCTGCTCTGACTGTTGCGGGGGGTCTTGCTAATCCCAGAGCCGAGAGTCAATCATTTTACCGCAGCGAGGTTGATATGAACTGGTTCTTTGCGTTACCATAGAAAATTAGTCTACTCAATAGATTATTGTACTGAAAACATCAAAACTATTGAGTATTAATAGCTATGAATTTGAATGAGTTGGAATATGTAGACTGACACAAGTTTGCGCGTCTTCAAGCATCAAATTGCATGCTAAATATTTTGCAATCGACTTACTCGCTCCTGTGCCAGTCTTTCCTTCTCGCGTTCTTGGCGGATTCGGATCTGTTCCGCTCTTTCCTGCTTCCTTGCTTCGATCCGGATGCGGAGTTCTTCCAGCTCCTCTTCATCCTTTCTTCGCTGCTCGAAATGAGCGTTGATGAGCGCTTGGAGTTCAAGCATGTCCTTCTCCATGCGCTTTCGGTGAATATCCTCCAAATCCACAACCTCTCCGCCTTCTGGAAGCTTAGGCGGAGTTATTTTAGCAAGGGACATGCGGCTGAAATTAGATTGAGAAATATTAAAACAAAAATTACTGACTTTAAAGGCGGTGAATCATCCAGCCAATTCCGAAGGTTTACAATAGCTAAAATTGAACTATAATTTTTGATATTTTTTGTTTCGATTTTGGGGCTGCGTTTGCAATGATATTCAACAAATACAAAAAGACATCCCCCGAAAAAAGTTTTTGGAAACTCTGAGTTTTGTTCTTCCCGCCAAAACCACAGTTCTCTAAACTATTAGGCCTACTCTAATCTTATTAAACTATTTGGCCTAACTATCTCTAAACTATTAGATCTAATAGTTTAGAGATAGTTAGGCCTAAACGATTTAAAAATAAACTATTTAGAAACAAAGTATCTCTAAACTATTAGGCCTACTAAAATTCTCTAAACTATTAGGCCTACTGTGGTTTTGGCGGGAAGAACAAAACTCAGAGTTTCCAAAAACTTTTTTCGGGGGATATCTTTTTGTATTTGTTGAATATCTTTGCAACCGCATGCAGCCTCAAAAGTGAAACAAAAAATATCAAAAATTATAAGTCAATTTTAGCTATTATAAACTACCGTAATTGGCTGGATGATTCACCGCCTTTAAAAGAACAAAATCTATTAGAAAGCTAAAATTGAGCCATTGAAAGCTGGCAGACGTTTCAAGTTGACGTGTGAGAAGGGGGGGGGGGGGGGGGGTCATAACAAAAGAGTCAGTTATCTTTAATAAAACTAAAAAGCGTCCGGATGAGTATTTAACCAAACCGAAAAAATAACTAGCTACATGAACCTTACAAAGTTCAAATGCAGCTTTATTTCATGGTGTAAATGACTTGCTGCAAAATTCATTGTTTGCTTTGAAAGTTGAAACATTTTTCAGGGAGTTAAATATTTGAATATATATGGTTCTGGGTAACTTTCTTCCTCAAATCTTCATCAAAACAATATTCACCAATAGATTATGTTTTCGAGCCAACAAAAAATTTTCCCGTTTCTTTAACCTTTTAGAATCAATTCACTTAAAACCAGTTGCGGAGCCAGAAATTTGCAATGGAAGAGCTGTTTCGGAGGTCTTTGTTTTTTCATTTATTTTGGTTTTATTTTTTTGGCAAAAATTACTTCATTTTAGGCCTATTTTGATAAAACTTAATTCTATTAACACGTGGCAGAGAAATTAGCAGTGCAAAAGCATGATTATACTAATTGCAGAAATAGGCTACGCGGGAAGTAGCTTTTGTGGGAATTTCAGTTTTCTTATTTACAAGCTGGTAAATCATAAAATCCTATACCTGGCTGTTCAATACAACTCTCAAGGATAAATCTATTTCGTCAATATTTTATGGAGAAAGATATAAATAGGGGGGCTAATGGAAGGAAGTTGGAGAGAAGTGATTGGGAATCAACTAATACCAAATAGCCCCCGCCCCCATTTCTGAGCTTATATATATATCTTTTGATGAAACCTATGTTAAGCATTTTTCAATATGCGAGCAAATTTGATTACCAATTTTTGGCCTTTTTTCAAAATTTTTTCTGATTTATAAGTTTCATTTTTGACAAATTTGCCTCTCCCTCCCTAAATATACGTTATAAAATATTCTTTAGATCAATTTTTAAGTCTATTTTAGAGCAAAAGACAGTCTCTGAAGTGCTAAAAACGTGGTATTTCCTTTATTCTGCAATTTGCTCAGCAAGCCAATTTGGGTAGTATACCCCCCTCTGGCTACGCTTCTGCTTAAAACTGAAAAAATCAACAGAAAATCTGTTTATTAACTAGCCAAAAAAAAAAAAGAAATAGAGAAAGCTGTGTCTGATATTACTTACTTAGGAGTTTGTGTCGTAGGAGTGGTCTGCAACAACAACAACAAAAAAAACATTAACATGACAATCACAATAATGATTTTCAAAAACAAACATTTGATAAAAAGCGTAACATTGATTATTTTTACTCGCGTTTCAAATTCAGCTCATTAAAGTGTGTGCAAAAATATGAATTTTTATTCCACAAAACTGTTACATATGAACATTGATTCCAAAAAAAATGAAAAACTATTTCGGATGATGATTGAAACGTTGACACTACAATACCTCCTGCGCGGGTTCGTCGTTCTGTTCTTCATCTTGTTGTTGCTCTTCGTTTTCTTCTAGTTCTTGCGTGGTTTGAGCCTACGTCACATGATTCATGCGTAATGATAAAATGAAAATAGTACATTATTTGCGTATTGTAGTCGCAAAATATACCAATACCTCTTAATATTGTTTTATCCTGACCATCACCAACAAAACGTTCAAATGCAGTATAATTTTTTCCCAAATTTTCATTTCTTTTTTTTGGATACTTTTTCTTTGTTCGCATGTTTATTTGCAAGATACCAGCAAAATAAAACTGTTTTGTTTCAGCTTAGCAGTAACATTTGGCATGGAATATTGAGTCTTGTTGACGGGCAAAGTTTTGTCGAAATATCAAAAATAAATGCGCTTCTGTGTGGCTAAAAACATCCCTATAACATTTTTCAAAGTGTGACCTTTGCTGTCGAAGTGTTTAACAAGCCAGTTTACCTTTATAACGGCGTTATTTGTTGAGTGCTATCCTGTTTCAATTTAAGCCCTGCTTAACTTTTTAAAAATTCGGATTTAGAAAGAACTTATGTCTATTATATTTGAACAAAAAAGTTTTGACTAATGTAGTATTTGATGAACCTACTACAATGTGAGATGATGTTGATTCATGCAGCGATAATTTAGGTGAAGATTTCATGCACTGCAAAATACATGCAAATTGTATCAGAAAAACAAATTCTGCCTTTTTTACGTGGTCCTTTTGTTACGTTTTCATTGGAAGGCTTTTATAAAATAATTGAGCAAAAAAAAAGAATAACGAACCGAAAACGTTTAAAAAAAAAGGACACGTCAAAAAGGGTAAACTAACACAATAAAGTATCATTATAAAACATACACAAGCTTTAAAATATTGTAAAAATATTTTTGACCAAATGCTGATATCAAACGATTAATTTCATCCCGAAAATATTCGTCAACAATCCGAATATTTTGATGAAATTGTTTTTTGCGTAAAATATCTTGAATAAACATTACAATTTTCAAAACATGAAAAACATGTTTCCGTATTATGCAAATTAGTTGGTAAGTGACATGTTTCTGCAGTTACAGTATTTCTCATTATCCAAGGTAATGAAAATGTTTGTAGTTTTTTTAGTTCAATAACTTCTCATGCCTTTAAAGGGGCATTCAGATTTAGTTAAATAGTTTTTTTAAGGTTTAAAAAGATTCTAAAAACAATATCAATATTTGAGCATCTCACATCTTTCTGTTTTTAAGATATGACTATTTAACAAATTTTCTTAGTGTTATTTATCGAAAACAAAAATTCAGAAACCCACTGCATGTGTTAAGTTTATCTAGCTTAAAAGATCATTTATAGCAACAGTGTAAGCAAACAAAACATTGGCTTAGAGTGGATAATAATCACATAATTTTGAAGAAAATTTGGCCTAAATTTTCAAAGTTGATTTATCACAATTGGACAAAACGGCTCTCTTAGTTAAGAGAAAAACAGTTACATTTGAACTGTAATATCTTGAAAATGATTGAACATAAAAAAGACTCAAGTTTAGTAAAGATGCATTTTAGACTTTTTCCAGCAATTTGATCACCAGTAAATTCTTTACCGCAATGGCCCTTTAAATTTTTTGCCGGATGCCACAGTATTTTCAAAAATACTGCTGCTTAGAAAGCATAGCAAATTTTAACTAAAATGTAGTGATTCATTTTTAGTTAAAATGTTAATAAATAACCAGCAAGTTGTAGGCTTTAAAAACTTTTTTTGTGATAAAAATTGAACGTAAGTTGTCAAATTTGGTCTGAAAAGATAAAATTTTATCTTTTTTTAGTTTCTAGAACTTTTAAAAATTTTTTAAAATTTATATATAAATCGCATAGAATCAGACCCAACATTTTGCACTCCACAAAATAACGAAAGTTTTTTGCGACCCCAATTCACTCTAATAAATGCTTTAATTTTGCTCGAAGAATAGAAAAATTGATCTTATACAGTATAACTGCAGATTAGCGTATACATCACAATTCTTTTTCATGTTTGCCACGCAAAGCAGCGAAATAAAGCTTCAGATAGAGCATAAGTTTTCTACGACGAAATATTTACTACAGTACAAATGTTTCGTAATAGTGTTACAAAGTTAATTATTTTTTTTTTGTTGTGATTTCAAATCAACAACAAATATTTAATTTAAAGCCGTTTTAAAAATAATGAAAACTCTAAAACTGACAAAACTGATCACTAAGTTACTATAGCAATTAGTGCTTTTTCAGAACTTTGCATAGAGGTAGCTCGGAACCATGAACATTAAAAAGGCCTAAAAAATTTCTTGGTTGGGGTAGAAATTTCGATTAATAACTTAACGACAAAAACTTCTCAACTGCTGGGTAGGTTAGAGACAGCAAAGACGCAGGTATTAGCATCACGTGTCCTGCATTACTGTACAATATATTGCATTAAATTTGCATTCCTCAGTTTTCTTTAGTAACTTCAAATTTAAGCTGTGCAAATATTTTGGAACGAGCAACCGGTAACAACGCTTATAAGAACATCTTAACGTTTATCTTTTTTAGTACCTCTTCTTGTTCTTCCACTTGATAATCTTCTGAGTCCGACATTGTTAATATGATTTGTTCCCAATCAAACTACGTTTCTATAAAATCTAATCAAGTCTAAAAGCAAAAACGTTTAAAACTTCGACATCAGTTCTGCTTGAGGCTCAGTTTTTATTGATACGCTTCATTTTATTACGTACTTATTATTACTACAGCACAAGAATAAAAGGAAATACTGCAGTTACTGTAAAATTTGCACTTAAAATCAGTGCTAACTTTATCAATCCGGGTTCGATTCCCTTGCAAAGCGCACAGAACAAGATTTTTGAATGTCAATGTCCAAGCTATGAATCTAAACGAATAAACATCGAGTGTCTTTTAACCAGCGATGGTGTACCCATTTCAGCATAAAAGCTTCAAATGGTGAGAGGAGGATCAACCACTGAAAAATATTGTTTTGAAATTCTAAGAATTTGTCAATGCACATGTCTAAATCCTGTTTTGCTCTTCAAAAAAAAGCCATAGTTGATGCATCAGCTTGGGACAAGGGGAAGCTGCAAACGCCACAACCGCCTTAAAATAACGGAACAAGAAGGTCCGACTTTACCACCTCCCCCTCATATTCACATGATATCGAAACGTTTCTCGACATAATATTTGTACCAGCACAAAAGTTACCATACAACTCTTCTGGTATCAAAATCCTTTAAAATTTTGCATTTAAGATGCAAAAACTTTAGGCTTTTTGTTACCAGCATGCTTCGCTATCGTTCGAACTCAACTGAAACTTTTGCATCGGCTTGAAGGAAGGTTTCCCACTGGCGTAAAATCGTCTTATGTTTACGTCATATTACGACAGCTGAAAGTGCTGACGATCAGCATATTTTACAATTCCCATCTGATTGATTTATTGCCCATGATAATCGCTTCTTCAAACCTAATGGCATTCAGATTCACATTCAACTTAGTGCAATAAGCTACTGCAATGCATCCACTCTCTGCTTTTCAGAGTTAGCCACTCTTTCTCTCATCTTGTAGAATATAAAAAGTGTTCAGAATTTTTGGTTGGCCGTTTGACCGCATTCTGGTGTTGTGTATTAATTCATTTGCATATTTTCTTATTTGTACATATTTTCGAAAAATAGATTGCTTAAAAGGGGATCAGTCGAAAGCACATAATTTATTTTTCTGCAAATTTCTCCCCAGCCCTAATCTTAATCCCAACCCTGAGACCCGTTTCACACTGGCGATCGATTTGGTACGACAGTAGAAGACAGACCAGATGATTGCATTTGATGTGAATTGCGCCTTTCAAGCTTGGTTGTGGTTAGACGTTTGGTCGAACGACACAAATTTTGGACGCATCGACCTGCGTCTGGTCGTACGATCAATTTGGCCGTACGACCACTTGATTGAACGCAAAAGCATGGCCCTCTTCACACTACCCGAAAAATTTCATGCGACTGCAAGCAGTGCAGACTGCAGAAGTTTTGAGTTTCTTGTAGCTTACTAGAGGAACAATCTATACCAGGAGTTCTCAACTGCGGACCACGGCACTTTAACCAGGGGGCCACTGACGTAGTATAATTTTTCACGAATAAAAGCGACCCCACATCGAGATGTTGTGCCTGCCTATCGAAAAGCCACCCAAAACTGGCGAAGACCTTTTTTTTGTTGATCGACATTGTAGTATTGAACGCACCCAACACTTTCGCTTTCTAATTTTCTTGCGATATTTAAAAATCAGAGCAACAGGAGCAGCTGCTGCTGCCACCTCTTCAACTTCCATCTTTAGTACCAGCAGTCGTACGAATTTGATCGCCAGTGTAAAACGGGCGCTTTTTGATCGTACGACTGCAAAAACCTGAAGACGCGCGACAGCTGTCGCGAGTGTGAAACGGGCCTTAATCTGCAGCCTTACAAAACTATAACGAGCTCATTACGATTAGATTCAGCTACTGAGCGCTTCCTTTCAATTTTTCACTAAAATCAGAGTTACTTATCAGCAGGCCAGCAGCTATGCGCTGAAGCAAGCTTATTAGTTAGAGCGTTCACCTTAAAAGTTGGTTGTTTGTGTTCGATCCTCAATCGGGCCAAACTAGGGGGGCTAAAAAGCTTTATCTGTCTCCCTCAGCTAAGTTACTACGAAAACCTAGCCCCAAAATGCTAGCGATTAAACTTGTTTTGGACTTGACCTGTAAGTAAAAACAAAAATCGCCCAGCAGTTGGGAGTCTTTTCCAGATCCCAATGGCCTCCGGCGGCTACCTCTGTTTAGGGTCCGTTTGAGTAGCACAAGTTTATTTAGCACGCTGCCCAATTGAGACATCATTACCACGAAAAAATTTTAACTTTTGGTTCAAGCCCCTCCCCCCCTTGCTTTTAGCAAAATCGTGATTGCGCGCCTTTCCTAAACCAAACATTTTAAAAGCAGTGCTTTTTTAAACTGCCATCATTTTTCTTATTTTTTGTACTTTCTCGCTATTATTCTATCTACAGCCTATTCATATAGCATAACTTACTATTATATCGCGGTATCCTCCTCACGTAGCAATGGTGTCATCATTCGTTAAAATGGAATGGTTTAGAAAAAGTTTGCTTCTTTGGTCAGCAGTCAAATCAACATATTAATTGTTGAGTGGATAGAGCGTCTGCTACTGAAGACTTGGGTTCGATACCCGTCGGGTCAAACCAAAGACCATAAAAATTGATATTCACAGCTTCCCTGCTTGATGTTTAGTTATAAAAAGAACAGTATCAAAACTCAACCGTGTGTAATGAGTAGCCGAAAAAAATCGCAAAGGTCTCTTCGCTGTTTCCTGGCCAAGGCAACTCGGTGAATGCAGATTTAATTAACTAATTAGAGTAATAATTTTGCATTACTTGCATAGTGCCTGTACGTTTTAACTTTTACGCACAAAAGAGGACAAAAAAAATCAGCGAGTGGAAATAAATCAGTGATAAGAAACATTTGTCTTCTTTCAAATACAGTGATCTTTGTTAATTTTATTTTGTTTTTTGATTTTTGGTTTCAAAAATGGTTTTCCCATACGAAACCGTAAAATTAGTCGTCAAAATGCACTTTGAAGAGCTTAAATTAAGTGCCCCATGGGAGAACCGGTGGCTGGCACTTATAGGCCTGTATTATTTATTGCTTACATCATTCATGTCTTGATTAGTACGGCTGTGGCTTAATGCAGTAACACTGAATTGAAAATCACTTTAAAGGAGATTTCTTCAAAAAAAGCCTTTACTATACCAGTAATTATTATACTTGTCTACCGGTACACAGCAAAATTCAAGTAAAAAAAGATGGTAATGAGGGTATAAACTATGAATAATTCTGGATGCATGGTAAGGATTTAGACTAAGTCATAAATTAGGGGCCTGGTACCGGTCAAGTTGTAATTACTCAGATATGCTCAAGAATTTCGATACTTACATTTCTACGGTCGACCAAATAGGCGAAAAACTAAAACGCAATACTTCACCTTCTAATTGAATTACTTTCAGTCTTATGTTTTACCCTTACCATCAAAACTGGCCGGATACATTTGACATCGAAAGTTTAAATGCGTCAAAAGATGTAAGCACTAAGTAAGCTGAAAAAAGTAATAAATTGAGCCAATGAAAAACTGGACTTTTACAGTAAAACGGGACTGAGTGATAAAAACAGAGCACCTCGTTTCAAGTTAACAAACAAAATGTTTATGACTGAAAAATATATTACAAAAACGAAAGTTATGTACATTGTACACAAAAATCAACAACACAATAACACACAGATCTGCATGGAATTAAAAAAACAACACCACAATTCATAAATAACGTATTGAACCAAAACACAAAAATGTCAATGTAAAAAAACTGCATTAAAAAGTAGATTCTTTGAAGCGTGCGATGATGGTAACCAACAGCAAAATGGTGTAATGGTTATGGCACTGTTGCCAAATGGTTGCCGTTATTTTTCACAACATGGGTTTCCTTTCTTGGTTGTTTTTGTGTTCTTGTATAAGACATTTTTCGGCAATTAGCACTGAATGGTTGTTCCAAAAAGCGAGAAATTTTGCTGGAAAAAGCCAAAAATCACCAGACTACTTAAAACGTCAATAAATCTTTTGTGCGTATTCGTCCGACTCTAAAAGATAATCCCATCGTTGTCGTTTTTTCGTGACAGAAAGATAAAACAGAAACAATCAAGCACAGTAAGGAAATTTTTATTTCGTTATTTCGCAGTTGAAATTTTAGTGCCAAATGCTCCGATCATGTATCAGCGGCATTATTTTTTAGTGAAACCGATCAGTAATCGAGTAGACAGAGTGTCTGCTATTGAAACGGTAGACTCCGGTTTGATTCCAGATCGGGTCGAACTAAAGACCATAAAAATTGGGATACACAGCTTTTTGCTTGAAGTTCAGGATTAAAAAGGACAGAATGAAGCTTCCGCAGTCTGTGGTAGACTTATGGCACCTTGACTCGAAGACCGCGAAGTCCCTTCCCTATCACCGGTCCAGGGCAACTTAGTGAATAAAAATGTAATTTACAATCGGAATATAAAAGCCATTTTTAAGAAAAAGATTTAGTTAAACATGGGTTTAATAAGAAAGCTTTTTTTACAAAGACACTGCCTTCCGATGATGAATACACAATTCATAAGCAACTAGGCAATTATCCAGTTAGTTTCCAAAGCCAATAAATCAAAAAAACTTCGACTTTGAAAAAAATTGAAGCAAAAGCAATCAAGTAGCAATCAATAAGCGTATAACACTGGTATAAAATGCAAAATGAAGACACAACAGAAGCAAAAAGCAACACAACAAAAATACAACTCAACTTTAAAGAAATACGAGGTAGGCTAAGAAAAACATTACTATCTCAGCATACACGTTTTTAAAATTGGTAACCCCTCCCCCCCCCCCCCGAAAAAAAATATACTGTTCTCCCTAAAAATAAATCCCTTCTTTTTGGGGTTTAAGTTGTAAAAAACAGAAAAATACTAGAAGCATATGTAGTCTACTGTACAATAAACTCATTGTATAAAACCCTACATCTCACAAAATATCAAAAGCCTAAAAAAACGAAAAAACAATATATACATAAAAATAAATCGACTATAATTTTGGAAAAGGCTTACTTTGCTCTCAAGCATCTTAGCTGTAAAAAGTGACAGTTTATACAGAGACAGAATATTTTTTAGCACATCCATAGATAACCCAGGAGCAATGCAGTACAGTACACGTCAAACCAATGGCGTCTCAGAGCGAAAAAAATGTCATAATGTGGAAACCCTTTTTTCAGTCGTTGGAGTCAAACGTAAAACTTAACGCAGTTTCTACTTTGTAAAAAAAATTGAATTAGAGAAGTGAGAAATACTTACTTAATCACGCTTATTTTGCTTTAAACGTTGTAGATTTGAGGAAGTGTTAGAGTAAGAGTTGGAATAGAGGAAATAAAAACCTATTGCCGCAGTTGACGTATTACTACGTACCTTGATCATAAACAGAAAATAAACACCAACGCGATAGCTACAGGCCATTTCATTTAGGTTTTAGACAACTTTATTAAAATGGAATGTGTTATTGCACTACTTTTTGTCCTCATGACTGGCCTACTGCACTTGACGTAAAGTTGTAAGTGTAAGAGCGTATCGTTTGCTTGTTTTCAACAGAAACGCAGAATGCCTGGCGTGTCGGCTCTAAGAGCAAAATTTGTTGAAATAATGGAAAGATATGCTCGTACGCTCAAAAATTTACGTCAAGCAATTTATATGGGCAGGTAAAAGCTTCTAATGATTTTAATTGTTATGAAAAAATCAGAAGCTATAACTGAGTTTATGTAAATATAGAGTTTTTTCTGTCCCGATTTCCCAAATTGTCTTAAGTGTTAATTCTAAAAAGTGCTCGAACTGCGCATTGTATGGCTTACTGCATAAAACATCATAGTGACGGAGAATATCTTCAAAATAAGATAATGACTGTTTATATGGGCGTCCAAGTTGTGCTCTTAATACCTGCAACCTTTTTTTTTTTTTCGGTTCCTATTTGCGCAAATAATCCGCAGCATATTAGCAAACGCCGTTGATTGTAAGCCAACGGCCACAACTCCCACAACGGAGTCAAAGTAATAACTAAGTTATGGAAAAGGTTTCGAAATTAAGTGTCCACTGGAGTTTCCGTTAAAGGATCGGATATTTGATCGAGTTGTTCACTTAAACTTGTTAAGTCATCTTCGACCGCTAGATCTGCTGGGCTCTTTAGCCCTGAATTTACTGGTGATTCAGCCAAGACCGTATCGGTGTCTTCTAAATTTTGCTCGCCACTTGCTTCCCCAATTGAAGCATACGTGTGATTTTCGGACTCCGAATTGTCCGTGTCTTCGTCTTTAACAGCCATTAAAGAACGACTCAAGGAACTTTTTATTAAAAGAGGCCTGTGAAAGTCAGTTGAAATGCCATTCTTTGTTTTGTGTTCAAGTAACTTAGAATTCACCGCAACAGGAGTAACTTTTGCAACTTTTTGTCTGGATTTCGGATTCCGAGATTCCGCTGAAGATTCAAGTAAAAATGATTTTTCTTCATGCCCGGGTTCACTTTCTTCACTTGAAGCCCTCAAACTGGGCGAGGGTGTGGTCAGAGGTGTTCTGCGATCAGTTAGCGTGCTGCTGCTAGTGCCTTCGTAGGTACGGTTTCGGAAGCTTACGGACTCGAGATTCTGTTTTTTCTTCTTTAGCCGCCTAAAAAATAATTTTAGACGAGTGTTTAATTCTGTTTTCTAGAAAGTTTTTAGGGAACATTGTCATAACAGAGGTGATATAAAATTTTGGGAAAATTGTCCCAAATGGGGCAGAATCTTTACTATAATAGCATGAACTGTGATGCAACTTCAATAGGTGTCCCGAATTTGTTAAAATGTTTGTTGCGTAAGGGCTTCATTATGATGTCCATGCACTACTCAGTTTTACAAAACAATGGAAAAGCGATCTTACCTGCATATTATCAATGCAACTCCAATGCTTATTACAAAAACAGTCAAAGCTGCTCCAACTAATACTCCAACAAAATGACCAGTAGATGGCGCATCTAAACACGAAAACAAACATTATTTTTCACACAAAATTCCAGAGTTTTTTTAGAGGATGAATTTGCTCAGTATTCGTTTTTCATACGCATTTTTATATGTCCATATCCGCATTAAGTATAGAGTGTCACATACTACACAAAAGCTTTCTGAAATTTCATTTTTTCTGAAATTTCATTCTCTATCCTAAAATAACACTCTCATCGTTTATACCCAAAATTTATGACAAAAATTTTTATCAATATGTAACAGTCTACTTAGTACGGATATGGTCTCAAAGAAATGCGGGCGAAAAAGCTCTTACTTTTTCATTGAGAAGCAAAAACGGACAAAAGACGGATACTGTGTAAATTCGCCCAAAATTAGCAGCGATAACACACAGTCGTCTAGCATCCGAATTTGAATACCAATGATAACAATTAGTATTTCTTTATTCGTTATTTTCCCAGAAGAATGTTGTACAATAATTGACAAAACATTATATCACCATCTTTCGGATGTGCAGTTATTTCTTTCGTCAAACCGTTTTTGCGTAGTGCAATGTATAAGCTACAGAAAGCGCTTGGGGGAGAGGGGTATGCAACTCATAATAAGCGTAACGCTGCCATATATTTAATTAAAACAGAACGTACGATATCATGATATCGTAATACTATCGGAGTATTGCACAACACTGCCTCTACATCGTTAGCAGTTGTCTACGAAAAACTCTTTGCTTACTTGGTACAGCGCCAAGGGACTTTTTAGCATTTGATGAGGTCATCAATGATGACGTGGACTGTGTTGGATTCAATTCTTTTGTTTTCGATAACGTCATCATGGCTGTAGTGGTGGTTACAGTCGCAGATGAAGAATCAGGCAAAACGGAAACTGACGCATTTTCAACCTCAATTACATCCGGGGTTGCACAGATAAACTTATTTGGTCCTCTCATTAGGCACAGATGTAAACATCTTCCATAACCCTTCGTTGAATCGCATAAGCTAGTGCCCGTTTGCCGGGAAGCTGACACAGCCTAAAAAGAAAAACTTGATTGCATCGCAAAATTTAATCTGACACTGTTGATCTCATTCCATTGTAACCTCGATATCATCATATTTAGTGACTACGCTATCATTCAGCCAAGCAAAACTAAGTCGCAATTAAAACAAAGGCCACAATTTCCTAACTCAAGCTCTAACCCTTGAAACAAAAAATACAAGTGCAAAGACGAAAAATTTTTTGATTTCGTTTTGGTGAAAGAGTTACTCCTCAAAAAAAAATAAATAAATAAAACGTACACAGTAGCCATTGTAAAAGAATAACCTAACTTGACTAATTTCGTTCGCATGACTCAGAGATATTTATCTGCTGCGTTGAATTTGCAGCCAACAAGTTAGAGGTATAATAAATAAACACACAATCCAGACACGTACGAAAATACAAAATACAGAATGGTTTTAAAAAATCAGCCTTTTACCGAAACTAAACCAGTTAAAGTTTAGCACAGTAATCTGTAAAAACGCAGTAGATGTCAAAAAAGAAGCATGCCAAAAATATAGAATTAGCATACTGTAAATAAAAATTAAACACCAGAAACTTTACCTTAATTCCCATTAATTCTTCGAATCCCTTTAATACAACCTTCCGCTTATTCTTACCAGAAAGGGTCGCAGAATGAATATTTCTGGTGTGCCAATCAGTCCAATAAATGGTATCATAAAGCTGCAACATTTCGTAGAGTTAGTGATTTTGAAGAATTATTTCTGGAATCGCTTAGATGAAGGAAATAAGGGAAGACCGTGAAGCAATGGTTCCATTTTAAACAATGCACACGAAAAACAGGCAATCAAAATACAAACTGAAAATAACTTTTTTTTATTTTACGGAAAAAGCAGCAACTATATATGCTTCTAATTTACAATTAGTGTTTCCTGTAAAGCATTTATCAAATTTTAGTAGCTATTCCGTTACGTAGATAGACAAACTGCTAGCTAAACAATAAAACGCTATATAAGGTGGCAAACAAATCATAATATTGCGTAAATCTACTGTATTAAAGATTTTTTTAAAGTCTATAAAGAACAATACTGTACTTACATAAGTGATTGCAAAACCATGGGGAACTGGTGAAACCACAACTTTTCGTCCTTTTCCATTCAAATCACAACTTTCGATCCGATTTAATAAGTGGTGGGCATCCACCCAAAATAGTTTACCACCCAGGTAATCGATAGTCAGGCCATTGGGCCAGAAGAGGTTTTTCTGAACAAGAACCTAAACAAAAAAATTTAACAAAATGCAATGAGGAGATGATCGCTTCGTAGAAAAATAGATAAGCAGTTTTTGGACAAAGAAATAAACTTAGCTGGTGAACCTAATCTTTTTTTGAAAAAAAAAAGAGTCAGCAAATGGACAGAAAATTTATCAATGGTATCCGATCTTTTAAAGACAAAGTTACAATTACCTTGCGTGTGGTGCCATCCATAAACGATTTCTCAATGCGGGGTTTCCCACCCCAATCCGTCCAAAATATAGCCCCCCGTGGCGGGTGGGCGCAAATTGCCCTTGGTTCATCTAGTCTGTGGTCAACGATTACTTTTCTGTAAAAAAAAACAAAAACTCATATTTAATTATCATGATTTTCAAATAGTTTTGCAAACCGAGACCAAAAAAAAGGTTGTTTACCGCAACTCTTTCACAATTTAGTATTCAAGCATAGCAAAATGCTTGGTCATAAATTATGTTAATAAGTTAATTCTACGCCCGGTCAATGCCTTATACGCTTTGGCATACGTATACAGCAAGAATAATAATAAAGATATATTTTTAGTGTCACGATAATTGAAACAAAGCTGAATTCTTTTTTTTTGTATATAACATTGGAACACAATATAGCTTTAAAAATATAGTTTTAATTAACAACGTTTTACTAAAAATACCATGTCTCAAATTAGGCCTACCTGTTACTCCCGTCCAGTCTTGCCACATTAATTGTGTTTAAGCCAGCATCAGTCCAGTAAAAATTGTTAGCAATCCAATCCACTGCCAGCCCATCCATTGTTTTCAAATCTTTCGAAATTAAAGTTCTGACATCACTTCCGTCCAAATTCGAACTTCTTATAACGTCAAGATATACGTCAGTGTAAAATAAAAGCTGAAAATGCATTTGTTAAAATATGATAGCCGCTGTAAAATTGTGCTTCAGGATAGAAAACGGAACAAAAAAGATAATTTGGTATTAAAAAAAACAACATTTAGCTGTAAAGATGATGACTATCCAAAAATAAAAAGTAGTTAGGATGATAAGTGTGAAAAAAATTGGTTAAATTCAAAAACATATTAGTAATTATTCAACTTTGCCTTGTTTAATATTATGTTCTAGTCCACAAGTAGGACTACAACAGCAGTATATGTTTAACGCTGGTCACATTCACAAAAAAAGTTTTTATAGGCTAAATTCCCTACCACTACCAGCAAAAGTTAGTGATCATAATCATAAAATTCATAAGGTTTCAAAGATTAGCAACAAAACTTTCAGACGAAGGGTCTTTTAAAATTTTCAACATTGGCAAAGAAAAAAAATAGATCTTTAATGTTGGTTCTACTGATCTTTAATTGTAACAAGAGCTTTTTCACCATTCATTGCTTTTGACCATGTGAGAAGTAGATTTACCAACGTCGAGTAATAATTCATGTTGTTTCAACTTCAAGTTTTGTGTTAAAAATTGTGTTGATTATAAGTTTACCTTTCTGCGATAATGGTAATCTAAAGCAATTGCATTTTCCAAATTCTTAACTGGCAACTCGACTGGAATGTCAATATCCGCTTCGAGAGATAAGCGCTGAATCGAACGGCGACTGGTGAAAAGAAGGTATTCGCTCGGTAGATTAGAACAAGTTTTTCCGTCAGTTTGAAGCTGAACTCCAGTAGGACAAGCGCAAACATACCCGATCATTGTCATTGGACTGCGCAAGCACAAATGACTGCAACCACCGTTATTAGATCCGCACCTAAGACAAAAGTAATTTCACCAGTGAAGTAGCTAAAAAAAACTTTGAAACCATCAGAAGGGTTGTAGAATGATCATTTGGTTGTTGTGAAACTGGCTCTTTCTCGATAAGAATAAAATTTCCCTGAAGTTCAGCAGTCCAATATAAAAAAATAACGCTCAATATTTTAGAAAAAGTCACACTAGGTAACAGTGCAGTTGATCAAATGGATTGAACACTTGTTACTAATGCTGTAGACTTGAGTTTAATTCTAATTCGAGTCAAACCAAAGACTTTAAATTTGTTGGTTACAGTTTCCTGGCTTGAGGTTCAGCAACAAAAGGAAAAAATGTATTACTGTTATAAGTGATAGACTGGTAAACACGTGACAGCTCGACTTGAAAACCAAATTACAATCTCATCTCTGACCAAAGTAACTAAGCAAATAAATACAATTATTTCAAAATGAAGCTAATTGGTCGAACGGTAACGTGTTCGTCACTGGAGCGAGAGATTTAAATTTCCAATCTCGGATCGATAAAATCGGACAAAGAGTTGCCAATGGTTCGCTACCGCTGTAAATTTCTTTGAAAGGAGTTGCGTCAGAGTTGTAAATCGGGCCAGGCTTTTCGGGTCGGGTTGGGGCCGGGCTCTTGGGGCCGGGTTCGGGCCTAAACTTGACAAAAATTTCGGGCTTAATTAGACCTACTTTCGGTTTTTTTTTCGGGCATGATTTGGGCTTCAAATTAGTTTTTGGGTTCGGGCCTGAATTAGTCGGCTCGTTCACAACTCTGCGTTGCGTTGCCCGCAGGCGCAATAACGTGGAGATGGCCCCTCTAACTAGTTACACGCTTCGGCGTAAAACAACGAGTACAAAGAAAAAATTAATATGATTCTGATTTCAATTTCAAACATGTGTTACCTGTTGTTGGATGTTACATTCATTTGGACAGCTTTTATTCCCATCATACTAGGCATGTTTTCCCGCGCCACACGATGTTGACTTGTATTGTGTAAATTTAACTGCTCAATATTTCGGGTTTGCCAGTCAGTCCAATACAAATAACCATCCAATGTGGTCAAACTATAAGGGTGCTGAACTGAAGAATAAAGGGTACGTCGGTTTCGCCCCAGTAGATCAGAAGCTTCAATTTTCTACAAATGCAAGACAAAAACGATCTACTGTTTGCAAAGCTAACCGAAACGGATATTGTAAGAGTGATATTACCTACGACAGCTATTTTCAAAATAGTGCAAAACTCAGTACAACACTGTTAATGTAGGGTTAGATCAAGTGGTAAAATTTTCCCGTTGACCAGGTTTTCCGAAATTTGAACTCAAAAACACGCTGATTGTAAATGTGGTCAGTCAAATCAGACGTGGAAGATGCATGAGCCACTATGAACCACGGGCACTCGAAGTTAGTCTAATTACATCTATCCCGAACATCCTTGTGGGACTCAAAAATGAAAAAAATGCATGAGGTAAATACGCTTAAAACATGTACATTAGGCCTACTCTTGGGTCGTAAGCTCTCCGCCGATGAATGTACGTCAGGTCAATTTTTTCAAAAACGCATATATTCGTTTGGCCAAGTTTATATTCGTTTGGCCAACTTTTATATTCGTTTGGCCAACTTTCATATTCGTTTGGACAAGTTTTTCTAAATTCCATCTCGTAACTTTGCAATTTTATTCATGAGGGTAGAAGTAGACTTGAGGACTACTTGGGTCACTTCGCTTCTTTCCTATTGCCAGTAAAAATTATCGTTAACATGTTCTGCTTGTGCTTTAATTGTGATTTTAAACTTCGCTGGCTTTCAACTACACTAGTACTACTACTCTTACCTCACTTTGGGCGTCTCCCCATATTAGCCATTCTTTGTCGAAATCAATAGTTAGACCGTTAGGCCAGGTTAAGTTAGAGGATATAATAACACTTCTATTGCTTCCATCCAAACCTGCTCTCTCGATCCTAGACGGATTGTTACCCCAATCCGTCCAATACATATAGCTGCAAAAAATAATAATAAACAACTTCAAAATTTTACAAGATTATTAATAGACGCACGAAGAAGCATACTTATAATTACTGTACAACAGCTGTATCATACTATAACTGTGGGGTGATATTTTTGTAAAGGGCTGTCAAGACATTAAGCATAATTACGACGAAACTCATGCGGTGGCTCGTATTACTTCTTGACTTTTTTTCAAAACCACATGCAGTTGTTTTTGCAAACTTACAACGAGAAAAACAGTCAAGAAATTTAAAATATTAACTTTGTCCTCCGAATATCTATTAAAACTTAAGCTATGTTTTTCTATTGTCAACGTTGCCATACGGCTGCATCAATAATAATAATTAATCAACATGTTTATTTAAAACATCAACCCTTTTCAAGCGGTGGGAGGGAGAAACTCCGCCTAGACCCAACAATCGGGACACACCCAAACTTTGGACTAAAGTTCTATACTAATATCCGGCCGCCTCAACGAAGCAGTGTGGCCTATCTCCGAATGTAGGGTGGATTAAACTGTCGAGACAAACTTTCCCGAGGAACTCGACATGACGGCAACTGTCAACCTTCCTCGCAATTTGCTTGAAAACCATGACCAAGTTAAATGCGATTAGCGCTAATTCACTGCAAGCCGTTTGTGCTAATGTATAAGCTTGTTGTACTACTGTACTGTGATAAGCAAAACAAAATGTTTCGGTTTACCCAAGTTCGTAGTGTAATGCAATAGCGCGCGGTGAAACCAAGTTGTCATTGATCAAAACACGACGATTTCTGCCATCCAATCTTGCAACTGAAATGCTGTCCTTTCCATCATCTAAATGAAATGGTGATACTTAAATTGTCAATACTGCTTGAACGAGTAAAACCAAAAAGACTATCAAATTATTAAAATTACTTCTTCAAAAACGGCACCTTTTGTCTCTCAAAAAGAGCGCTTGCAACTTCCTTCCTGCTCTATATTTTCTTTTTCACAGTAAATAAACCAGCTTCTAGTTCTCGTAAATCCAAAATCCTTGAAAAATTCTCTTTATTTCTTGTATTGAAATGATTTGATGCAAATTACATATTTCTGACAAGATATTTTTGACAAATTTGTGGTCGCCAAATATTAAAAAGTGTATTTTAACACGTATATATTTTAGAAATCCTTTATGTGATTCGATATTTGGTTAAAATAACTGCAAAACTTTGTTTAAAATATTATTGCTTACCTGTCCAGTATAGCAATCGTCCATCAACATCAACAGCTAACCCATCCACTGTGACAAGACCACTGTCAA
Source organism: Trididemnum nubilum (assembly GCA_963965965.1). Taxonomy (NCBI): domain Eukaryota; kingdom Metazoa; phylum Chordata; class Ascidiacea; order Aplousobranchia; family Didemnidae; genus Trididemnum; species Trididemnum nubilum. The sequence goes on along the minus strand of OZ014489.1, from coordinate 17,873,673 downwards.
CTACAACGGTTTCATTGCCAGGACTGTCGGACAAAACTGTACAGCTTATTTTATTAGATCCAATATCTGACCAATAAAGGTGGCCTAGAAATATAAAAGTAAAAAACCTTAGACTGGGTGGCGCATTCAGCAGTAATTAAACCGTCTCGAAAGTAATGCAAAGGTTGTTGCAATTTGTGTGGATTCCCGGACTAAAAATACGTCATTGTGCTTTTGCAAATGTACACCTTTAAGCGTTGAAGCTTATTTTTCTAAGGTACTACGCACTATACAGTTTACCCACTGTAGTCTACCATTATGGAACGGCTTGCAAATCGAATCCAAAATTTCCAACGTGTTTACTCGGGGTAGAATGGTAAAGCAGCCCAGAGCCCACGTAGTGGGTACGCAAGGCCAGCAACGGCGACTTTTATCACCAGAAGCCGCCTACGTGGTGATGGGGAGCGTTGCCCACACTTTGAGTGATGTAGAAGTTTTCTCTTTTGCTTCTCAGCCCAGCTGGCGTTCTGGTGTAGTCTTTCCGTTGCACCGTGTTTTCGTTTTCTCGAAAGAACCGGGCGGCATTTTAAGAAAGTGTACCCTTATATTTACCATCTTTTGCTTTTTTCTCATTAACTCGAGTTAGATACGGCACTTTGACAATTCGACAGCGTCGCCTCTGTGGCGTATAGGTTAGAGCATGCATCTGCCAAGTCTCGCGCTCGGGTTCGAATTGCGCTACGTTCTTTTATTCTTTTTCTTCACAACCTTGCATTAGAGTTAGAGTTCAAGCAGCGCTACCAGCCTGAGAGATAGCAAATCGAAGTGCAAAAAAAGAGGCACACTTTGGAATAATGCAACCGGATGGCCAACCAATCCAACAACTTCAGCCGTGTTGATGTGATGAAAAAAAGGCAGAATACTGGTTCATTTGAAAAAAAATACTTTGAATTAATCATGAAACTAGATTGTTTGGAAGCTGCGTCCTCGTTTGATTAAAAAGAAATGCTTTAGCGTTGGCATTATGAATTGTTAGAATTTATACACAAAAATACAGTTTACAGTCAATTTCCATCGCATAATTTACTTTAAATTCATCTTTAGTTTAAACACTACCAACCACATAAATCCAGCCACTTTTATAATACTACCTTCAACAGGGTCTACAGCCACATCGACAACATTATTCATGTAGGAGTTGATATGGAGCTTCACGTCTGCCGAGTAAGGTACATCCAACGATATTACGTAGATATCAAGTCTTCTGGCTATAACTAAAAACCTAAAACACTTTTTGATCAAAACTCGGAACAACGTATGCTAACATAAGTTTTAGATAACTGCTGGAAGTAGGATGTGCTGAATCCTAAATGGTATTTAGCAATTAAATATCTTGGGAATAGTGCTCAACATAATCGACTATTTGTCAGCAGTCAAAATCAACTTCCTCAGTGCAGTTAAAAGGCCAATCTGCTTTTGACGGTGCACCGAGGAAGTTAGTAACGATTTTTCAACAGGTTAGTCGAAAATATTGAGCAATATTTTATTGAAAATTGTTGTCACCACGATGTGGAATTTTATCTGAGGAAAAGAACTACAAATATAACATTTTTGGTGATTTATAGAGCCCAATTGATTGGAATACTCCGTGATAGTTGCTTCTACAACATGTATGTATAAAATCATCTCAGCTAATAGTTCTAAAAGTTGCAGATGAGAATTAACAGTCCGAAACAATGCTGTCTAGACGTGTAAACTTAGACTTAGGCAGCCTGGGTTTAGCTATGGACTTACTTGTTCATGTTTGAATTACAAGTTCTTCTATCTGCGTTAAGTACAAGCCCTGTGGGACAAGCACAAGAATACGGGGTGTTGTAAACGTTAAGCAGCTCATTATCATCGGTGACTGGGGCCAAAAGACAGAGATGAGAGCAACCTCCATTTAATATCGAGCATGGATTAGGAGTTTGGTAGCGATACTTGTGATAATACCTCACGTCCATCAAAAAGGGTAATTCTTTTCGAACAAAACCTTGATCACTCCCTAAAAATTAATGGAATTAATTACATTTTTATCTGCCAAGTTACCTTAGCAAAAATACAGCAAAGTAAAGTTACTACCTACCGGCCTTACCATTTGCATGCTGTGCACGGTGAAACCTCTATTGCTGAACGTCAAGCAAGGAAATTAGTGATACCAATTTTACTGGCTTTGTTTTGAATCAAATGGAAATCATGCCCGAATCTACTGTTTCAGTTGCAGAAGTTCCTAATCACCTGGTTTGTGAGTAAAAAAAGCTATATCTGTTGCTTATTAATGCTTACAACTACAAAATCCACCTATTCAAGTAAAAATAGCAATGAAGGTAAAAACGATTGGACCTACCATCATCTTTGTTGGCATAACTAATCTTCTTAGTTGACCAGTCGGTCCAAAACACCCTGGTCTCATTCAAAGTTATACCAAAAGGATGTTCAAGACCAGTTGCAAGTATAGTCATTCTCTTCCCACCATTGACGTCACAAGACTCAAGCTTTTTTGTGCCTGCATCAACCCAATAAATTCTGAAAGATCAACAAAACATTTTTTATCTAACGTGTAAAAACAATTGCTTGTTATTTTATGCACGCCTTTTTTGCGCCGCTGCTAATTTTTTTTTTCTTGTGCTTTTGCTTGTGACAAATTGTTGCCTTGTTCGTCATTTATTTGCTGATGATGAGACAAGTAATGTCTTGAAACGTTCAGAAAAAACGTTCGCTCAAACTTTGGCTTTTTGCTTTATAATGATATTGATGTTTAGTCAAATACATTTACTTTTTTAACATTTTGCATGGTTTTGCAAAAGCTGGTCGAACAATAGGCGCATTACGAAGGTACGTAAAATTGCACTGCAAGTCACTATGATTCTATAATAGCAAAGTAGTAGTGCAAAAGTGTCTGAACAAAATAAAACTGCTTAAGTATTGTAACTACCTTTCTGTGACGTTGTCTATGGCTATTCCATTTGGATATTTCAATTCTGTTGAAACAATGGTTGTCCTTTGTGATCCGTCCATTCCCGCTCTTTCAATCTTAGCTAGATCACCCCAGTCAGTCCAAAACATGTGACTGTTAAGATAAAAAAAGTAGAGATAAAATAGAACTTTTTTAATGCAAAACATTTCCACTTCCAAGCGTAGCCACTGGTATAATAGGTTTATCCCATTTTACACTGGGTAAGCCGGGTAAAATTATCCTGTCTCGTTTTCCGTGATAAAATCACAGTAAGAAAAGAGCTTTTTTAGTTAAATCAAGTCGACTTACATCAAAATTTATTAAAAAATAGCGCCCCGAAATTTAAAGTTATTAGAGTAAGTGGAAGTTTCCGATTTTTGAGGTTTGATAAAGTGATTTCACTAAAATTTAGCAATTGTTTAGACCATGATTAATTAAAATGACGTCACAAGACGTTTTTGGGACGTATTCAGTTTGACTTAAGCATTCATAATTGAGATTCAAAAAATAAACATGCTTGAAAAATTCAAACTGGCTATGATGCCATTGAAAAATGAAGTCACTTCAACCACAAATCGGTCCTGATAACATCACCGCAAAATTAATTTTTCAAAATATTTTGGTAAACACAAGCCTATACGCTAAATAGGGTTAAGCAGAACAGCTTTGCTGCAACTTTAATACAGGAACGAGCTAATGGCCGAAAAGTTGCAAAAAGGATTTTCTACAGTAATCCTGTGATTTTTAGACTTACCCAGTTTTGGGATGAACTATGATATCTCTTGGTCGATCTAAATTAGTCCAAGCTAATACAGACCGCATTGAACCATCCAACATCGCAACCTCAATCCGGTTTAAACCGGAATCAGTCCAATAAATCTTGTTTGTAATCCAGTCAATGGCTATACCAGCTGGAGAATCCAAACTGCTTCCAATCAGTACCTAATAAAAGAAACATTGTTTTGCAATATCAGTAGCGTTCCCCAAGGTTCACAGTTTGGACTTACTGGCTGCTGGTCGAATTTCCAACTTCAATCAATATTATAAAGCTGTCAGTTTTTCGTTGTGACTCTTTGCATCAATCTTAAATGATTATTGCATCATATTGTTGATTACAATTGACTCCAAAACATGTCTATACTGACAAGACTGTGCAGGGAAATCTTTGTGTTATTTATAATCTATACTGTGATATCTAAGATTAATGCAAAGAGTCACAACGAAAAGCTGACATCTTCTTACTGATCATAATTTTAATGACCTCTAGCTAAACAACTACTTTTATCATCAATTTTTTCAGCAAGCAAAGGCAACGATTACAATTCTGCAGCACCATTTTGATTGCAGTAAGGTAACTCATTTATTAATGGCTTATGGAGCTGTTAGACTCGAAGACCTCTGTCACTTTTCAGCTTCATAACTTTGCAAAATGATGATTTTATTTTTGTTTGTTCTCATTCACTCGCACATAAACACCACGGTATTGCTGCTGTGTTTTAAGTTGATAAATCTATCTATTTGTCTGTCTGTAAGGAAAACCCCCAACTTGATTAAATCCCAAGCAAGACCAGACAGCGACAAAACTAGATTTTGTAGAAAGCATTAAAAACTCGTAACCACAAAGTACAAACCTTGTAAGACTAACCTTTTGGTCGGTCCCGTCCCAATTGCAGCGACTTATAGTGTCCAGGCCAATATCTGACCAGTAAAGGTATCCAGTGTGCCAATCCAAACCCACTGCATTTTTGAGGCCATCTAACTGCAAAACTATGTCAGCCCTTTCAGGAGCGTCAAAGGAGATTCTCCTAAAATAATTTTGTTTTGTTGAATGAAGAGTAAAAAAATCACAAAAACAAAGTCAAGCACAGAAATTTATTGAATATTCTTTAAAACCGACCCCACTGTCTTATGGCCTGCGAGTTGAAAAATCCCAAGCAAAATGCCTTGAAAAACAACCCAACAACGTAAAGTGAGATGTAGGAAATGGTGAGAAGACGTGGTGTTGTGGGGGCTCAATCTTTACGAGTTGCTCCTTTAACTTTCATGGAATGGCAAGCAGTGAAAGAAACACAGCCCTGTCAACGATAACACAATGACAAAAATTCACATATCGCTAATTAAAAGTAATGAAATAGAGTCATAATTGATACAGCATTAAATGTGCCTCTAAGGCTTTGGATACTGTCTACAGCTTATCATTAACTTCTAGTACATTGTTCTTGATACAACATCATTAACGCAAAATAACCAAAAATTAAGCAATAGTTTTATTTTAAATTTGCTGGATTGATATAGCAAGGTACTTAGTCATGTAAAGCTTTAAATGACTCAAGTATAAACCTAGTTTAATTGCAATAATGTGGATTGATTATCGTAAGCTTGACCACAATCCTACTTTGACGCAACCAATTAGGTGTCATATTTCAAAATCTGGAGGCAGCCTAAACTGTAGGAAAAAGCTATTCACTCTTGGCAGCCCGTAATACCATTCAAGAAGAAAAGGTTGACGACAACTTGATGAAACGGCTAAATTAGCATCAAAAATTAAATCTCTCAAACCCAAAGGTCATTTTTATCCTTGGTGCATTATGTCGAAGATAAACTGAGTTTGTGGAGTCTAATTTGTAAGTCAAAAATTGAATTCAAATTTAGTTGCTCCAAAACCTAGTTCGTTAATCACTAATTACCACCCTCCCCCCCCAAAAAAAAAAAAAATTTAAAACAGAAACGACAGATCTTTACATAAAATAAATTTAATGATTGAGAGTTTAGGGAATCATTGTTCACAGACTGACGTTCAAAACCTACAAATTCCGACAAGTTTATTTGATTTTCGAAGGATTCAATAAAACTTGTATGGATTATGTTATTCTTATCATTATTATTATTTTTTTGGATCACCTTGTACTGTAAATCACTCGTAAAGAATCATACTATATGGATATTGCTTAGAGAGTAGATTATTGCTCTTTTGCAATTCTGACGTATAATCCACCTGATGTCTGTTTTTCTTGTAAAAACTAAGAAACTTTCAATTTCTTCTGCACACTGGGTGGCGCCAACACGACGAAAACCGGTGGGGCACGCACAAGTGTAGTTTTGAGGGTTGGGTAAACAGAGGTGGCTGCAGTTGGCATTCTTGCATTTGTTTTCACCTTGTAATAAAACAAAAAACGTATTTACAATAAAAACCAAGAAAACCAAAACAACCAAGGAATGCATTCACTCTCAAACAAACCAAAAAAATTTTAGAGAAAATAACAGTTAGTTGTTAGTTAGTGATTAGGCTGATGTCAAACACTAATGAATGAGCCAGCTTTAAAAAAGTGCAGCATTACTGCAATCAGCAATTGTTTGGTTCAGCATTTTCTCAAAATAAATTTTTAATGAAACAATTAGAACAAAAGCGCTTTAATCAGTTTGTATTGAATAACGTTTAAAACATTTTTAGCTTCAACATGAGCAAAAAAAGAAAAAAAAAATTTGCAATTAAACAAAAATAACTTTACACGGTACCTTCAGGCTGCCTTAGTGGGTGATAAGTTCTGATGTTCATGGGAAAAAACAGTCGATTTCGAATAGTCCTTACTCCACCGCCAGTGAACTTATTCGCAGTGTTAACACTCTTTGTCTGCCAGTCTGTCCAGTAGATTTTGTCCTCAAAAAGAGTTATACCAAAAGGATGTCGCAAACCTAAACAACAGCATAGTCGCTATAATTAATTTCTAAACTGAGCCGCAGTTCTTACTTCAAAATTGGAGTCATATCGTTGTTTTTCAGCAATGATCAACGGTATAAAGATTGCTTGCTTTAACCAGTGGCATAATTAAAAGTTTGAGCGAGAGGGGGAAAGAATCACTTCGAATTCGCTGCTTTTAACTGTCAAATTTAGGTGAAGAACAAAAAAGGACTACCCAAAAATTCGTTATTTTTTTCCGGCTAATTTAGGTGAAGACGTTTTACCTCTTTTATCGTTTATCTTTTTTCTAAAAAATTGTTTTACCTGGGAGCAGGGAGCAAAACAATGTGTAATCGGAGTATTTGCATGAAAAAGAGAAAACAACGTCGGTCAACAAGCATGTCGACAATAACAACACCACCAGAATTGCACAGGTGAGCATCCGCGACGGGTTTGCTCCTTGCTCAAGGGACTCATCAGGCGGAAGGAAAAAACAGTCAGGGGCATCAACGAGAAAACCAAATTAAGCAATGCAGCGACGGAGAACAGAGCTTGCAAACCGACAAAAAGCAAGGATGAAGTCCCTTGAACAAGGACCAAACCGGTCGCGGATGCTAACCTGTGCAATTCCAGTGGTGTTGTGATTATCAGCATGCTTGTTGGCCCGACGTTGTTTTCTCTTTTTCAGTTGAATCGCTGCGGTTCTCGGCCCGGAGGTGTGATGTCTATGGTACCCTTGTAGTTCCCTTGGTGATTTTATGAAGGTATTTGCCTCCTGCTCCACCGTCAGCTACGTCATTGGCTTTAACTTATTCAACTTAGCCAATCAGAAGAAGACTTATCAGTTTTGTCATGCTGTGTGTGTGCCATTAATATGCCAATGCTTGTTGGTTTAACTGCTTTTACTATCGTATCCAAAATACGTACCGCTACTAATAACAGGTCGTCTATTCCCTCCATCAAGGCTAGCAGTTTCGATAATGTGGTATTTGGCATCAATCCAATATATTTGGTCCGTAGTGTAGTCAATTGTGAGACCATTAGGCCAATACACGTCGGTGGTAGCCAAGTGTTTTCTCATACTCCCGTCCATAGCAGCACAGCCAAGATAAGGTTCATTTCCCCAATCAGTCCAAAACATTAACCTAAAGAATAAACAACAATTACAAAAAAAGCCTTCAGAGAAAAAAAATTAACCTAAAATTCACAGTCATTGAATTAATGAAAGTAAAAGAACATTTTAAACAAATTTTTCTGTTTTATCTGTTTCTTACCCTTTGAGTGGGTGCAGGGCTAGCGCTCTTGGTCTTTGCAATTCTTCCCATATGAGAACTTTGCGATTTTTCCCATCCAGCCAAGCAACTTCAATCCTCGAAGTCCTTGAATCAGTCCAATAAAGAAGGTTATGAATCCAATCTACTGCTACATCTCCTGCAAGAAATATGTAAATTAAATTCCGCTAAAATTTCTTTGCCACGTATCAAATTACCAAAACAAGATATTACGTTGCTTTTTAACTTGCTACAATTGGTTGGAGGGTCACCTAGCCTTTGTCAAAAAAAAAAAAAAAAAATGCACTAAAGAAACTTGAAGTTACCCCCCTAATTCGATCGGATTTTATACAAAGTGGTAAAAACTATCTCAACATTTAAAGTTGCCTGTATAATCTGCTGAGCAAAAACATTAACAATCCGCGAATTATGATGGTGCAGAGTTGTAAATGGGCCAACTAGTTCAGACCCGAACCCGGCCCGAAAACTAATTTGAAGCCCAAATCATGCCCAAAAAACCCGAAAGTTAAGTTAGGTCTGAAAAATTTAGTAATGTTGCCAAGTTATTTCGATTATAGCTTTGTGCACCTAAGACAAAAAGCACGTCTCAGGCCCAAATTAAGCCTGACATTTTGTCAACTTTAGGCCCAAACCCGACCTGAAGAGCCCGGCCCGACTTACAACTCTACGCTGGTGCTCCCGAGTATTTCTGTTTCAATGTTGCCAACTAAACACTGAGTCAAGCAGATGCTTTGCGATTCGAAAAGTGGTTTCAATTCGAAAAATAAGTGTGAAACTTTGAAACAAAATATTCCAATCTGTCTCAAAGAAAGCAAATGATCCCCCAAACGTACTAATGTGCTTCAAGGGCGACTACTTAATAGTATGCTACTCAGGAATTAATAAGGCCAAAAAACATCTCAATTTGCATTCCTCATACACGCTGTAGTTTGAGAGAACGTACTAGTTTCCGAGAAATATTCTGGTTTTTCTTCAGTGGGTATTTGCTAGTAACATTTTAATTAAACGAAGCAGAATCGTTCTAATTATAGAACGAACCTCTTCGCTTCATTAAAAATATCCTCTTGGTATGATGGCATGTCAGAACGTTATGCGAATTTAAAAGAGAAAACAAACAATAGCAGCGCGAAAAAGATAAATGAGACGCTTGGAATTCGGAAGGTGTCAAAAAACATTAGCATAAAAAAGTGGCGAAAAGCTCAAAGACAAACATTTACTTAGCAAAAGCTGTCATTCAAATATGTAAAGCTTGTGCCTAAACGGCCAAGTTCAAGTATAATGCGCAAGGATTCAAAACTGCTTAATTGCAAACAGGTTTTTAGTTATTAGATAGTAATTACAATTGCAATTAGTGGGTATTTCATGTTTAAAAACAACAAAATTTTATCTACTTGCAATATAAACGCTGGACTACGGAGATATTTAAATTTTCTATCCCTTGCGCAAATTCGTGTTTTCTTTTACTTGAGATAACTGGCACGCGACGGCAACAACTCGGTTGGTAGTGTCCGGTTTGTGATCAAAAGGTTGCTGAAAGCGGATTCAATTCCCAAACTTGTAATGCACGTTGGAACCTTAGGAAAGACAGTTTTTGCATATCCTTCCCATTGGGCCGAAGCAGTTTACCCGTTGTGATGGCCTAGCCTAACAAAATACTTGCAAACAGAATCAAAAAAGTGCTAAGCGTTGGTGTGGTTAAGACTGATGTTGAGTGTTTGGTTCCTACGCATGGATAAAATGAACTAGGGCGTACGTATTCTACTGTTAGACAAAGTCTAGAGCCATTTTTAGCAGTATGAAATACCCAACTTCAGTATACTAAATGGCACCGTGGCCGAGAGAGTAAACATGTCGTTTTTACGACGGTCCTGGTCGCATGATCTAGTTTCAAAACGCACACAGGTCACCTTGTTGCGTTCTTGGATAAGATGCTGGTGGCTTTGAAGAAGCAGCAAAATTCTATGGAAAAGAATTCGAAGAAATCGATATTACGAACATTTGATCGCTGGAAACTCTTAAGCGGGTGCGGATTCCTCCAAGCAGGAAGTAGTTATCGCATTGAAAAATGTGCGGATCGTCCAACAGTTTACGTCTGCTGATGTTCGGGGACAGAAGGATAACAAAATTTAATAAGGATAACAAAAATTGGCCAACAAAAACAATTTGATTACCAGGACTTTCCAATCCTGATGACACAACCTCCTGTATTTCACCGCTACCGTTTATATTCGATCGCATAATCTTATCCAATGTGACGTCACTCCAAAACATAAGTTGATGCTTGATGTGATAATCTGTAAAATATTTCTATAAAAATTTTCACTAAAATTATTTCCGGTAAATATCTCATATAACCATGAGATATGTAGCTAAATAGCTCATACAAATATGAGATATTCTGTAAAATATTTTCATTATGAATCACAAAATTTTACTCCATAGCAATGTGTCCTGTTTATCAAATGTGTTTTGGTTTTCGATACACGCAGTCGAAAGCCTTACAGAAATTGAAGACATTTTCGATTAAGTGTCACATCCAACCAATTGTAAAACAGACATTATTTAAACATGGATACGGTTCAAAAGAAGCTTGCAAGCTATATAAAAAGTTTTTGTTAACTAAATCTTGTTTTCAAAACAACAAAAAGAATTTAGCTTTGATGTGCTTTATTTTGAGTTGAAGCTAATAATATACAGCTTATCGCACAATCGAATTCGAACTAAACATAAAAATGGACATGGCAACACTGTAACTACAAAATATAACTACATAAAAACTCTTTTTCTAAAATTTCCCATCTCAGTGTGGTCAATCAAGCAATAACTAATACTTTCATAAAATAGTTAAGCTGAAAATAGTACAATAATAAAATACTGTAAACTTCGGTTTTTGCGCACAGAAGCTTTCTGGTTAGTCGCAAAATCGCCAAGTAAATCTCAAAGAACGATCGGTCCTATTGCGTGAGTGCTTGGTTGCATAAAAATTCATCGTGTTTTGATTGATTTGTGCGGTAATCTCAAAAATGATTGTGGGTGCAAAAATTACCAAAAATGCGATAAGCATCTGTCGAAAGTAGCACATTAACAACTGTTATTTTGACCAAAAAACACAAATTTGCGGGTAAAACTGCAGCAGTCGCTCAAGAATTTTTGTGGATTATGTTTGTGCTTAAGGCAATAAATAAACTTAATACAAGCTAAAAGTTGTCTTTACAAGTTTTCAAAAACAAATTTGTAAGGCAATTGGCACTGAACTTGAGATTTAACAACTGCCATATTAAAACTATCATTGCACTGCGCTCTTAACAAAAGCATTAACCATTAACTTACGCGATTTACTTGCAACTCTGCCAATTACGAGCGAAATGGCGATCAAAATATTAAAAGCGCGGCAGTTGATTTCAGATGTCCGAATTTGAAAAAAAATTTTGGACATTTCAACAATTTTTGGTCATTTTAAGTCAAAATCAAAACGAAAACAGAGAATATTTATCAGTGCGTTTATCATTAACGTTTTAAGGGTCAAGATTAGGGCTTGAGTTGGGTTTTGGTTAAGGGGTTCGTTTTAGAGTAAGGATTTGAATTTGGGTTAGAATTAATAAGTAAATTAATATAAACCACTGGTGAGATAGCCTCTTCCAAATTTTGATGACTAATTTTCATGATTGCAAACACGCTTTTCGAGCTCATACTGTACGCCAAAATATGCAACATTTATTCAAATTTATTATTCGCAATTTTGACTGAACTAGCTCAACTTTTTCTGCCAATGAGGTTTTCGGTCAATACCCGTTAAATGACCGAAAAAATAAACCTATTGTGTACTAGCGCAATAAAAAGAGTTCTTCTCATGAGACTACAAATTTTGAAGAAAAACATAACAACTAAATTCAACACCCGAACCAGAAAATCAATCTTAGCTTTTTTTTAGCTTTTTAAATTTTTAAATAAAGTTAGAATCAACTAAGTACGTGCGCATATGTAATACAGGCCATAGTGCTCAAAAAACACCACAAAAACTGAATATTTCCGAGAACCTAATAACCAGTATCTCCTGGCATTTGCAATATTTTGGTGAAATACTAGAAGTAGCGTAATTGTATTAACTTTAAAAGAACATCTTAGTGAAAGCTTGAGCATTGCTGGTGGCCCGAAAAGACAATAGAAAGTCAAAAACCAACCAACCATAATAAACACAGTCACGCAATCTGGCTTAAAGAATTATCAGAACACGCATACAACTGCTAAGTAGCAGTTCATGCAAAATTAAGTAAATACAAAAGTTCGCGCTTTCTAGATCCAAAATTGCGATTGTCAGACTTAATTAAACGACAAAGATAATAAAGTTAAACAGCAATAGATCAAGCACTATTTTGCAACGTTATTAGAGTACTATGCGGGCAATTAAAGGAGTATTTGCTCATTAACTAACCACTAAAGCACTTAAGGCTGCTTACGTCAAAGAAAGATGACCCTGGTGACGTCACTTTTTTCCTTTTTTTAGAAGTACAGGGTAAAACTACAATTGAGCTGAGCCCAGCCAAAATGCTTTCTAAAAATAGGAGTGTGAAGCCACTGCGATTAGGTTACCATAAAGATCAGTGCAGTAGCACCATGTCCATATTTTACTCAAATTATCCAAGGTTGCTCTTGTCCTAGAGAAGCTTCCTCAGTACATCATACTCACAAATAAGCAAAATAAGCCAACTTCCACTATTGTGATTCGTTAGGCATTGCTTCACTTGTCAACAAAAACCGCGGTTTTGACTTGGTGCGCAATTTTGAAGGACCACATTCATCAAAGAGTGATCAATATATACATATATATTTTTTTATTCCACTCGCCAGCTCATCTTGCTTCATAAATCGAACTTTAAGATACTGGTATGTTAATTTTGTGCCAGAGTTAGTTTTAGAGGTAAAGTTAATCCTAACTTTGACACTAACCTTACTTGGAAGCTGGCCCATGGCGTTAGATGTGCTTGTAAATGAACGAAACGTGCATACCGTACATGTATTTACCCTTCTCCCCCTTCCCGCATAAAAAATAGGGGTCTTTATTTAACATGTAGACATGTTAATCATTTCCAATACAGAAGAAATGCTTTCTTGTGATTGACTTATGGATTGTGATAGCGGCTTCCAATGGCTTTAACAACCACATAACTGAGCAACTGCAGGCAGTTCGAGTCTTTGTACAAAGATCCACTCAGATCTATCCACTATAACTTACCTAAACCAATTGCATTTTCCAAGTTTCTTTGAATTGGTTGGAATTCGGAGCGGTCCGGAATCATTCGGCGAATATCAATACGATTTGTGAACAGAAGGGCCGGCGGAGGACCACTCGCCTTACATGTCCTCCCATCAGGTCTCAATTCGTACCCGGAAAGACAAGAGCAGGAAAAACTCCCGATTGTATTGTTACACATTTGACTGCAAGAACCTTCGACATTGCATTCGTTAAAATCTGTTAAATCAAAAAACAAGCTATATAATAAAAATGCTGAAAAATTAGACAAAGTGAAGCAGATTAAACCTGGGGCTACGCTCATCAATACCTTATCTCTTGCAATCACTTTGTTTAATCGTTTGCGTGCTTTCTGGCCTAAAGGCAACCAGCGCGGAAGCCTTTGGGCCAGAAAGCACGCAAACGATTAAACATTAAAAGTAAACTCTAGCCTACAAATGTAAAAAACATCACAACTAAATTATTCAAAATCGCTTTTTTGTATTATCTAGGCTTTTGTCTGAGCTAATTTAGGCCCATAAGTCAATGTTGTGTATCTTTTTTCTTGAGCGTTTTAAAAAAGGGTTCTTGGAAAACCGATATTGGGAATTTTGGCGCTCAATCTGTAACATTTACACTAAACTTCAACAAAATACAGTATGAAAAGCGGGGGATTTACGAAAATCTATCTAAAAGTCGTTAACTGACTATAACAATACCGTTAAGCAAACTGGATTTTTTAAAAAACTTTTTAACAATAGTTTTTAAATCTCACACCGAATGGGTTTTCAAAACGATCCCCACCTTCACAGGAGCGCATGTCAGATGCTAGCCTGAATCCATCTTGACAAACACACATCTTTTGTCCTACTTCGTTCTCCTTGCACCCATGCTCACATCCACCAAATCCTCCGGAACAGGAGGAAATGTTTCCAGAAATCAAAGAAAAATCTAAACGTGAAAAAGGAGGTAAATTCCAGGCAATCAACAAAACAGCTCAACGTGATACAAATCCAAGTCCTTTTAATCTTTGAAGGATTGGATGTTGGACGAGTGGAATCAACCGACTGTGATATCAACCAATCAGTGGTAGAGTGGATCGAACGTCTGATACTAAAACAATAGACTCGGGCTCGATTCCCGGTCGGGTCAAACCAAACATTATTGATATCAGTATTCGCAGTTTTCCTGCTTGATTCAACATTCTAAAGATGTATAGCAGACAGGTGGGCAAGACGTGGTAGCTTAACTCGAAAATCGAAAAGTCCCTTCGGCGTCTCCTGGACAAGCAACTTGGTGAATAACGATGTATTTTCAATAATCACAATTTTACTTTGTTTGTTATATTGTGACGGGTGTTGGAAATGTTTGACTTTATTTAATTCCGCCATTAACTTTTTAATGATCAAGTAATCCATGACTCCAACCAGTTTCAAACTACAGGATTAGCGCAAATCATTGAAATGGTGCAATTAACAAATTGAAAATTTTTTTTTTTAGAAATTGTTTTAATCATATTGTACTGTTATTACATACAAAAAATTAAACTTACTACAAGCAATTATTGGTTTCTCATCAGATAAATCACTACAGTCCGGTATTCCATTGCATAGTTTTCCCATGGCTATGCACTCCCCAGATTTGCACTGGTACTGTCCCATGCTGCAATCTAGAAATGACTTTTAGAATAATTTCGGAATAATTAGGTTAAATTATTAGCTGAAATACTTTCAAGATACGCAATAGACATGACCACGAATAAAATTACCTTAGCGTTTGAATCAAACCAACAAGTGAGCACTAGATGAAGCAGGCCTACGTCTACTCCGAAAGCAATTTATAAACTCAAGTCAGATTCCCAGTCGAGACACAGTTTTTTTCATGACATTCAGCAAAAAACACGTGTAGCTAGACTGTGAAGTTTTCATTTCAGTTGCAGTCAGCTTGACTTGAAGTTTGAAAATCTGGGTAAGGAATCCCTTAACCGTTCCCTAGGTCTGACAATTTGGTAAACATAGAGAGAAATCGGTGCTGGCAATGTCGTTCAACACGTATCGACATTTTAGGACATTTACAGTACTATGAATAGCGGCCAGATGGCAGAGAGTTTAGCGCGCTTATTGCCATAGCGTCAGGTATGAGGCTAAATAGCGTGAGGCTTATATCGGATACATTCTTGCTAATGACTAGATAACTGCTACGACATATTGTCGTTAGAAACTGTGAAGTTCGGGCGCAATGAAGCAGAACTGGGTCCCGTACACTCGCTAGACGCTTCGCCGTAACACAGCAAGCATGACAAAGATTTGGTTAGATAATTGTTTAAAATATAGTCTTATTCAAGGGTCTAGCTTACTGCAGTACAGTTCATCACTGCCATCTTCACAATCTGCTTGATCATCGCATCTCCAACTTGATGAAATGCAGCGCTTGCCTGAATAGCATTCGAACTGATCTCCGTCGCAAGTATCAGTTGGATCAACTGTGGAGCAAAACATACGCGATGTTAGTAATTCTGTCAAACAAGCTTTACTTGCCAAAGCAAATGGGGAAAGACCAGTTGGAAGACCTAGAGCTAGATGGACTAATTACATTGAGGGCCTAGATGGACTAATTAATCGCTAGGTACTACACCTAAGACATGGGAAATCGTGAAGTGTGGTTGCTTAATCTCGAGCTACAGCCCCCACATCCCTCGCGGAAAATCGGGCAATGAAGAGAGAGAGAGAGATACATGTCGCGTAAACACAATCGTGAAGTTCTTTAACGCTTTGGCTTGGTGCTCTTTCACGGAGATATATGACTATGAGCCAGGGACGAAGAGAGAAAATGAAGAGAACTTAATGGAAAAGAAGTGCTTCCCAACCGAACGGCTATTCAGTCCTTCAGCTTGGGTGGAAGACCAAAAAAAAGGTCCTCGGGCAATTTAGGCCTGTTTTTCTCCCAATTTTAAACTGAGTCGCTTTCCTCAAATTTTCAGGATAATTGTTTGAGATCAAGTTTTAACCCGCACAGGCCTGTTAAATGAGCGCAGGTCCTCCAAAAACATTCGGGCCTGGGTGCTCCATACCTTCGATATCCTACAACCCAATCTCCACGGCTCTGAGATGAGCGACTGAAAATCTGCAATTAAAGTCATTATGGAACACCAACCGTATTGGAAAATCCGGGGTAAAGAGGATTGGCCATTTCCACACTACTTTAAAAGTAATTAAAAAACATGACGTCATAAGTTGAATTTACCCAATGTGATCAGAAAAAAAACGCTACATATGAGATTCGAACTCATTTACCCAGTTTGTAAGGAGCCACACCCAAAAACTAGGTCCCCAAACGCCGTACGTGGCCTTGTATAACGATCGTCTTTACGATACGTTGGATAAGCGACTTGATTATTTCTTAAAAATGAGAGAGAGCTGGTGGTGAATGTTAAGTTTCCAAATTAATTACCAGAGGTGGAGTCCTCGAGGACACATTTTGATGTCCTTGGCCTCGAAGGTCAAGTTCTTGGCCTTGGCCTCGAAGCTTCAACTTCTCGAAAATTGCCCTGTCCTTGGCTCGAGAACAGCACTATTTTTTGAGTTGTCAAAAGTTTGTGGAGCGCTTGAAAAATATTTTGGATAACGGTTTTTTTTTTGGAGATCGCTTAAAAATTTTTTCTAAAGACCTTTTTTTTTGGAGATCGCATGAAAAAAATTTCCGAAGACTTTCTTCTTTTGTTTTTTTTGGAGAGCACTTGCGCTTGTGTCCTTGGTCCTTGGCCTTGGCCACAAGCATTCCTGTCCTTGGCCTCGAGAGGGTCTGTCCTCGGTAGGGCTGTCCTTGGCCTCGGATTTTTTTTGTGTCCTTGGCCTTGGCCTCGAGCCTTGTGTTCTCGATTCCACCTCTGTTAATTAAACTTCAATCGTTACACGATGTGGATGGTTTCAAAATGCTTTGCCTCTTTATCAAAAGTTTAACTTGTTAAATCTCCTGAAATTACATAAATCTGAGACTGCCAAATTTATACCAGGGTCAATCAATAAATAAGGTGAATTTTTAGCATAAGAAGTTATAATTCAGATAGAAGCTTAATTTTCTTTTCAACATAGTCTCCCATTAATTTCACTCATTTTTTCCCATTGTGCTGCATAAGCTTCCGTATTCCCTCGGCATAAAAATCTTTATACTAATGTCTCAGCCAGTCGCTGACAACACTTTTGACTTCATCGTCACTTTCAAACTTTGTGCCTCTGGTGAACTCTTTCAAGGGACCAAACTGGTGAAAGTCTGAAGGGCAAGGTCTTGGTTGTAAGGGGGATGAGGGAGCAGATCCTAGCCCAGGTTGTTGATGGTCTGCACCGTTTGGGCTGCTGTGTGAGACCTTGCGTTGTCATGATGCAAGATGACTCCTTTCGGCCGATGACCCCTGCGTTTGTTCTTTATGTCTTTTTTGACCTGTTTCAGCAGTTAACAGTAGTTGGCACTGTTCACAAAGCTTCTCAAAAAATGATACTTTGGTGATTGGGCCTTGCATACACAGCTGACATTTTCCTATGAATTTCCACAGCTTTGCACCCTTCTGCAACTAAAAACTTGATGATTGATCGCTCTTCAAACCTGGAGCACGCTTTTTTATCTGACATTTTTGTTTAATACCAAAACTCTTAAACTTTTTATCTTCATCTGCAAAAGAAATTTCATCTATGTAAATAAGAAGAAAAACAAAAAAAATTTAGCTTCTATCTGAATTATAAGTCGTTATACTAAAAAATTTACCTTATTTATTGAATGACCCTCGAACATTGTCAAATCAATCAGCGTCTATCTCCAAATTTTAATAATTATTTCACATTGACCAAATTCTCGCATAGTCGGCAAACTCGAACTACTGCATCTTTAAATTTAATAATTCCTCTTTACAAAACAAAACAAAACAAACGCAACAATCAATATTAAATATTTCGGTGAGAAAATTAGGAATTCCATTCTCAATGATACTAAAGACCTATCACTTAGAAAGTTTTTGAAAGAAAGCAAACAGATGCTATTGAACCCTCTGTGATAATTTTCTTGTATCTATATTTTAAATTGCGAAGTGCTGACTTGAATAACATTTGTATATTACTCGTAAACTCGTATATAACTTTTTAAATACTATAAAATATTAGCTAAAAAATACTAAATTTTTGTATCTCGTGTCCGACATATTACTATTGTAGCTACTGTTGTTGTTTTTTTTGTTTTGTTTTTTTGGTTTCTTTGTTTTTTTTACGTCAGTTCTTTGTAGGTCGAATGAAGATGCCATATTTTATTAGGGCTTCCCAGAGTGGCTGCAGACTTGAAGACCTCACGGTCCCTTCGGTGTTACTCAGGCGCTGCTTCCTTTAATAATACCTCTACACGTACTCTGTTTCGTCTGTTTTTGTTTATTTAGTGGCGTCAATAAACAAACTTGAACTTGGTGTAAAAAGCTTTATTTTTAAAACGCTAAACTGGAAAAATGTCAAGCGTTGACATTGTTCTGACATGGATTTCACGCGTATTGCTATTTCGGGACAACAAAATTAATGATAAAGTAGGGGAAAATAGATTCTGCATTTCAGTAGCAGAAAATCTTAGTTTGCATAAACATTTTTAAAGCTTGACAACACTAAACTTTTTGGTGTCGTCATCGCACATGACTTTGGTTATGGTTCAATAATTTTAGTCCAAAAAAACAAAACTTTCAAGTGGTGCATAGCGAGGAAAGAGACAAGCAGACCACACTTGAAATGCCACAAAAATTCGAAACAAAGTCGTAGAATCTTTAATTATGCTGTCACAATAATAAAGCCACTTTAAAGAAACTCCTAACAAAATGCCGACTCGGCAATTGTTTGTGCAACATTCAACATCAGTCAATATTGACGTATTTTTACCACACATTTTTTGAAAAAAATTTTCTAAAATTATTGAATTCGCTTTTGCTGATATCTCTCAAGTATGAAAACATTGCTCACTCTACCATTTTTTCACTCCATTCAAATCAAACCTGTCATTATTTTAGCTGAAGTATTATGCCAAAGTGTGTAACAAGTTTGCGAGATCAATTTCTGTGTCATTGTGCCTGCGGGCAACACAGCTCTTTTCGAAGAGGAATGCCACAGTGGTGGCAAGCCGTTGGCAGCACTGTGTCCGATTTTTCCAGCCAAAGTTTTGAACCGCAGACCTGCCGCTTCAGATGCGAACGCGTTACCGCTGGACTAACAGGCTGGTTCATCCCAATCCATTATAAAATTTTGTCCTGCTTTTTTCTCTTATTTCCGCCATTACATGAAAACTTTGGAATATCAGCTCCAAGACTGAGCAGTAACTTATCACGGTTTTCCACTATAATCTCTGTCCGGTTTGGGCGAACTCCTAAGCGATTTTATACCAGATTCTCCATGCAACTATTGCATGCCACGAAGAAAATACTATTCAAAATTTTGTCTCTTTCAGCTAGCGTCAAAGCTTGTAGGCAACTCGACAATCGAAAATAAACTCGAGAAGGCCTAATTAAGTAGCACATTTTTCTGTGTATAACGCTGATTTGAATTATTTTGTCACCAAAAAATCAATGTGAAAAATAAATGTTGTTTGAATAAATAAATAAACACTTTTTTTGAAGTCAACTAATATCTTACTGCATCCTCTTTCGTCGGAACCATCTTTGCAATCACTGTCTCCATCACACCTCCAATTTTTACTGATGCATATTCCATTATCGCAGCGGAATTCCCCATCATTGCAAATTTCTTGCCCTAAATTAATTCACAGATTAAAAAAGACGTCAACATTAAAAACTCAAAATGTAATGAAAGTGGAAATATTAAAGCACCATTATATCAACCAAGCTCATGTTTCAATTCCATTATTTCTAGTCTATAATCAATATTCAACGCAGAATAAGACATACTTACGAAGATTAAATGCTGGCGCATGAGAGTTTTTAAAGTACACCTGTAGCTAAAATTATTCTAATGAATCGTAATTAATCAAACCCTTACTCCAAATTCATTTTCATACCCCAAATTTATTCTAATGGTTCTTTATCCAAAAAGCAACTTTGCCTATCGTTGTCGTGCTGTTTGTTATGTTTACGATGTTTAACTCAAAATTTTCTCGTCGGTAAAATTTTAATTTTAGCCCAGAATTCTTAGTGATGAACTGTGATTGACAGCAAATAACTAGGCATTCGAAGAGGCGTGAAACATTGGTGTACTGTTATGAACTGCAAAATTTGTTAAAATTCTCTTGTCCATGTTGTAGAAGAAAAGAACATCACCGTTATAAATCTGCTTAAAATTTTCTGCGAATGTGTCAAAGTTGTTCTATGATATACTTAACGTTGTAAATATAAATAACAGTCAGTCAATACCTATTACCGAGTGTTAGGAAACAGTAACAAAATTTGTTACGTTGTTAAGAGATTATATTTACTTTTTGAGAAAAATATTAAACAATACAGGACAATGATAACGACTGCCTACCATCTTCAAAGTGCTATTGAATCACTGTAAATATTAGTCAATTCTTAAGAGAATTTGCTCGAATCATTTTGGAAAAGTTCTTTGAAGAAGTAGGCCTACCTAAACGAATTGTAACACCGTACCTACAAACAACAAAGTAGCTTACTACCGCTACTACCATATTGATACAAATACAAAAATTAAGCTGTCACAGCAGATTACCGTACTATAGTTCTAAAACATTAAAAAAATTCAAATCGTATAAAACCCAACGGTTTGTTTCACCGTAAATGGGTTTATGAGGAGTATATCGAAACTCTAAATATCTTTAAATCTTTTTTTTGAAAATACATATTTTGACACCCAGATATCAACTACAGACTAAAAATCATACTGCTTTTATTACCGGAAAATCTTGGTATAAAATAGAGAAATTTATTTGCATTTCTTACATTAGGTCTACCTTTAAGAATCAGTGGAAGATCCAAAATTTAGCAATGTAATATGGTTAATTTTATGAAAATTTCTAAAATGCACTGTAAGCTAAATAATAAAAACTGAAGCAGAAATTCGTAGAGCGTTTTTAATCAATCTTAATCTTAACTCAAAAATCCTTTGAAAAGTAAGACCAAAAGGAAATACTTTAATCCAAGTGTAACCAGAACCGAGAAAATTTCAAGTTATAAACTCCGTAAAAAAAGCTTGAATAATCTTTGTTTAATCGTAATTCTATTTCATCAAATCCAAGCAAAATAATTCGAAATATGTCAGCAACATAAATGTTACATCGACCAAATCTAAACAATGAATTTAACTTAAACCTGAAAATGTAGCATAACAAATACGACAGGGCTAGAGCTAGTGTACAGTACATTGTATAGTGAGACATAACAAAATTAAAAAGATCAAAAACAAGCAAAATTGTAGCCTAGCGGTAACTGCCAACTCGTTTTGCCTAATCATTCCATTACAAAGTGTGATGGTAAGGATACATTTTACTCAATACTAATCGAACCAAGCACCAGAATCCAAAATAAGCTTACCACATTCTTCATCACTGCCATCACCACAATCATCTGTGCCGTCACAGTGGTTATGCAAGTTGATACATTTCCTGTTGGCGCAAGTATACTCCTCAGATGTGCAGGGTCGCTCTGAAAAAAAAAAAAACGTTCGTTAAAATGGAAAAACCGCGACAAAATTGTAGAGCAAGATTGGAGCCCTGAGGAACTCCAAGTTTCATTTTAAGTTGAAATCCATTTTTTGTTTGTTTCCTTTTTGCGCCATTTTTACCAGAAGCTACGCAAGAACAGCTGCACTTAAAAATGTGAATTATTTGACAAACAGGTGCTGGGTCTGGTCCCGGACAATCTGACGACGATAATGAAAGTTCACTATGAAAACAATTGAAATTCAGGATATTTGGTACAAAACCAAATCATCAAATGGTTTTAAAGTCATTGTCCTAGTTTGAAAGTTATATTGTAGCAATAAAAATTTCAGCAATATTCTGACCAGACTTCAAGACTTTTATGTCAGATTTGATTCTTAAGACTCCAATAAGAGTGAGACTTGAAAAGTTGCAAATCGAGATAACGTATATCGAGTTTTGTTATCTTTTTCAAGTTTGCTTAAGTTATGGGATTCAAGCTCAGATACGTTCTCGAGCATTTCTTTGTTTTCCACAACCACCGAGTATTAAGCGTTTGATTTATTTTTGGTCTCTTAATAGCTGTCTTGCCCTAAATTTTTTATGAATAACGAAGAGTTTAGACATTTCTTAAAATTACAAAAAAAATTTAGAAAGTCCATGAATATTTTAGCAAACAAAGCAAAGTTGTGCTCGCAATGTGAAGACGTGAAAACAGTTTCAAAATGGCCGAAAAAATATCTTCTGATTCGGTCATTTGAACAAAAGTTCTGAGCGCACAATAAACTCAAATATAGTAGGGTAAAAGATTCTTCTGTTACGAAGCAGAAAAATATTAGTACTCACCGCAATCTTTTTCATCGTCTCCGCTGTCGCAATCATAGTCTCCATCACACATGTACTCAGTATGGATACAGTTCTCTACGATAACTTCATCCCCATGGAGCCTTGTACACGGGTATTCGTCTTCTCTACACGAATTATTATACGGAATCACCTCAGAAACAGGACCTGAATTTTAAACAAGTAATTTTAGAGCAGTACGGAACCTCAGCGACAGTTTTAAAAAATCGAGCCCAAAAGACACCGCATCAAAAGAGCACTCCCTAAACTAGTAGTGTCCAGAGTCGGGCCCGCGGGCTGCGAAGAAATTTGATCAATGCAGTTTTAGTCTGTCACCGAACTTTTCGCCAGCAATCATGAACGAAAGATACCGACGTGGCAAAAATGTGGTTCTCACAGTATTCGACGACCTTAAAGCAGTTGAAGTTCTTTTTTTGGTCTTCACCTTCTTTTCCGACCTAAATGAAGTTGAAGATCTTTTTTCCTTTTTTTTTATCTTCATCTCAATGATTGAGCAAAATGTTGTTCTTTCTACTTCATTTCGGTTTTCCTGGATGTGATTGGCTCGCACTCATCCTTGCAAGTTTTGAAACTCCATTGAAAAAGTTTGGACATCCTTGACCTTAAGCGATGCGGATTAGTATCAATTAAATTAAGAAAAAGTATTATAACTTTAATTCGTAATCGTGTCTTTTAAAAATGTGTCATTTGGGATCTACAGTAGCACAGTATGTTTCCCATTAGAGACGGTGCATTTACGCAATTATGCAATATCAAGTAGGGAATGTATGTTATGGACGAGAGGTTTTTAGACGCATAGTCTGTATATTCGTGTCAGAACACAATCCAAGAAACGTTACTGACTCCCGATTGGACTCTCGAACTGGCAATGTGTCGTTGCGTCCGTGGGAAAGACACTTTACGCTCATTTCCCATTGGTGCCAGGCAGTCTACCCGTTGTAGATGGATCATATGTATCAACCTGGATTAACTTTGATTAGCGGATTGACAAAGGTTTTGGGGGAAATGTTTGGACAAATGGCCGGGCAAATTGCTAAAGTGATCATGTATTTCAAAGAATTCAGTTTATTAAACTTATGAATTCAGTTTTTGTTATTGTAATAAGTTCAACGGTATAGAAGATAGACAACCGATGATCCGGGGATCATACTTAATCTTTGTTGGTGCATGCGAACCTCAAGAAAGAAAAAAACCTGAAGCAAAAATGATTTGAAGAGTGCTGCTGAAGTGAAAAAGCATTCTGCTGAAAAAGTAAAATAAACATACCTGTTCCAAACACACAATCTTCTTCATCCGATCCATCTCTGCAATCGAAATCTTGATGGGGATCGCAAACGTATTCCTTTTTTATGCATTCTCCACTTTTGCATTTGAATTCTTCCTCCGTGCAGTTCCTTTCCACTGAAGTATAATAGTTTTATTGATTTTCTTGCTCCGTGTTCACAAAAAAACATGTAGTCAATAAAATTCAATTGCCTAAGCACCGCTAATTGTTTCCACTTTTCCAGTGAATATAGCATCGTATGGACCATCGTGGATTAACTTTGATCGGCGGATCATCAATTTTTTATCTCCTTCCCCTACGAACTTATCAGATTAAAATAAACTGAATTTGCGTGTTACAATCATAACGTATTGTCGAAATTCAAAACGCTATTCTTGAACTACGTTAACAATTTACCTGACATTTGTTTAAATTTTTCTACTGAAGTTTTGTTGATTCTCGAATCAAAGTTAATTTATGTTGGTGCATGCGACCCATAATGTAGCTTCAAAGTTAAAGGAAAAGTACGAAGATAAAGTAGGTTTAAAAATTTGTATCTTGCAAATAAATATAACCAGTTTGTAATTGTTTTTCAGTGAGTCGTTTTAGTGATCTTTCGCGTTGCTTTACAAGCATCATTTTCTTGAAATGAACCAGTTTTCCCATTTATCAGTGAATCAGGGTGTTATTGGGCGCAATCGAGTTCATTTTACTTGGCCATTGTTTGCTGCAGGTAAATCACATATAGTTATGGGCTCAAGTACTGTCTAGATCCCCCAAACCTGAAAAGGAACTGTGTAACGTGTAAATGTACATTTTGTAAACAAATAAAAACGCAACATCAGTCATTTTGACTTCATTAATAAAGATTTAAAATTTTTGACTGCATGCTATCAACCAAAACTAGCACAAAACTAAAACACTTCAAAAACAATAATTTTTCAACAGATGGGTGGTCTAGTTACCAAAATGTTTAACAAAGAGGTAGACAACGTCAAAAATGTCATAGCACAAGATAATGTTAATTAAAATTTGTTACACTAGCACATTTTTCTGTTTATTTCAACAAAATATAGCACTAATTTTGATAAGATTTTGTTTTAAAGAAAATAGATTTTGTGTGATCGATTACTATAAAATAACAATAATCTATAGTTGTGCTACATTTTGTGAGTTCACTTCAAACGCAACTACAGAAGAATTAGGGATTTGGTGTTTTTAATAATGCTAGCTACCTTTTTTGGGGGGTCAAATTGTTTCTTTCCACAGCTCCACAAATCAAAACCTTGTTAAGTATTTTACAAAGTTATTCTACATAATATAAAAATAAAGTTGAAGCCTAGGATTGTTGTCCATGTCTGTAGATCGCTATTGGAGTAGGGATTCAAAATTGAGAAGTTAGATGGCAAATGCGATGAGTTTCATAAAATGACGTTGTACAACCAAATTAATCTATCTCCTACTTGACAATTAGACCTCATCAAAATGTCAACTATTCAAAAGCAAAAGAGAAACAATATTTGTGTTTATTTCGTTTGCGTTTTAAACATTGTAATTGTAGGGTACGTTCAAAAGTAAACTAAATCTTCAGATTAGTAGGTTTGTGGAACAACCATTAAAGGCGGTGAAATTGAGTAAAAGTCAAACAAATCAACAGCCAAATGTTACTAGGGCGCTGCAGTGCAAAATTAACGTGAGACTCCAGTTTTTATCAAGTAAGTTTGATGAAGTCTCGTAAAGTTCGCCCAATGACTGACTTGAACGTTTTATAGCCTCTGCTACAGGCCAGGATTCTAGGACATTTATGCCTGACATCGGTGGGTTTTTGCTTTGAATATTGCCATCGACCTATGTGTAAGTCAACTAAATTGGGTGTTGTTTACGAGTAAAAACAATATTCAAATCACTGAAATTAAATCACCAAAAAATTTCCATCAAGATTTGGCCACCTTCATTTCAGTTTCGAAAAGAAAATTTTTACTTTAAAAATGATTTCAATGCTATCTTTGCTCGAGCAATGGACATCTATATTTTATGATCTATCGAGGAAGAAAATGAAAATATTGCCTAGAAAATTTAGAGAATAAAAATACTTTAGTGTCCGTACTCCGTGGATGAAATTATTTGGGGTCAACTACTCAACACTATGCACGAGACTTGAGCAGAAATTTGAAAATGGGTACTAAATGCCCAAAGCAGTGGGCAAAAAATGAAATTTAGAGCATGGGAGTACCATAATAATAGGTTTTTCGCCGAGCTAGTTTCAGCCTATTTGGAAAATGGAAATCAAACCTAAATCTCATTACTATTTACCACAAGAAAGTTCATCACTTCCATCATCACAGTCCTCATCACCATCACACCACCATTTTGGGGAAATGCATTTTTTCCCATCCACACACAATCTATCCTCCTCCTCGCATTCAACTTTGCCTGGAAAAGAAATTTCAATTAAAACCATTTTCAAGAGCAAATCAAACCAGTCTGCTGCAATTGACTAGACAGTTTTGATAAAAAAAAAACAAAAAAAACTTAATATCTGTTTGGGCAATTCAAAAGTAAACAAAATTGGATGAGAAGATGAAACTAGGTAAATAATGCAACTTTCATTTCGATTACAAAATGTTTTGGACCAAGGCCAAGGCTGCAAAGGATCTTTTCGGCGCTCTAGTCAAGCTGACATCTGAATATCACTAAAAAGCTACAAATCGAGTCTTTAGTAGTGGGGTAATACACACTAATTTTAAAGCCTTTCGTTAAACCTGAAGATCGAACCCAGTTGTGGTCGTCCATCTCTTCAGTTTCAGACCGAAAATACTTTTTTTACTTACAGCCCCTTTCATCGCTATCATCGACACAATCATTATCTCCGTCACATTTCCAGGATTCTTTGATGCACTGGCCGTTGTCACATTGGAACCAACCCGACGAACGATCGGTCGGACAAGGGGATGAAGCTGCGAAAAAAACGGAGTTACTCCAAGTGGGCCCATGAAACAGCTCTTCGTTGATTTACTATACTTTGCACTTTCTGCTGCCAAGAGTTTTTTCATCTCCACATGTTGTTGACACTAAACCCGCCCTTGTGTTATGGTTGATGAACGACAGCAAGTAAAATGTCAAACATCCAAAATTATTTAGAAATCCCAATGATTTTGCTTGCTGTCCTCTTTTTATAGATTGGACTATGAATTTTACTAAATTCGAGACCAGATCTAATTTTTTCCGACACGACAATACATATTGTTTTCTTGGTTGGAACTTCAAATTTTTTCCTGTGAGTGAAAGCGGTTTGCGACAGAAATGCTAGACCAAATGACCCCAGCTAGAATGGAGAACCCTGAAAAGAAAACTAGCCGTTTCTAAACCACTCCAAGATTGGGCATTGCGTCACCTCAAAAGGGACTAATGTTAATGGGGTACTCTCTCGTCGTCTCTTACAGCCTGTTAGGTAAGTCGCTTCGCAATCCTACCCTGTATGAAGCAGCACGAGGTTACAAGGGGTGCTTGTCGAAAATAGCATTTGTGCTGCAGTGAAAAGGTGCAGCTGTAAGATTACTAAAAGAAGTGTTGTAGCGTTGTGCGATTGAGCTGTCAAACCAGAGTTGCAAATCCGTCCGGGCTTTTTGGGTCGAATTCGGGTTCGGGCCGAGCTCGGTCCTAAACTAGTCGGCCCGTTTAGAACTCTGTGTTGAACATACTGTGTACTTGTGCGGCTGACATCATCTAATCTTTATCTAAAACTGAATCATGAAAAACTGCATATAAACTGAGATACACAGGGAAAACAGATGTAAAACAAGTCATAGTAGGAATTGTAATAACATAGAAAACACTTTATTGTGAAACAAAATACGAATTTTGAATGTTTCTAAAAGGCAGAGAACCAAATTACAAATGATTAATCGAGATTTAAATCTGATTTTAATACACCATCAAAATTTTCAAGCAATGGAGCAGGCCTTATCTTAAAAACATTTAGAACAAAAAATTACCAAAACAATTTGTGAGCTCAATCATACTAATGTGGGACAAACTATGTGGGGATAAACGAAATCTGGCTGAAAATATGACAAAATTGCGAAACAATGAAATAAAATAGGACAAATTCTAAAAGAACGTAACAAGTTGTGATTCATAGTCAATAGCAGAAATCTGATAGCGGATAATCGCAATTTTCAACTTATAGTGAAGAAAATAGAGCTTAGCTTTTCCGCAACATTGCACAAAATTGCTTCTTTAAAACTTAAAAATTAGCTGCGTTTACTGGCTGATTATAAAGTCACAAAGCATTAACCAAAACCAAGAAAATTTAAAGCAATTAATTTTCTGTATCAACTTTATTGATGCTGTGTCAAGAATGATGCAGAAAGTGTTTTATTTTTATTTTTCGGTTCTTACTCTAGCTTTAAATGGCTGTTTTTTTCTTTTTCTTCACGATCAAAGCAAGATCTGAAAAAGAAAACTAAGCCAGCCTAGAATAGCGGACTGTTGACATTCATAGCAATAACAGCAATCAATATTGCTGCAATATTGCGGCAGTTTAGCAGAGACGGATATAAAATTCCACATCACTCGATTGTGATATGCGTTGTATTCGAAAACGCCTTCTGTTTAGCGATCCACACACGCAAAATACTTCGAAGAGATAAAAAGGGTTAAGTTTCATCACTTATCGGCATTTTCATTAGAGTCAACGCAATCAAATTCTTTGGCAGTTTTAGTGAATGGTGCGAAAAACAGCAACAAAAATACATCCTAACAAAAAGCTTTTGAGAGACGATTTAACACTTATTCGTGTCTTATCCTTCTAGCAAACAAAATAGCCTTACAAATTTGCCGTGTTATCAAAAGAGCGATGAACAAACAGTACAGCGGAAAATGTTAATTTTGACAAAAAAAAAAACGGTTACAACAGATGAACTGGCTACAATCTAACGGCCAAGGACAACGCTAAGCTTTCCATACCAAACAAAAGAACAGAAGTTCTCAAAGACTTTGCTACAGTATGTTGTCTTCCTTCCATGCCTTTTTGGTGGCCTAAACTTAACCACGATTTCCCATACTTTAGGAGAGGTGGTTGGGTGTTGCTAACAGCATTTCGGTCATAATAACCAAAAAAATTGAATAAGTCCAGCTGCATATTTTTGCATACAATCCCTGAAACTGTCCTTGTAATCGCGAAAATGACCTGAAGAATGACCGGCCAGTTGGTCGAGCGGTAACGCGTTGGTCTCTGGAGCGGGAGGTCTGAGGTTCAAATCTCGGGCCGGTCAAATCGGACACAGTATTGCCAACGGCTTGCGACCGCTACGACATTTCTTCAAAAGGAGCTGTGTTGCCCGGGCGCAATGACGCGGAGATGGGCCCCGCCAACTCGTTACACGCTTCGGCGTAATCCAGCGAGTATAATGAGAGATTTGATTTGATTTTTGAATTTGACTTTTAAAATGGCCCAAAAAACTTCACAAAATCGCTCATTTGACCGAAAAGTTTGAACAAAAAAATAAACCCAGATTTGAAGTGTATTGATCACTACAAATTGCAGACACCCTTCCCAGAGAATGCCATTGGTGCCTTCATCTAGAATCTATTCCAGAATTACTGTACTATTCGGTAAAATTTTAGAATTTGTCAAAGTTTGAATTAGATAGAACCAGGCGTGCAACTGAATTTTGCTGAGGGAGCAAACGCCCCCAACCGCAAAGCGATTTACGTGATTTTAAAAAAATGATCATTTTAACGCCAATTGGGTTACATTTTGCACATTTGTAAAACCTTTTCAAAAGAACACGTTGCTAAGATTTGAAAGCCCTTTGACAGAATTTAAATCATTCACCCACTTCAGCCCCCCTCCCCACTTATACTGCTGAAGTCCAAAAGAAGTTCAAAAGCTTGCATATTTGGGTTAAATTCTGTAAGCGACTTGGCCAAGGCACGCTCTTTTGTACGGGAAACGAGGGCTGAAGCCTCCCATCCCCCTCCCCTGGTTGCGTTACTGGGATGAACTTACCAGATGCTGATGTCGTTCAAGTTGTCCCGTACATAGGAGTGTGCCTTCACCAACCATCTACAGTGGGGTCTACTTGGCTACTTAACAATTCAGGGGCCATATTATGCAACGTTTCGTAAGAGTTACTACATCGCAAGTTTTGTTTGTTTCAAATAGCTAATGACGTAGTAGTCCTTGTGATGTGCTGCACAACGACCTATCAGATAACCAAAACACACAGAACTGAACTTACGGCAATCTCTTTCATCGCTAAAATCCCCACAATCATAATCGCCATCACACTTGAAACTAAGCGGGAGGCAGGCGCAGTTTCCAAACGATCCTTGAGTGCAAGCAAATGTTTTGGAGTTGCATTTACACCGAGATAGCTTCTTTCTTCCGTCCGTAATCGTAGCTAAAATTAAACGAGATTGTTAAAAAAGGGGCTGTGAGTCAAAAAAGGAGGAACACTGTAGTGGGGATAATGGTGTTATATTTTTTCTTCTCTTTTTTTTTTGCAAACTTAGCGTACAATCACGGCAAGGCGCCGCGATTAGCCAAGTGAAACTGAAAAATCAGTCCAAGTCAGGCCCATTTTAGGCCAAATAGGCTTTAAAAACGAAAACCTCCCACAACAAAACAGCAGGGGGCAATCGTTTGTTCTCCAGCTGACAGATTTCGTTGGATAGGTGGCTTTAATGGAGCTTGCGTCGATTTTCAGTCACCAAGTTGACTGAGTGAATGAATAGCCTATCCAATTGACTTTTAATTGCTGTAAACCAGAGAAAAGCTTGTTTTTGTGATTTTAGCCCATTCAAAAACGCGCGATCTGGTTCAATGATTGTGACTTCAAAATAACAGATTGTTTTTCAGTGACACCAAGTTTGAAGCCTTGGAAATGACCTTGAACAAAATTGATTTAAACTTCGCTTAACCAGTAAAACCAAATAATTATTAAAATAGTACTTTGTATGCTGCAAAATGCTTTTCTGAAAACAGTAGTGTTAATCTGTATTTTACGTATTAAATGCTCTAAGACGAAGAGCTCTCGTAACACAAAGACAAAGCTAATAACATTGGAACAACATCTTAAGGGCCTCTTCAAATCAATTTAATAGCAAGGTTTTTGCCATCCATATTTCGAAAAGTTTCGAAAGTAAAAGGTCAAAGCAAGACATCATCTGGTTCAGGCTACTGGAACTTTGCACGAGCCTTCAAGCACAATCATAATCAAAACTTCGCACAGTTCCTGAGTAATAAATGCATCCAAAGTTTCGCTACTTGAATCCTAATCGTTCGACAAGGGGTCGTGCAATTCCAAGACTTTTCTTCTCTTCACGCCTCGCATTTATCGCCCCTTTTTATGTATTGTCTGCAGCATTTCTTTAATCAAATATTTTGTTAATATGATGATAAAACACGATAAATACACTGATCAACGCTATTGGGAAAACACAGCAAATTACCAAGAAGTTTACAATAGAAATTGAAGTCTTCGTTACAAACATGTCAATAATAACTATTGCCAAAGTGGCTTTGAAATGCATTGTTCAAACTTTCTTTCAAACATACCAAGTTCTGGTTTATAACTACTTCTTGTCAATCAATAAGGCCTTGCCTTTGACACCTGTATTCTGCGTTATTCGATACGCATTGCAACTGGACAAAGGGATGCCCATTGTCCGATAACCCTGACAGATGCGTGGCCTAAAGGTTATATTTTAGTCTAAGAATGTTAATAAAAATTTGAAGAACACTAAAATCTCCGTTACGTCCAACGACAATTTTTCAAATATTTTTCATCTCCAACAAAGGACTTTGAAAAAAGATATATTTTCAGCGTTGTTAGCATGACGTGACTTGGAATTGAACCCAACTAAACAACTTCGAAGGCAACTTTTTAACCACTCCGAACTAAATCACAATCCTGATACAATTAATGAAGTAAAGGCTGTTGTTGTTCTGTCGTCGTGATGACTCAGCGTAGTTTACAAAAGCGACACAAAGCCAAAGCTTCTCGAAACGCAAACAAAAGAACTCTGGCACGAGTCAGTCAAGATTTCAAAAGCAATTTGATGCTGACAAAGTCAAGATATTGCAATTTCCAATTCATTTCAACAAAGCAAATTCGATTTTTTATTGAAAAATTAAGCTTAAAAATAAACCTATGTCTGGCAGCAGGAGACGTTAAATTGATGACAGCTCTGCCCAGGAGTGAGAAATTGGGGCAGCCATTAGGCAGCCCATCATTCAGTAGTTTATATCGTTTTGGCAAAGCATTAAGTGCAACAAAAAGCTTACCCCATTTACAAAACATAATTTCAACTTAAATGTGATCTAAAACACTCTTCGGCGCCATTCTTGCCACTTTCGAACTAATATTAATAATTTCAAGCCTTGAGATAAGGGTAAGAGGTAGTAGATAAGCTAAAATTGCATCATTATGGCTTTAAAAGATTAGCAAATAATCCTTTCTGAACAAATTCAGATTCGAGATACACCGTAAAGCGCAAAATAGCAACTTAATGCTTTCGACAAACAAAAACTAATGTTTGCCGTTTGCTGTGTTAAACTAATTTTAAGGTACTATCAAGAAGATAAGCACGATTTAACCTTTACTTGTTCTTAAATTTTATGCTATTGAGGTTCCTTGTCTCAATCTTTTCATTATGTAATAAAGAGTACTGCCACAAAAACATCATTTGTCATAAGTAGTCTATTCAAACGACCACGAAAAACACAATTTTCGATTGATGGTGGCCTTTAAAAGTGAAATTGCATTGTTTGAAGTTTACTCGAAATTGCGGTTCTTCAAATACCAAGAGCAGTTAAAATGCGGCATTGGTCAAGCAAATTTTTTAATGTAAAACGCAAAACACGTAGTCAGAGTTTATTCCATCAAACCATGCCATTTACTTTAGATAATGTCATGATCAAACTCATGACTCAAGATGGTATGGATCATGATTAATTCATGGATTCATGTGAACATATCAAAAAACGAACAAAATGCCAAAACAGAGGAGGAAGACCAGGTCCACATGGGCGTAATATCGTAAGCGTGCGAGCGTAACTTTAGTTTATTTAAACAGAAATTCGGTACGCCCGACGCACATCAGTGTTTCCAGCGCACAAGCAGGTTAAACTATGCAAATGCTACGCTCATACGTTCTTACTTTTACGCCCAGTGTACAAGCGAGTATTAGAAATCCGCAAGTTCGCAACTTCCACTTGGCTAAATTCCAATGATATATTGTGGCTTTCAGCAGCAAACATTGGGATTGCAAACTTGGCTGCTACACTGGCTTTAAGGTCAAAAAGGTCAAGTTTTTGTTTACATTTACTAAAAAACAGGTAGTAAAATACTTGAAGAACGCTCCTATGACGCCGTTAGTCTGCTTCGGTTAGGTTTTGTTTATTTTTGCAATTTACCGCAACAAAATGCATTAACCTATTAGGTTGCAGTAATTTAAAGCCCAAGCTAAGTAGCAAATTTTGCCGAATTATCAATTCTTTAAGCCAACTCTGTCTCGGTTTTTTTCAAAAATACTTCAAAAAACGTCTAAGTCTAAACCCAGTCTCTTTTGGCTCAAATTAATCGTTTTGATTAACATAATATGATATTTTAAATGTATTTCGTATATTGATATTTGCTCGGTGGATATTTTACTAAAACTTTCTGTCAATGTAAAGAGAGAAATAAGAACATTTTTTCGTTTAGCTTGACCAAACATAAGTTTCAATGTAGAGCTGGCGCGTAGCCAGAAATTTGCACTGGGGGGGCTGTTTTGGAGGCTGGAAACAACATCAAACGATCTTGACCCAGATTTTCATTGAACTTCACTCAGATTGAGTCGGTTTTTGAGCCCAAATTTAGGTGATCTCCAAAAAAAAAAAAGGTCTTCATCGAAATTGAAATGGTTTTTCTGTCCAAACTTAGGTGATCTCAAAAAATAAAAATAAAAAAAAAAGGTCTTCACCCAGGCTGAGAACCAGTTTTTCTGGTCCACATCACATCAGGTTCTTGACCAATTCTCATCCCAAATACCATTGGGGGAGGCTATTTTCGTTTTTGTGCAAAAATCGGCCTCAAAAGTGCTAAAAACAGGGTATTTTGCATACCTTTCAGGCCAATGAAAAAACTCGAGCCCCCCCGCTACGCTACTGATGTACAGTTAGATATTTTTGACCACTATTAAAACGCAAAAGCCTATTTGTATTGAAAGGAAAGAACTTTGCGTCATTGTGTGTTCACTCCAAATTTAGCATTATTTTTTCAATAGATGAAGGACCTTTCTAAATCCTATGACTTTTTCCGGGGAAATTTTTTAAATCAGTAGCAAAATATTATCACAGGGATTAGTTGCATTGCTGAACGAATCGCATTTAAATAAAATAAACCTTATCCAAAATTTAGGAAGAAGACCATCGTGTTTAATGTTTATTCCCTTGCAAAATATGCAATGGGAAAATGAATTGAACCCAAATCCTTGGGATTGGGAGTCCGACTCAGAGTTGTAAACGGGCCGATTAGTTCAGGCCCGAACCCGAAAACTAATATGAAGCCCAAACCATGCCCAAAAAAAACGAAAGTTAATTTAGGTCTGAAAAATTTAGCAAAGTTGCCAAGTATTTTAATAAGTACATCTCAGGCCACAATTGAGCCCAAAATTTTGTCAACTTTAAGCATAAACCCGACCCGAAAAGTCCGGCCCGACTTCCAACTCTGGTCCGACTCCTTAGTCTTTACCGCACGCATCATAAATTGATTACTGGTAGCAATAGGGCCAGATGGTGTGGTATGAGTTGTATCATGCAACATTACTGGTATTCATTCTAAAAATATATACAGTCTGCCAACCACTCTTTCGTATCCAGTTACGAGTTTCAACAACGAGCAAATAATGCATAAACGCAACGAACTTGACTAACGATTGTCTGTTTAGCTGAGAAAGAACTGAACGGACTATCATATGTCAAGCAAAAAAGGATTTTGCATGAGTGACGTCACCGATGACGTCATTGGCATGAAAGGGTCGAAGATAACAAATGCTGTCACAAAATAACTCATGACAGGTGTAGAAATTACTACACGTAGTATTTCAATTGCTTACTGAAATTTAATCCAATTAGGTTCAAAATAGATGAACTGTAAATGGCGTTACCACAAATGAGCCAACTATGAACATTTTATAGCAGACAATGACCAGTTTAGTGAAGTTTGGCGACAAGTGTTTATCAGCCAATACCAATTGAAATGTCACTTTTTTTGAAACTGCCAAATGTTTAGGAAAACTGGGGGTAGGGCAACGTCACTTTTTCAGATGAATGTGGAGGAATTTTGCAAATCAATATTTAAGGACAACTGCTTTCAGATCTTTCAACGTAGCGTCCAAATCATTTGAAGAGCCAAATGAGAATGCTTGTCTTTCAAACAAAAAAAATAGTAAAAGATTCTTACTTTCAAAAGTGTCCAAATTTTGCTTAAAAAGTAGGCAAAGAGAAAAAAAACAGTGATGAATGTAGAATTTTAGGGGCCCGAATGCCGAGGCAAAATCCAAGTCCTTTTTCTGCTCAAAATGTGGTGAAGATTAAAAAAATTTTTCGCATGTGGGGTTCTTAAACCCCATTCAACTCTTGCTTCATCTACTTTAAGTGAAATTGTTATTACATTTTATTCACCAAGTTGCCTCGGCCAGGAGACAGCAAAGGGACCTATCGGTCTTCGAATCAAGCTGCCACCTGTCTACGAGTCTACCACACACGGCGTTGGCTTCACACTGTCCCTTTAATTGTTGAACGTCAAGCAGGAAAGCTGTAAATACCAATTTTTATAGTCTTTGGTTTAAACCAACCGGAAATCGAAATGGAGTCTACCGCTTCAGTAGCAGACGCTCTATCCACTCAACCACTGATCAGTTTCGTTGCTTCCAGAACATCCAGACTCGGGCAAAATGTTGCCCCCTGGAATATTTTAGAGCGCCAGGCCAAGTCCCGTCGGTTCCAACTCTATAACCGACACCTCATATCTTTCCAAGCTCCTCGGAAAGTTGTCTCACCATTTCAACCCACCTAAATTCGGGAAAGGGACCGCGCCACGTTGAGGCCGCGCGACGTTGATGCAATCTACATATTTGATATCTGCAATACGCAAAATCAAAGTGAAAAAATCACCACTCTTGTAATTGCAAAGGTAAGCTACAAGGTGATCAGCAGGTTACAGAGCAGTACATCGTCAACTGTGACTAATAATAATCTCTACTTCAAAGAGTCTCCGTTCCGTACACGAAAGTTACCTGCAATTACAACGTATTGAAGTGAACTCATTTATCGCATTAAGGACTTTAGAAAGTTATTCATTGGACCTCAAACAACAAAAAAGCTTTAGCATTTTGTACTTCCGAGCTGGAAATCAACAAAAAATGTTTGTTTACAGAACTAATGCAACACTGGGATCTAAAGCACTTTTGCTTAATGAAAAAAACAAAAAATTGGACCATCAAAAATCAGAAAGATCACTTTCTCATATGAAAAATACATTAAGTAGTGCTGTAACACCTGTCGGCTTATTTTGGTTAATATCATCATCATAATTATTTTCATGATTATCATGAACATACGGTATGATGTGTCTTTTTTTGAGTATTTAACGGACATCATGCGTACAGCTAGGGTAGAGAATAAAAAAAGGGAGGATTTTTTTGCACCGCAAAAGCAAGAATTTTTCGCACCAAGAAGGGGATTTGTTTTTTGCTGAAAGCCGGGGTTTTTTAACTATCCTCAGCCATTTCCAGTTTTTGACTGCTTCCTCATACGTAAACCAAAAGTTAGTGAACGCCAATTATTATGATTCTGAGCGCACAAAAATCATTTGTTGAGCCAGAAAGTATAAATCAAAAGCAAACAGTTAGTTACTTTTATCTCGAAAGCAAACACTGCACTGCAAATCAGTCAAAGCGAAACTTATTACAAAAGAATGCTACGGACTTCCGTACAAAATTAAACATATTTCAACAAATGGACGTTAGACAAGGTTAGATAAAAGTTCTGAAACAACATGCTTTGAAATTAAACACTATCTTACAATCATAGTTTTAAAAGCCAAACACTGCTCGAGTTTCACAAATCTGGGCTTAAACGCGATGCTAAATGCAAAACTGCGTATTTTTCTAAAAAAAGCATGGTTGTTTGTAGAATGAAGATAGCCAGGGTCAATCTAGGGTTGAAATTTCACAAGATTTGAGCATTGAACTTGCGGTACAGAGTTGTAAGTCGGGCCGGGCTTTTCAGGTTGGGTTCGGGCCTAAAATTGACAAACATTTCGGGCTTAATTCGGGCCTGAGGCGCGCTTTTTGTCTTAGGTGCACAAAAATATAATCAAAATAACTTGGCAACATCGCTAAATTTTTCAGACCTAACTTAACTTTCGAATTTTTCGGGTATGATATGGGCTTCAAATTAGTTTTCGGGTTCGGGTCGAGTTCGGGCCTGACCTAGTCGACCCGTTTACAAGTCCGTGGCTGTATATAATAGTAATTGAAATAAATAACTACGGCTTGATTTGATTATTGACTATGACAAAAATTAATACCACTAAAAATTATGTTTCCTATACGAGCCACTTTTGCAAATGTACGTAAATGTCAGTCTTCTTTTTCGCTCAAACAAAACATAAAACGTTTATATTTTTCAAATATTCTATTGCATTACAAAGATTATATTAGTTTCAATGTTTCTATGTTTAATCAAAAGGTTTTATTTTGTATTTTGGTTTGTCTCCTATCTTGTGTTCATAAAAGCAGTCTAACCAATCAATAGTCAGGATAATATAGAGCTTCTGCTACTGAAACGGTAGACTCGGGTTCAATTCCCGGTCAGGTCAAACCAAAGTTCATAAAACTTGTAGTCACAGTTTCCCTGCTTTACATTCAGAATTATAACGAACAGTATGAAGCCTGCATCAAGTATGGTAGACAGGTGGCAGCTTGATTCGAAGACCAAGAGTATCTCCTGTCTAAGACAATTCGGCACCTAAAGATGTAATTGCGATCACTGGAATCAATGTCAAATTGACTATTTTAGAAGCAGACATTATAAAGTACGAATGTAAAGGAGCGTTATAACCTATTGTAGGTTGCTATGATTTGAATTTAGATTTCAAAAATCGAGTACTTGGTCATTGCAAGTAGAGCAGCAGAATATCAAATAATCGTTCATTGTTACGGTCTTTTCTTTAGAAATTAATTATTTGATTTTTATGCACGACAAAGACTTCTACACAAATAACTCAGGTCTTAGTCTATTTGTTTAAACAGAAACCATTTTTTATAAAGTTTACGCAGATTGCCCTTACTATTATTTTGCACCAAGAACCTACGTTTCATGCCTATTGTGAATTTGTGAAGTAGTCCCCACAACAAATCGAAAATAGTAATGGTAAGTCCACGATAAAAGAAATTGACAGAAAACAGCACAAAACTACTGGTAAATCAAAAACAGTTCATCAAAGTGGGTTAAGATTTGAACAGAGCGAGGAACAAGCAAATACTTGTCATGGAGTTTGCGTTTAATCCTCTACCCCTATTGGCAAAGCAAATGGAAGCATTATTATTTAAGCTGATTAGAATTTCATTCAGTTTCCGAAGAAAAAAATATTAAATCTTAACTAAAACAGTTCTAATCATATGAACAGCCATATTACAAATTGATATCAGTAGTTACAACAAATACTAAAGCTTGATTCTAAACGGAAAATTATTTTTATTGTTATGGCCCACAGCCGTACAAATTGAATAGCTTTGCCCAACAGCTAATGAATTGCGACAATTTTCTAATGTACTTCCATTAAACAGTAATAAAAAGCTGCTCTCCTTTGAGCCTGCTAAATAGAAGTAAATTGGAAGAAATGCATTACAACAACCCTAAATGATTTCGGAAGAAAAACCGGAAAAGCTAAAGGAAAAAGGACAATAATTGCTTTAGCACTTAGCAAGCCAGAGGTAAAAGTTTTCATACAATTTGTATGACACCGGTAATTCACAAATAGCGCATTGCATCCAAACCGCAAACAAAACTGAATTAAGATCGTTTCTTTATTCTAACCAACTGCTTGTAGTTTATAGCCCAAAAAGCTGACATGGTGTTACGCTACCGATTTTAAGCGAAGACCCTGGTATTAAACCGCAGCAATAAGACGACAGAAAGCAGTGTATTATGCCCAATCTAGCCAAAGAATTGAAATTTATTGCTAACCATCTGGCATAATAACTAGATTTACAGATATACAGAAAGACTATGATAAGCAAAGTAGTATTACGACTACTAACTAATTAAGATGCTCGATAATTTTCCCAAGGGTAGCAATTTGACTACGCTCTAATCCTAACTCTAATGTTCACGTTCAACAAGCAATTTTTTCAAAAAATGTTGATAATGTGTGTCAAATGACCACGTGTAATTTGTCGCGCCCGTCGCGCCCTTTGAATTAGATTAACTAGGCTAAAGATATTTCCAGAAAAATAATGCATATTATCGCTTAGAGCATTGAGATTCAAGTGATAACACAAGGATTAATGACTTTTGCAGTCATAAAGCAATCTCAACGAGTTACTAATGTGATTACAATAAAGGTTATGGATGAAACATGCAGTTCTCTGTTGACGTTTATTGCTTAAGTAGCAAAATACATTTCGCCTTCTTTCGCATACGACATCGACTACTACTGTATAATATATATACAGCAGATGGCGCTTAAGTCGGTCTACTGTAGCGCACAGTTCCGTAGAGAGTAGACTACATAGCCTTGAAGGAGGGAAATGGAAAATGGTACAGCCACGATTGGTGGTTTGGTCCCACATGTACAGATTGCAATAGCATTAAAGTATCATCAATGCATTGCACTTGCCCTACGTACGCCAGTTATACAACTTGAGGTGAAACGTTAGTAGTAAAACGTTGAAATAAGCAATAGGCTTAGAAAGACGATTAGGTAGGCCTTAATCTAGAAATTGAAACCTCCTTTACATACTGAGAAAATCTCATTACCAAGTGCAAGTAAGCACAAAGCCAAGAAATATCTAAGCAAATTTGCAAAATACAAAACTATTCAGTCTGGGTAAAGATACTAAAAAGGGCTTGTCTCAAGTGATATGTTCTATTTGCAAAACTACTTTCTACAGGAGATAAATATTTGTTTAAGAGTGTAATTTGTTCCAAAAGCACACCAAAGAAACACATACCAAGTATTTTGATCTAGCGATATTAAAGCTTATTCATTTTCGCAGCGAAAGCATTTTTGGATTTTTGAAAACAAAATTGTTTACCTCCCATGGAGAAGAAAAGTCATGCAGTAGCAATCTTTGTTATATTAATCCGAATTAAAAACCTCAATAACCATAATGTATTGTATAATTTTAATTCAACTATTATACAAGGTCAGACAAAATAATCTGACACATTTGTAAGCTTAATAAAAGCCAAATAAAGCAGCGAAACAAAAAAGTGTTTTTATTTTTGAAAAGTACAAATGCCATTCTCTTTCATTAGGTTTCAAAAATTAAATAGTCAAAAATGGAATCCGTTATTGTCAACATACTTTGGAAGGCTTTCACGAAAGTTTTCTACTACTCGGCGGGTCATTTCATGTGGAATGGCAGTAATTTCTTGACAATTTGTATTTTTAAGTTGTTCGGTAGATTGAGGGCGATTACTGTATACCTTTGACTTGAGGTATCCCCAACAAAAAAAAATCGCACAGATTAAAATCGGGTGAACGGGCGGGCCAACCGATGACACCACGCAAGGATTAAATGACCACGCAACATCTCCCTCAAAATCCCCATTATACGTTGAGAAATGTGGGCCGTTGCCCCGTCCTGTTGAAATCAAACATTGTCGATTCCGTGGAGCATATCCAATTTTGGGGTGAATGAAATAAAATGGAATTATATGGTCATTCTTAGAAGCAAAATGTTTTCTGAAATTATTTATATAGGCTAGTTAAACTTTTGTTAAACCGACAAATGTGTCAGATCATTTTGCCAGACCCTGTATAACTGTTGAAACTGTATTTTATACCACATTATTCATTTCCAAAAACTACACCGTTCAAACAAAAAAATTAATCTTACCTGCTAGTAACAAAATGAGCACAAAAACTATCGTTTTCATTGTCGAAGTTTCTTTAAAAATTTGCCGCTTCGGGAAAGAAAAATCTGATTTGGCCGTCTGGTTTCTCATCTACGGCCGCGTAGACCTTGTAGCTCTTATCAGAGTTGATCGCGAATGTATAGAGTAATGCAGTTTAATCCAAATGTAATTAAACTAATTCATTTGTCACCAAAAATTTTACATAGCTCTAGAGTGATTTTGTTTCTTGACAAGAAGTTAAAATTATCATTAGAAATTTTTATTTTGTTTCAGCACGTTTGGCACGAAATTTACTCCGCAAAAACTGAAAAAGCAAATGAGTGTGGCCCAGAAGCAGCACAGAACATTTTTTTTGATAAATCCGGCTACAAACGAACTTTATTCTTACATTACTGTACAGTACAAACGTACCGGTATCTACTTCACTCAGGTCAGATTGTGCAGAGCACTGTAGCACCATATTAGTGTTGCGTTGGTGCAACAACTGTCAAGTCTTTGCATCATAGTTCATAGCAAGTCAAAAACTGGCAGTTTCAATCCAAATGATTTGAAAAAATCAATCTGCTATGATTAAGAGCTGTTTGACAAGTCCCATCAGCCAAGTCTCATAAACCAATAAGCGTAATCGCATTACGTATGTTATCAAGAAATAACCAGAATCTTCATGCATGCAGGATATTGCAAGAAGGAAATTGTACACAAAATGTGAAATTGCAAGCAAGTATGAAAATATTGACTAATGACTGGTTAAATAAGCTAGAAATTCTTTACAAAGTGCCACTGTATATAACTGTAAAAAACTGTTCTATACCTTAAATTGATTAGCCACCATACTCTTTACCTCATAAGACTAAGATTTGAATTGAAATCTCTTCAGTTTTTCTCGAAAAATACTCTATCAGATAACTAAAGTCTTTACCAACTTACTGTGTTGACTGTTTGGTAATTATACAAAAATAAAATTAGCCCGAGGCTAGCAATTTAACCGTTCAAAACGGAAAGCCGGCTACAATCTTTTACAGTAAATGCTTTCAAACGTTGTTCTTTAAGCAGTTTAGTTTGTTTATTTAGTGCCTTTTTTCTTTTTTTTTCCCGCTCAGAAATGTCAAAACTTAAATGAATCATCATCTTGTCGCGCGTGGCTAACAAAGCTAACTTAGTCCGCCTAACTTAGCGTAAAAGTGTAAGTGTACGAGAGTGTCTGTTGTTTATTTTTACCCAAAAATTCAGTGGGCCTATTTTCCAACTTATTGGCGGACAACTTACTACTAAAAATAAACAGAGCAGTAGCTCACGATTTTACCCCAATACAAAGTGTAAACTCGTCCTACAGCATCGTCTTAACCACAACTCTGATCCCAAAATCGTACGACTTTCGTTCAACTTGTACCACGGCCACGTCTTGGACAAAATATTTTTCGATAATTATGTCTGTTTGGTGACTTTAAACAAGGAAATTTACTGTGAAAAAGTCAAAATTCAAACAGAAAACTTGAAAAACGAACGTGGATTCTTCCAATGTCCACATAATGCCTCGTTTGCAGAAGAATAAAAATGTCATTCCACTGTGAGTTGCAAAAGCGACCCTGACTGTAGATACCAAACACTGTCTCAAAAAAGTTTCAACTGAATTAAAAAATAATATTTTATATGACTGGCCATTGGCTCTATCCTCAGTCTATCTTGCGCTACATCTACTTACATACAACCAGTAAGTGGCAACCATAGTGCTCTTTCGTGGAAGTGAACAATTTTCCACAGCACCGAAAACATACATTGAGCACTATTGTAAATCGAGTGGAGGCAGGCGCGCAACCTGGATTTAACTGAGAAGGTCTTGAACCAAAAACTAATTTTTTTGTTTTATTTTTGTGAAAATACTTTCAACTGGACGCCAGCAGAGCAAACAAATGCATCTAGAGTGAACTGCAAACTGGGGTCAGGCGATTTTTGTAATTTTTGGTAAAAATGGTTCTTTTAATGCCATTTGGTGATTTGGATGACATTTTGCACATATTTAGAACCATTTGAAAAAACTAGCTTGCTAAAATTTTGGAACCAATTGATTTTAGGATCCTCTCCCTCACGTACTGGTCAAGTCCAAAATACGTTTAAAAGCTTGTATATTTGGAAATGTTTTTTTTAGTGCCTTGGCTAAGAGGGGAAGGGGATATAGTCGCAATACTCCCGACTGATGGAGACGCTGGGCAGAGGTAAAATATCGGAATTGAAGTTTAATTTATCACAGTGGTTGCAATAAATTTCACATGTTCTTGTGCAGTAATGCTCCAGCGTTAATTGTTCCATGTTTGTTTGAACCTTTTTATTTTTTTTCTAATTGTGATCTTATTTTGTTTACATGGTAAATTTCTTCCAAACAAAAAATGCTTTAGCCAGTACTGTCAACTAGTCTCTGAAAAAGACACAAATTACGAAAGTATCTCAGCAATACCCGCATTTAACTCTCTCTTTGTGTGATTTATTGGCTTTTTGGACAGCAGCTTTATTACAATCTGCATGCTTTCTGAGTTGAGCGGACGAGAATTTAGGTCAATCGTCTAAAATGCAATTAAGTCCGAGCGCTTTTCATTTCCTTCGACGCTAAAGCCTTTAAATGATATTGCTTTCCAATATTAAACCACCTTTTGAACTTCAAAATTTGAAGAAGGGCTCGAAAATGTTACTCCGATGTTACGGTCTTTTCTTCGTAATTTCAAGCAAAACTCTCTTTCATATTTAAATGTTTGGCATTAACGTGTATGTCGTTAGCAAATAAGGTAGGTTTAAATTAGTCGAAAGCGGTTGACACTTTCTCGTGTGAAACTGGAGGCCGGGGATTCAAGTTCCAATCTGGCTAACAAAATGTACAGTGCTGCTAGTAATGAATTGTAAAAAAAACACTTTTTTACTACGTTGACTAATCCAGCAGACGCGACAGAGGACCTCGCGATTTTTGGTCAAACTACTACCTGCTAAGAGGAGAGCTGTAGATACTGTTACAAGTTTTAGTTTTTAGTTTGACCCGACCAAACATCGAACCCAGTTTTTTGTTTCAGTAGCAAACCCTTCATCCATTATTCGACTACTTGCTTCGTTTAGGTGCTGTGTGCGAGCATATACGAATACCCATTGCTCCCTTTAGTGCTATATTTTTTCTAAAAAACTCTCTTAGGGTAGCGTTAAGCAATGTTCTAAGGGGTTGAACATCAAGCTAAAGCTAAATTATCACTTAAGATACCAAATTTTAGCTTTCTACGAGCTATAGTTTTAGAAACACTGTATTGTATTTCAAAGTTATAAAG
Organism: Trididemnum nubilum; assembly: GCA_963965965.1. Lineage (NCBI taxonomy): Eukaryota > Metazoa > Chordata > Ascidiacea > Aplousobranchia > Didemnidae > Trididemnum > Trididemnum nubilum. The sequence goes on along the minus strand of OZ014489.1, from coordinate 17,829,306 downwards.
ACCTATCCTGTAGTGCAGTCAAAATTTAAACTTTTCTCAAGCTAAGTTAAAGCATGGTTACAAAAATATTTTGAAAGCACATGATTGCTAGTCTTCAGCAATGACTCAATGTACCGGTAACTAAAGAAATACTTATTCAAGATAGAATCGCAATTGTGAAAAATAAAATTTTAACCGGCAACAGTGCAAAAGAAATCTTTTTAACTTGAGATAATTGATTTCCAACATAGGCAAATAGGAAGCTGAAATTTTGCAAATACAGTATGTGCTTTAGATGATTTTTATTTTTTGCTCATAGTTTTAGCTGGATGATTTATCTCTTCTAAAGCATTGTCTTTCTATACCAGTATTACAATGTAATAAAGTGATTATCAAATAGGCTATTACGAACTTCAATCGTCGTCAAAACAATCCCTGTTTGCTACGTAACATTGTACAATTATTTTGTCGTAATTCAATAGAGATGTCACAATCACGTTTCTCCATTGTTGTTTCTTGACTTTTTCGTCAAGTTAGCCAAGGTTTTACGCAATGGTATTAGATCAGGTCAGGCGCGTAGGCAGGAATTCGCAATGGGGAGGGGGGCTGAAAATAATTTAATTTTAGAGCTATTTTGATAAAAAAAATAATGCTTTTAAAACGTAGCTTAAAAATAGGCAGTGCAAACTGATTAAACTGGTTGCATAATTGGGTTATTGGGAGGTGGCTAATAGTAAAAATTTAGTTCTCTTATTTAGATGAGCTGTTAAATTATAAACTCGAATAGTTCAATAAAACTCACACGGAGAAATCTATTTCGTGGACAGTTACAGAGAAAAATAATAGGGGGGGGGCTAATGAAAAGAGATTTGAGAAAAAAGATTGGCAATTAACTAATACTAAATTGCCCCCCCCCCCCCATTCCTTAGTTTATAGTATATTTTAGGGTGTTTCATTTTTTCACCATTCTTGAATTTCAAAATGCCTGGGGTCCCTATAGGTGGTATTTTGGGTAAAAAGTTTGCACCCCAATTTTTTTTCAATTATGACGTCATATTGAGGTGGTCCTTGACGTTTGAAATTTTGGGGTCCGAAATCGCATGGTATGGCCATATCTCCCGAACCGCTCATCGTAGGTCGACAAAATTGGTGTCAAAATGCGCGGAAGAATCGATTTCCTATACGCGATGTAGAGCAACCTATACTCTATCAGCTTCAGAAAAAAAGTTATTTCAAAAAAACTAAATTTGTCGTCTCAACGCAGAATTATAGAGTGGCATAAGCTGCTCTTTTCTGTTGCTTATAACGTTCAGCTGAAAACATTTCGACTTTTTTCTGCCTAAAATCATTCCACTAGACTACTCATATTTGCTTGCTTGAATACCGCTACATCTGCTACTCACACACGCGCGCGACGCAATACAACTCTCAAGTTTTAATTCACTCAAAACTCGCTAATTTCCATGTTGCACAAATGAGCACGCAAACGCAAATCAGACAGCGATAGTTGAGTTGGATCATCTTGTATTTTATTATTTATCAGTCCTTTCAATCTTCCAATTCTTCGTTCGGTGGAGCGATTGTGGTTCTCGATGGATTTCCAGAACATTGGTGTAATATCAGTTGTTATACAGGGGGCTTCCTTACTCTTTGCTGTAAAGAACTGCTTCAGAAGAGTAGAACGGTCTTGAAGCAATGCACATACATCCATGTCTTTGGGGAAAGACTCGGAAGTTTTAACTGCTTCAGCAGTGTATGGTGCAACTTCGGCAAACACACTTAACGCAACATTTTTCCAGGAAAGCCATTGCGAAGCATGTGACAAGAAGTACTTCATCGCAACTTCAGATATATTTGGTTCAATTTCAAAATAAGAGCAGAGTAGATCACGTTGGAATAGGCAAAGAAAAGGACCTTCAGGGGCTTTGGGGTGTAAATGAATCATCAAAAAGGATGGCACGTATACAGATATTACGTAGGAAACGATCTTCTGTAGCTTGGCTTTCTGTGTAGCAGTGAGATTACTGGAGTTGAAAATTAGTGTTCGTATATATCCATTTGCGGTAGTGATCCATCGAGAATGGCAAACTTTTTCTTGCTTATAAAAAAGCAGATTCTTTAAATTATCTGGAACTTCAGCAATGATGTAACATGCCAAAACTAGCATGCATCGCTGATCATTTCGAAAGCTGTGATCGTCAACTTTGCTGCTCTTTTTCTGGGAAAACCACTCCAGTTTAGCTCGCAAGTGCACGGCAGCTATCCTGGTCACTGGAACGTTTAATTGATTGGCTGGTGTTAACTTTTCCCTGCTTGGCTTATCCAATGCTATTAAGTTTAGCAAAGCTCCATCTTGCATTGCTCCAGGCCCCTTTTTTTGGCCATCAACATAGGAAATTACGTGGGAAAGATAAATCTCATTTGTGTGGAACATGCATTCAAGAGTATGGATATCATGACCTAGCTCGTTATTAAAGTACTGTACTTCACCAGCCGAGCATTAACTCCAGACTTTTTTCCCCAGATTGAGAGCAGTCGTTTCAGCCATAACAGAATAAATGTGAGAAAGTTGAAAACTACAAGCCTCCCGGGTGATGGTGTTAAAAACTGTTTCTGCAATGACAGACAATCCCTTGAGAAAAGATTTAACTGCAAACACAGTTTCGTGCATCTTCTTAGCAGCATCACTATAAAATTGACCAAGGAAGATATATCTGTCTAGTTTATCTACCATGCATCCGTCGTAGCTCAACTGTATGGCAGAAGCGGTTTTTAAAAGATTTTCACTTTTAGCCAAAGCTCTTTTTCGCACTTTTTCTCGTTGTCGGTACACAGTCGAAGGTGATGCAGCTATTTCATTTCCTAGGCTTGATTTCAAAATATCAGATTGCTGTCGAATTGATACCATCCTTCGATCTGCCAGCACGCAGCCCCTGTCAGTTATTGAATAGGAATGGACTTTCTCATATAGTTTCCCTCCCACAGCTGCCCTTGGAGGCTCATATTCTTGATCAACTTCCCCATTAAAGTCTTGATCAGATTCGCTTTCACTGCTACGAAATTCATGCACTATTGCTGTATTCCTTTTTCTAAGTTTGGAAATTTGGATTTCGGGTACTGGTACTTTAGCTGAGTTTAAACCAGAAGTGCTGGGTTGTTCAACTTCTTTGTTTACCTCCCGTTTCCTCTTATGATTTCCTAGCTCTATTTCCTTTTTAGTGTGACTCATATCCAGAACTCCGATATGCATTTTCCTATCATTTCTTTGGTCTTGCAAAAAACAAATTTCCTTTACCGGTATTCTATCTGCCACTTCGCAGCCGCATGTACATTTTTTGTTATGAACCACTGGGCTTTCGGGAATAATGCATTTGCATGTGCACACATCAAATAAACTATGCAACCACCCTTCGTCAACTTTACTACCTCCACGCTTCATGACTTTTTTTCTTGCAGTGTTATACTTCTCTATCAGTTCTTTCAACTTGGCTTCTATCCTCGGTTTGCTGAGTACCGGAAGACCAGCCTTGGTCCACAGACCTACTACATCAATCAAGACCTGATCTTTCACATCTTTGAAGTAGGGCATTTTGTTAAAAAATTTGGGATTCGTTTCAGTTAGTTGTTTTCTCACGTAAAAATAATGACCAACTACATCTTCATTAAGGGGTAGCACGTTTTTGTCTAACTCCTTGCAATATTGCATCGACTTCATAACACTGGATCTCAACGCCATGACTCGAAATACAATTCAAACTGGCGCTCTCCCTGCACAACTTCATTAATTCCGTTTAGTTATTAACGTTTTACTGTTACTTAATGCACATAATCGCTTTTATTACGCAATAAAAGCGATAAGTGTGGAAAAAACAAAAAATATTTTCAACTGAATGACTTCATTGCTTCAAAAATAGGTGTAGAATTCTTTTTTTTGAAATAACTTTTTTTCTGAAGCTGATAGAGTATAGGTTGCTCTACATCGCGTATAGGAAATCGATTCTTCCGCGCATTTTGACACCAATTTTGTCGACCTACGATGAGCGGTTCGGGAGATATGGCCATACCATGCGATTTCGGACCCCAAAATTTCAAACGTCAAGGACCACCTCAATATGACGTCATAATTGAAAAAAAATTGGGGTGCAAACTTTTTACCCGAAATACCACCTATAGGGACCCCAGGCATTTTGAAATTCAAAAATGGTGAAAAAATGAAACACCCTAGTATATTTGTTGATGACACCTATGTTAAGCATTTTTACACTTGCGATCAAATTTGATTGCTTATTGTTGACCATTTTTCAAAGTTTTCATTTATTTGTTAGAATTATTTTTGACAAATTAGTCCCCCCCCCCGGAATATATGTTTCAAAAAATGTTTTAAATCACTATTTAGTCCACTCCAGTGCATAAAGCAGTCTCATAAGTGCTAAAAACGTAGTGTTTTTCTCATTCTGCATTTTGGTCGACGTGCCAATGAGGGGGGCCATAGCCCCCGTGGCTACGTTACTGGATCAGGTTGCTGCAGTCACTGCCAATCTCAAGACTTGATAGCTGCGAAGCCATTGTTTCTTTAATTCTCAACACATGAGCTCCAAGACGCATGAGACAATCCTATACATAGTGACGTCATAATAGGAGTGGTAAGCGAGCTCAAAATATCGTCAATAACTCGCAAGCGGACTAACATCATGAACGAAGAGCTGCACTGTATAATATTCTGGCATTTCTTGTTTGATGCCAAAGTCCTACAAAACCTGAAGAAGCTATTTGCATTTACTCCACGATAAATCACACCATTAAATCACAAATCTTTTAATGCGCTGCAATCGCTCCAGAACATGTAACGCTAACTAAAAACAACATTGTTCCTACGAGCAGTGAGAAAAAACGAAAATAGCTAGGAACAAACAACTATAATACCGATAAAGCAACGCAAGAGTTGTCGAATTCCGATTCCGGCTGACAACAGCTCTTTCGTGCTTTAACAAGCAAAGCGAGAAAGTTAAGCTTTTTGAAAAAAATAGGTGTGATAAAAAAACAGCTTCACGTTGGCTATAATTCCTCGCAAAAAGCGACTCAAAAGTTTTTTTTGTTTGAACAATATTTTGAAGTTATTTTACCAGCGATAGAAAATTCTGAGGTATAATTTTGGGATTTCCAGCCGTTGTAGACTGCAAAAATCACTCAAAATTGAAGAGATCCTCCTAAATTGGCCGAAAACAAAATCTTAGACATTGTTGACTTTAATTCAGAGATCCACGGCAATTTATAGCTCCACAAAAGCAGGGGATCTTGACATCCTCGATCGGAAACTTGTAGTCGTACGTAATTTCCTCAGATGGTTTTATGACGTTTTTCGAATAAATTACTATCTTCTTCGCACCTTCAACGGTAATAACCTTAGCGTAGCAACTTGGCTGAAAAAAGAAAAAAAAAAGGAATTACTTAATGTACGTCGTGTTCGCTAACCTTCTGAAAACATTCAGTTTTCTTTTTTTGTTGATCTAAATCCGTGGTTTTCATAGTCTAGTTTCAAACAGAGGTTGGATGTTGGTAGGAGCATGGGAAGCAGGCCCGGCGCCAGGATAGCGTGACTGGGGGGGCAGAAATAAATTTTGGGGGGCACGAGAAATTTATTCTCGTGTGGATCAAACGAAAAAGGTGAAGACCAAAAAAAGGTCTTCAGTTCAAAAATTTCCACAAATTCTGGTTATCGTCTCAAAATTCTTGCGATTTTTCACGGATTCTTAAAAAAAAAAAGGTCTGCGTCCCAAAACCTTTATGAAATTCCACAAAAATTACGAAAATACGGGCGGTAAACACCAATTTGAGAGTCTTAGGCCTCGATTTGCACTCCAATAGCCCCGAGCCTGTTAATTTCTTCGGGGCACAGTCCCCGCTTGGGGGGCACAATTTTCGTTTGGGGGGGGCACGGCCCCGAAATGCCCCCCCGTGGTGCCGGGTCTGATGGGAGGTCGCT